>SSNR01000037.1:855056-935056 GCA_006937965.1 Callopanchax toddi
TTCTCACCCTCCGGCGGGTAACGGATATTTTCACCCTCCGGCGGGTAACACTGATCAGTTATGTCAACAACAACCCCACTAGATCAACAAGAAAGCAAACTTACTCGTTTTCCTTGACGAAGCTCGGGAGGGGTTCGGCTCCTGTCATTCACTCCGCCAGGAGCAGGAAAACCGACTCACCCGGCCTGCGGAGAACTTCCCCACAGGGCTTCTCATAAAACACCGTGGCCACGGAGTTTACGGGCGTCAGAAATCCTCCTCCTGTCTTTGTGAATTAGGAACCGGGCGGAAACACCAATTATGTCAGGTTTAAACTTTTTACCAACATGAAGAAACCCCCCGAGTTTAGTCAAGGAAACACAACAGAGTTTAATACGCAGTAATCCGGAGAGAAAGACCGAACCTTTCTGATCTGTCTTCCTCCGGACTTCACTTTTATTCCCAAGCACACAAGTAAAAACATACAGATAAATCACAGAGCAGATAAGACTCCAGATGTCTCACTCCCTCCCTTCAGACCTTGAGAGGGAGACATCGTTCTTGTCTAAACGGGTCAGGTAGAGGAGTCTTGCAAATCAAACATGATATACTTTCAATCAGACATGATATACTTTCAAACTCTGGGAAAGAAGAGCTTCAAACGATAAACATTTGGTTTCATACGTGATAAATAATTTTAACCCTGACACATATGTTCACTGGCCCAGTGTTGAAATTAACTCTTTTAAGTGTTGCATTAACACTGCTCATTTTACTGTGTTGCATTTTAAGATATTTTTCATTCTTGAACCCATTTTTTACAAAAAAGTATTTATGTAAGTAAAATTTCAGGGGTCTTAAAACATTATTTCTGTATGGATGTGAGACTCAAACCATAAAACAAACATTTGCTTATTTACAAAACTCTGATCCCACAACTACGGGAGCCGAGAGAGGCCATTCTGGGGGAAAGTAAATCATGGCGTTTTCCCGAGAAAACGAGTTATTCATCCCGTTATCTTGGCAAAACCAGGCCCCATCTTGAAATAATAGGATAAATAACTCGTTATCTCGTGAACAAGATACTTCATGATACCTTTACTTCTGTTACTGAAACCTATAATAGCTTGATTTTGAATTTCAATCCTTTATTGGTACATTAGGACAAACCTTTTGACAACTTTGCGGAAAACATTACATCAAGGAAGATCGACCACTGATCAACTCATCAGACTGTATTTCAGTCGAGGTTTAACTCACAATTTTGTTTTCTCGGGACAACAATCTTCGTTTAATCAAGATAGCAACATAAAAGTTTTATATACGGCCGTTTTTGTCTTCCATACACATCCATAACGACCACATTTCATCAAATTCAGAGGCACTACTATCATGAATTCATCACCTGACCTGACCATTTATAAATCGCTATGCTAAAGTGTTTAATTTCATTGTGATTCTAACTATTTTGTCTCCAAAGTGCTGGAAACAGCCACAGACCTACTGGTTTTAATGATCTCAGCTTCAGTCTGACAGTATTCAGATTAAATACTGAAAACTGTCAGAAATCACTTAGTGTGTTTTATTAGAAATATTAAATCAAATGAATGCATAAAAGCATCAGATTTGGCAGCTGCAGGTTCATTAAATACATATTTAGTAGTGTCTAAAAGTTTAATTCCTTATTATAATCTGATCTTTTCAGCATTGCAGATGGGAATTCTTCAGATTTTGTCCTCAGTCTTTAAAACATAAACTCTTGAGCTGTGGAGAAGAAAATGATGACACCGGTGGTTTGTTCTGATTTGATCAAATTTGATCTCTAGAACCAGCAGTTCTGTTAGTTAAAATGTATTTTCCTCAGTCAGACTGAGCCTGAGGAACGCCTGCAGGAAAACACCAGAACATGCTTGGTGTGCGGTAAACACTAATGTTTACCCGCTGAGCTGAATCACACGTCTCCTCTCGTGTCTCGCTATCAGATACGAGAGGATTTTTCTACCTCTAATTCAGCGGGTTTCTTATTTGAGGCAGCACATCTGCATGCTTTGTTCCAGAAAAGAGCAAAGATGAATGTTTGACCCATTTTTAACATTTTTATTTTTTTTAGCACATCCAGAGAAACATAGCGCTGACTCTCAGATCTCTGAGCAGGATGTGGGGCTTCGAAACAGATTTCTACTAAACGCTGACTGATCAGACAAAACACATTAATTAGGTCAATTCTGTCACTTTTTCAATAGCAGGCATTGCTATAGCAGATTTCAATGTGTGCAAGCAAAATACTGTAGAGAAATGTAGAAGAAAAATGAAGTCCATGACAGCTTTTATTACGTTTTTGGAATCGGATAGTGCACACTATATAAGATGTTGGGCTGAAAGTTACCCCCCCCCCTCCACACACACACACACAGAGTCATGGTGTCTTTAAAGCATCAGATATCCAATTACAGCTAAACAAACAAGGATGGAAACAGAAGGAGTTTCCAAAATGTTTTCAAGACGTCTCACCGAGGATTTCGCTAACGCTGCAGTTTGAGCTCATTAACCCTTTGGTAGAGCACATTTGGGTTCCTTTATCTGGTTAAAGCATGCAACAAATTCATCTAGACAAAAATATGTTTCATTTAAAGGTTCAAGATTATTGAAGCTTTAATAAAAAATGTTATTTTGACACTATTGTTAGTGTATAATTAATTATAACCATGATGTAGATTAGCAAAAACTGCAAAGAAGATAGCTTCTTTTTTGGTGTGGCAGTTAAAGGGATAATCCACCAGAAAGTGATTTTTGTCTGTTGCCATATTCCTCATAGTTAGATCAGTGGGCAACAACAATAAGTAACCAGCCCAGTCGTTATCCTGATCCAGCAGTACTCCTTTAGCATTAGCTTAGCGTAAAACACTGTAAGTGAATGGTAACAACTAGCACTGTGAGAAAAAAGTCCTAATTCTACTTGGTGACCTCAGTAAACTTATTGACTCTAAGTGAAAATAAAAAGTAACACGACGGAATTACAGGTACTATTTTAGACTCGGGACTACTTTATGCCTCCGCTGAACGGCGCAAGGACATGACGCAGCAGCTCCAAAGAGACCTATGTCCGTAAACACGTAGCACAAAGGCGCGAGCTGCCCAGAAATTAGTTTGAATAAGTTGCATTTGTAATTTGAAAAAATTATTCTTGCTTGTAGCAGAATTAGTATCATTAGTTTCACTACAGAGTGATTTTTAAGGACTTTTTCCTCACAATGCTAGTTGTTACCATTCACTTACATTGTTTTATGCTAAGCTAAAGCTAAAGGAGAACAGCTGGGTTAGGATAACGGCTGAGCTGGTTACAAATTGTTTTTTTTATCTAACTATGGGGAATATAATTTGGGTGGAGTATCCCTTTAAAGGGTTAAAGGTCACGATGCATAGACTGAAAGTGCACAGAGCAGGGATGAACTGCCTGAAAGAGGGAGTGTTTCCTCGCAGTGATCTGCAGGTCTTAAGGGATGAAGAACAAAGTCCTTCCTCCTCAGGAGATATCTTGTTTCTACATTTCTAAATCATCAAGTGTTATATTTTTTGTATTTCACATTAATTTCTCTGTAAAGTTGCAGTTTTTCCCCTAATTATACCTAAAAGTAGGCTGTAAAGATTGTTGAGAGCATCATCATAGTGCTTCATCAGTCAGGAGCTGATGCTGAAAGCTGAAATTGCTCTGAAACCAGACGACTCCACTCACTTAAAGAAACCTTATTTTTCCTGCAGTGTTGACAGAATCCCCCTCATCTCTCAGTCGGTCCTCCGAACATTCAGTCGGCTCTTCGTCTATCAGCTCACGATCGCGCCGTGACTGATGCCATCGTCACGATCGGTTCATGCTCCCAATGCCTCACTGTCACCAGAAACTCCATCGCGACGAGCTCATCTCCTCACCTGGAACCGTTTCCTGTCACGGAGCGACTCCCACTCCGTCCGCAGCCACAAACATCAAAGATTCTTTAATCCACGCAGCTCCAAACTGCGCAGGAGGATTAGAATCCTCAGTCTTCCTACGTTTTCCGCAGCAGTCACATAGAGATAATTGATACTCTCTGTCTTGTTTGGCTGTTGACTCTCAAATGTCAAAGCTTTTGGTCCTGCCGTCTCCGTGATTGAATTAATCCTCTGAGCCGTTATTAGACGTCTTAATTAATCATGGCTTTTTGCAGATGAGACAGCTGAGGGCTTCTGCCAGTTTTCCGTCTTTGTCTCGCTTTTCTTTGCCTCTGATGAGACGGGTGTTCGTCTCTGCGGTCCTAATGAAGCTGCTTTGTTTTGCAAATGAGCGGATATTAGCTCTCACAAAGTCTAATAAATAAATATCACTTAAAGTAAACTTTTTAGCGCTTTGGTGTCTTAGTAACAATACTTTCCCCCCTTCCTGCTGCATAAATCATCTTTAAAAGACCCATTATGAGCTGCAGCATCTCATTGTGTTTAATCTGTGAGAACTAACATCCTTCTGCAGCTTCCTTTTGGAAGTGTTCTCCAATCCTCCAGTGGGAGAGGCAGATTAATGATTGGAACAAAACGGCTCCTTGGTGACGTTTTAGGATCAGACTCATGAAGTCTGTCGTGTTGACACAATGAGTTTGTTCAGGTCTAAAACTGGATTCTGGATTAAGTTGATCTCAAAGTCAGGAAAGAACCAAATCTTCCCAGGTTAAATTTAATAACTCGGTGTATAAACTCACTGAACCTCCATGCCCACACCTGCTTTAGATTGCTGCTAAAACACACGAAAAGAGGAGAGCAGAAAATGTGGATTTGTCACAAATAATGCAGGATTAATGTTGTAATTGCATGTTTTTAATTGGAGAGCCAGATTCGATTTAAAGGTGCGTTCTTTCATCTTTAGGTGAAAATACACACCTACCTGTACAGGTGTGTTAAAACTTCACATTTGAGCAAAAGTCCTCCTATAAGAACAGACCCACACGCTGATGTTTTCAGCATTTTCTTGTCTTCCTGTATCCTAAATGACTTTTTTTTCCACTATAAAAGACACATTTTAAAAGCAAACTTTCAGCTGTTTGCAATTAATTACTGAGAGTTTTGTTTCTCCTGCGTTCTTTGAATGCATCGCTGTTAATTTCATCTAGAAAACTTGAACCAATTAACCCCTCGAAACTCAAAAGATCTCCAACAGCTGCTTCTTCAAACTGAGACTGAATGCAGCTCAGAGACGAAATAGGAGTCGTGGAATTAAATCAGTGATTAATGACATCATCATCATCATCATCATCATCGTTAGATGTTGAGTCATTTGTGTTCTCTGAATTGTATCTTCAAACTGTTGTCTTTATTCTTTAACATCCATTTTTTTAAAACCAAGTTCCTGGTCAGTTAAAAAAAACTACAAAATTAAAAATAACTTAAATCAGGATGTTTAAAAAAGTTAAATGTATTTATAATAATAATAATTATGATGATTCTATTACGTTATTTTAATTGACTGTAATTGATATAAATTTTAAAGTATTATTCCCTTACATTATAGGGGCTCATGCACATAAATATTAAAACTTTTCAAGGTGAGTTTCTAGATTTTCCAGTACCTTACATTAAATCTATGCTCATTTAAACTCCTTGTCTCATAAGTTCAGTTACGGTTTCAAGAACTTTATTAAAAAACGTAAAAATACCACATTTAATTCCAAGTATTTTGTGTGTTTCAACGTATTTTAGAGGATTCTAAGCAGTCTGATTGTAAACCTCACTGCCCCAATGAACAGAAACAACGTCTTGGTTTGGAAGTTAAAGGGTTGATTTTGAGGTCAGTTATAGGATTTTAATCAAAGTTTGAATCATCAGGAACCAAACATTAACCCTTTATCTTCCACAACAAGAAAAAACTGAATTTTTTTGGCTTTAATTTCATGTTTAGTGATAAATTAAAAACAATATTATTAATGTAATGTTAACTTCAGACTGTTTAAACTTTTTTGTTTAAAGTTTCTCTCTTTTTTCGAATTATTTTTATTTTTGTAGTTTTATTAATTAAATGATGCCTTCATGATATAAAGGCTAAAATGTACTCTACACAGTAAAATAAGCAGTGTTAATGCAACACTTAAAAGAGTCAATTTCAACACTGGGCCAGTGAACATATGGTCCCACCCTGTGTTGTTAAAGTTACTCTTGCCTCAGTGTTACATTTTCAGAGTCAATTTTACCCTGACTAGAGTTGATTTGAGCTATAGAGTAAAACTCAAGTAACACTGGCCGTTGTCAGTCTTTACTCTACAAGATAAATAACACTGGCGGTGTTATTTAAATATGACACAGCTACTTCTCTAGTGTTATTTGAAATCAACTCTCATAAATTACTCTTCATACGTAAGTGTCAGATGTTTTTAGTTCTTCAATGTAAATAAAATTATATTTCTAGACAGTGTTAATATTTAACCACTCCACTGTTATCCTATAAGTTGAGTTTACTTGTGAATTGAGCTAAAGCACTTAATTTTTTTCAAATCTTGAAAATAAACAGATTAGATTTTACTAAAAATCATTTGTTGATTGAAAAACCATCTTAAGCTAAACATACACAGTAAAATGAGCAGTGTTGCTGCAACACTTAAAGAGTCAATTTCAACACTGGGCAAGGGAACATATGGTCCCTGCCCTGTGTAGTGTTAAAGTTACTCTTGCCTCAGTGTTACATTTTCAGAGTCAATTTTACTCTGACTAGAGTTGATTTGAGCTATAGAGTAAAACTCAAGTGACACTGACCATTGTCAATCAGTTTTTACTCTACAAGATAAATAACAGTGATGGTGTTATTTAAATATGACACTGCTACTTCTGTAGTGTTATTTGAAATCAACTCATAAATTACTCTTCATAAGTGTCAGATGTTTTTAGCTCTTCAATGTAAATAAAATTATATTTCTAGACAGTGTTAATATTTAACCACTCCACTGTTATCCTAGAGAAGTTGAGTTTACTTGTGAATTGAGCTAAACCACTTATGTTTTTTCAAATCCTAAAAATAAACAGATTAGATTTTACTAAAAATCATTTGGTGATTGAAAAACCATCTTAAGCTGCTAAACATACATAAAGACATTCACCCTTAATATTGTTTGTTAAAATACTATTTTGATAAATACTTACAAAAAACTGTATTAAAAAGGGAAGAAATAAAACATTTAAATGATCAGAAAAACATTTTTTACAAAACAATTCAATACTAATTGTTGAATTTAAAGTATACTTTGTTGCAGTATTAGTTTTAGCCCTAAACTAAACTGTGTTACATTAATATTCATCATAAGAAAATATTCTGATTTGAAGAAGTTGCCTATAGATTATGATTCCAGATTAGAATCTGATCAATAACATTCATTATTACAGTCCCTCAGCACCTCTGTGACATTTGCATCCATCCATCTTAAATGACAAAAATTAATCATTTAAAACCGTTTGGTTGTTTTTGGCCTCTGTTGGACCCGTAGGTCATCAAACGCGTCGACATAATCCCACTAAAGTCAAACGGGTTGATTGGATTAGTGCTGACTCTGAAAGTGACCTCCTTCAGGTAGAAGGAAATGCTGTTAACATGACGTGATCTCATCAGGAAGGGCTTCATCAGGATGATGTTGGAATATTGATGTGGAAATTTAACCTTAGCAGCAACAAACCAAAGCAGCATCGAGTCAGTAGACGTTCATGAGATTAAGGGAATGGATTATTTTAATCTTTATTTCTAGTTCTTTGTGAAAGTTTCTGCTGCAGCCTTGAAGGACACCAGAGCTGTTTCAGGGATTTTTCCTCTTCTGGACGGACTGTTTACCTCTCTGAAACGTCTAATGAACTAAATAACTCGCCTAATTAGTGAACGGAACAAGGTTCCTGGTCCTAATTAGACTTTCAGAATGAAAAATGGGCTCTGTGTCTGGTGTCACGTTACAGAACAGGGTGGAAATGGCTTTTCTGTGGAAACTTCCCATTTGTGTCTGAAGGTGTCTCAGCAGATCAGAGCATTACCTTCTGGTTCTGCTTCCACTGATTTTGTTTTATTACACCAATAACAATGAACACTTTTTGTTTTCTGGAGGTTCATTCCAACAGGCGGTGATTTTAAAGGTCGGCTGCATGTAAGGAATATGCAGAATTATCATTTCTATGCTGAGAGGCAAACTGAAGCTGAAGTCTGCCTCAGAAGGACAAAAGCTGTCAGTGTTTCTGCTTTCTCACGGACATTTTACAATATGTTTATTTCCCTACAGAACTGGAATATTTTTGTTTTGTTGCAAATGCATCCAGAGTAAGAGAGGTCAAAGGTTACACCAAGATTCCTAACAGAGGGTTTGATAAACGAAGCAAGTTGACCAAGACAAACCCTGACTTTAGGAACAAGTTTGTCGTTTAATTGTAGAAAGTTTCCAGCATCTAGTCTAAAGCTGTCTGCAGCAGCTGTAGTTTAGACATCTAATGGGAGTTAAAGGAGACGTAGAGTCGAATGTCATCGGCAAAAAGGTGGTAGATTTTTTTTGAAAGAGCTCAGGATGTGCTAAGGAGAAAAGGAACAGCAGAGTCTCCAATACAGAACCTTGTAGGACCCCATGGGGAAGAGGAGGACCTGTATTTGGAAACAGCCTCAGAGAAAAAACATTCAGAGATATGAGGAGACTATTCCAGGTCCTGATAGGCCTAGTGTCTCAAGTATTAGCATTTTAGCATGTAATCAACACCTTTCTATAAAATGTTAATGTGCTAGGACTGCTCAATTATTGAAAAAAGGGCATCAAATCATGATAATTTACCATCATTTCTCACAGAATTGGGGGAAAAGACCCAGAGTTCACATTTTAAAATGATTGCAGACACTGATTTACATCA
Organism: Callopanchax toddi; assembly: GCA_006937965.1. NCBI lineage: Eukaryota > Metazoa > Chordata > Actinopteri > Cyprinodontiformes > Nothobranchiidae > Callopanchax > Callopanchax toddi. Next base: position 863,916 of record SSNR01000037.1, read on the forward strand.
GCAGGTGTCAGAGTTGAGCTGTTTAGTGAAGATTAAAACTTATTATAAGACCAAATTAAAATTTTTCATAACCGAATTAATACAGACAATATTTAGATCTACTTAGACTAATAAACTTGTAAAAATCATTTCTATTTTTCACAGTCATACATTCTTTATTTAAAAACAAATGTAGACACCAACGCAGAGGAGAGCTACTAATGTGTTTTACCTCTGGTCTGCCATCTTTATTTACATTCACTTAAAGGCAAGTGGCCATATTTGATCACATATTTTAGATTTTGATTTGACCTGTAACCTTTACAAAAAAGGTTTAAAAACTTTTTTAAAAGTCTAAAACAGTTTTTAAAGTACAAACTAGGGATGTACCGATACCACTTTTTTCAAAACCGATCCGATACCGATACTTAAATCTGAGTACTCGCCGATACCGAGTACCGATACTGATACTTCTACCACACAAAAAAATGTAACAAATTGGAATACAGGTTTTATTTTTTCTTCTCTGTTTTTTACAACAAATAACTGAGTTAGATAAAAAATATATTAATAAAAATGATCACACAACTAAAATATAAGGTGAAAAATAACCATTTTCTGTGATTTCACAGTGAAATTATTGCAGTTTTCCCACATTTTAACTAAATAAAATGAACTATTTGGCACCATCTCCAGCTCTCAACCCACACTGTTCCTCTTTAGCTCAATAGCTCCCCCTAGTGTTCAATATAGGAAACTACAACAGAAATCACAAGTCACAGACAGTGAAGCCACTGGTATCGGGTAACTTTAACCGATACCGGTATCCAAAGGTTACATAGAGATGTCTGAAGTCCCATTAAAGTGTTTCAGCACCTTTAGGATGAAAACAAACCCAAGAGATGTTTTGAAAAGTTGGAGCAAAATTATGGAAGAATACCACAAAAACCCCTAGAAAGCTTAAGGGGGACCTGGTGAAAACACAGAGGGGTTAAAGTGCACTCTGAACATTCACGGAGAACTCTGACTGAATAAACGGCACAAAGTGGGGAAAAAATGTCTCGCAAAGTCCTAAAAACGTGTAAAGAGCTGAGGACTAACGTTTCCATGGCAACAAAGTGATGCTGTCTGCTTTCACGAGACGAGAAAAGACACGCATGGTGACATTGACTGGAAGTTTATCAGTTTTAGTAAGAAAATGATTCCCCAGGTGCAAAAACAAAAAGCTTTCAGGAGCGTTTTAGGTAGAGCGAGTGTTAAATGTGAGCTTTTAGTGAATCGGAGTGATAGTCTCGGCTTGATCGGTCATGATCTGGCTCAGGGACTACGGATCATTTTTGTTACCTGATATATAAAAAAGCAGATTTCTGAATAAATGATTGAGTTCTTTTCTGGTGGTTAGATTGTGTCTCGTTAACTAAGGTTCTAATTAATGCGTCGTGTCATTCTCTACCACACTCTAACATCGTAAATCTGTAGTAATTGATTGGATAATCAATGCTGTAATTACTTAAAGCATCACCGAGACGTGACTGAGCTCTGACTAAAAATACTCATGTGGTTTTTGTGTGTGTTTGCTGCATTTGTGTTAGGGATTCATCAGCTGTCAGACTTACATTTTTTAGGTCTAATTTTTCTTGTTTTTGTGTGAAATCTGAGTAAACCTGATGATGGAGTGTAGAATTCACCCCCCATGCTCTATATTCCCATCAAAATTAAAACATATGCTGCATAAAATCACCAAAATAACTTTTTTTGGATAGAATCTAAACAATTAGATGATTTTAATATGTAGAATGTGTGACATTTGATCATAACTTTGATTTTCTTTTAGCTTTTTATACGTTTTTTTAAATTTATTTTCAGTATACAGCTTCCTCGATATTCAGGACTGATCACTAAAATCGACGTTGATGTCGAGAATAGAGTTGAAATCTCAAGAATAAAATCCAAATGTTTTTAAAAATTGACATTTTATTTTCAGAATAAAGTGCAAATGTTGAGGTAACAGTTTGAAAACTATTTTAGAGGAAAACAAATCAAAAGTAGGCTGATGTACACTGTAAAAAATGTAAAAAAATTTTTAATTTTTACAGTAAAAAACTGGCAGCTGTGGTTGCCAGAATAATTCCGTAAAAAATACTGTGCACATGTAACAAATTTTACTGAACAAATCATAATTAGATTAAATAATACAGACGAAAAGCCAAAGGAAACAGAGCCTTTTCATCTGTAGCGCCAAGGCGTCTGTATTACTGTGGTAAACACGGTTTGTTCAGTACAAATGTTTACAGTTCACAGGATTTTTGACTGAATTTTTCTGGCAACCACAGCTGCCAGTTTTTTACTGTAAAAATTACATTTTATTTTTTACAGTGTATAGTCTGAGAACAACAGAGATCTAAATGTGTCAATGCTTTTTTAAACACCACCAGTTTGTGTGATCTTATTTTTTAGCTCTTTGCACCACCTTCAGTTTCATTTACAAGTGTAAATATGACCATCATCAGCATAAAGTAGCTCTTCTGTTGCATCCAGGAGGTCAAATTCAGCAGGATTCATCTATTATCCTGCAGAATAAAGCATGTAATGTCAAACTAATGGACTTGTAAAATGTTATTTAATCAAAGTTTGCATGAAATGCTTTGAAATCAGAATCAGATTTATTGCCAGGTCAACTGTTACATTGACGAGGAATTTGTTTTGGTGTTAGGTGCAGAAGACAAGAAAACAAAAATTTACAGGAATACAAAAATAAGTAAAAAAATCAACAAAACATTAGTCTTAGTAACCAAAAAATAACTGAGCATATATTTTAATATTTAAAATGTTTGACATTTGATCATAACTTTGATTTTCTTTTAGCTTTTTATAAGTTTTTTTGTTTATTTTCAGTATACAGCTTTCTGTAGAAAATCTGGAGAATGACGCTGTTTTAAGATGGCAGCAGTCCATTTACAACAAAAGCTAATCGCTTCCTCCTTAAAACTAGCGTTTAGCTCATCATCCTGAAAGATGTAAACTCTAACTCTAAACAGAGGTTGTTCATAAAGCTTTCTACAACGGGTAAGATAATAATAAACTTGTATATTTCACTTTGGAATTAGCTGTTGTATCCCTTTAAGTTGACTGATATAAATCTAAAAAAATATTGGGAGTTTGAATAAAATGTTAAAGATAGGGATGGCCCGATACCAATACCAGTATCGGGCCGATACTGATGCCGGTATCGGTTAAAGTTACCCGATACCAGGAACCAATACCAGTGGCTTCACTGTCTGTGACTTGTGATTTCTGTTGTAGTTTCCTATATTGAACACTAGGGGGATCTATTGAGCTAAAGAGGAACAGTGTGGGTTGAGAGCTGGAGATGGTGCCAAATAGTTCATTTTATTTGGTTAAAATGTGGGAAAACTGCAATAATTTCACTGTGAAATCACAGAAAATGGTTATTTTTCACCTTATATTTTATTTTTGTGATCATTTTTATTAATATATATATGTTTTTTATCTAACTCAGTCATTTGTTGTAAAAAGCAGAGAAGAAAAAATAAAACCTGTATTCCAATTCGTTCGAAGTATCGGTATCGGTACTTGGTATCGGCGAGTACTCAGATTTAAGTATCGTATCGGTTTTGAAAAACGTGGTATCTGTTCATCCCTAGTTAAAGATTCTTGTCTTATTATATTATATTTTTACATTTACACTGAAACTCTTATTGCCCCAGATGAATAAAACATGCAAAGAGGAAGAATTTTCCTAGCTTTTATTTTTGATATTGTATGTTTTTTGTTGTCAAAACCATATTTACATCACATCTCTGAAACATTTTGGCCATAGAAGTGATTAATAAAACTACGGAATCTCCTTTAATAGTTGCTCAAACAGCCCACCACCCATCTTGTTTAATAGGATCTACAAAGTGTTGTTGTTTTATTGATTTTAATATCTCTCCACCTCCAGCTTTAGCTTCCAGACTACCAATGAATTGCTGTCCCTTTCGAACCCGTTTCTGTGGCTGAGGGCCAAACGTTAAGCTGCCAAAATGCAAAGAACTGGTTTGAGACTGGCTCTGCTGCAGCTCTGGAACTGCCACAGTCTCAAAGGTAGAAGGTTTTAGTCGTTGCACAACGCTTAAGGATTTCATGTAAATCCCAATGATTTAGTAGAGCTTTGAGGACTGCGGCTCAGGAAATCAGTTTCCATGGGATTTTGTGTTTTTCCTCTGAGAATGGAGGTAATTAAAACACATTTAAGAATAAGTACATTTAAGGTAGCTCCAGCATTCACTTACAGTTTAATTAGTTTATAATTTTATGATGTTTCTTCTGTCGTTCCTCGCGTTTTAGACCACGACCTCCTGCTAGGCTGGACCAGAAGGGGGAAAAGGATGTATTTCAATCCACTTAATAGAAATGTCCTGGAGCTCTCCGGTAGATTAAGGCTGGAGGTTGTTCAATGCAGGCCGACTGAAGCATCTCCATGACGACTGAGTAAACTCAATCACGACTGAAGGTCGGGAGACGATTTGACAAACAATAACGGTGAGACCAGAGTGATGGACCTGAGCGAGTTTCCTCTCACTTCCTGATGACCTGATGATGATATTTGAGCTGGAGTTATTGACGAGCGCTGTTGTGTCTTTGTGTTGATCTCATGTAGCTCATTTGATGTTTCTGGCTCGGAATAAAAGGTTTTTGTAAAAGTTTGACCACAGCATGTCTGATACGATCATACGAGTCACTGTTAGCTGTGGAAGCTGCTACAATAATAGGATGGTTTTCAGAGCAACTCTCCACCAATGAGTGAGCTCGTAGGTTTTCCTAAAAGGAAATCCCATCACACACTGAAAAAAGTTTTTATTTGAAACTACTTTAAAAAATGTCTTCAACTGGTAACTAGGGGTTGCACGAACTAGTCGACAAGTCGACTTTTGTGGGCTGTAGTGACTTTTTAAACCAAAGATCGACTCTTCGCTGATCACGTGAACTTTTATTTTGAAGGGGTTTCGTTCCATTTCCTTTGATGTGTTCCGGTCTGGCGCTGCGCTATTAAAATGAATATTTACTCAAAGAATACTCCTTGGCAGCTTTTGATGCCCTTGCCAATCGATTGTCCTTATTTAATCAACTTAACGGTGAGTCTTTGCTTTCTTTATCTCTTGTTTTACTAAAAATGCAGCGCTATTCAGCCCATTCAAACCTCCGATGTGCTAACGGCTAAGCTAACAAGCTAATGGCTTGGCTATCAAGCTTTGAGTGATTTTATTCATTAAATAGCGAATGTCTTTGTTATGATTATGATTACATTTAGAACAAATTGTTCTAAATGTAGAAATTTTTGCTATTTTTAAGGAATCTAGCCAAGCAATTTTTGCTTACCCCACTGGCAGATTTATTTGCTCAAATCTAGAAAAATTGACCATATTTAAGAAGATCTGGCCTATTTCAAGTAGGGCTGTAAGAATAGATTTTCTTTATAGACAAAAATAAGTCAAAATGTCTAAAAACAAGCCTTTTTTACCCTTAGAAATCAGTTTTTGCAGTGTAAAACAACTGCTCTCTCTGAGCTGTTTGTTGTCAGCATAAAAATACGTTTTTGCAATAAAGCCTGTCAAGTTTTATAAAGCCGTCCTGTATACGCCGTATGTATGACGTCATCAGCGATTAGTCGACGCGACTTTTATTACTTGGTAGTCGACTTGTAAAAATAGCAAGTCGTTCAACCCCTACTGGTAACACACAATTATATTAGGTTTGTTCAAAGTAACATTTATGGTTAAATTAAAGTAAAAATTCCCTTCAGATTTAATTGAAATAGTAAGTTGATCCAAATCAACTAATCGCTTTGGCGCAACTTAAAAAAACAAAGAAAATCAACTCAATATTTACCATTATATTACCTTAAAATATTGCTTTACTTTATGGTTTAAAACTACACTCTAAAAAGTAAAACCATCATTTACATACATTTTTTGGTGTAACATTTTACACTCAAGAATTTTGAGTAGATAGGAGACAATTATTTTAAGTAAAAGCCAACTTTATCAATATAATTGTCTCCAATCTACTCAAAATTCTTGAGTGTAAAAATGTTACACCAAAATATTTATGTAAATGATGGTTTTACTTTTTAGAGTGTACCCAAAATCCACTTCATTTTTCCATCTGCTCCTAAATGATATTTAGCTTTATTCTAACGTTGTATAAATCAGTGCTAAATAATAACAGAAAACACACAAAAGGTAATCAATTATACTTTTAATAAACTTTTCTTCCAAAAGCAAAGTTACTTGACTGTAAGTCATTCAGTGTTGAATGCAAACTAAAAACCCAAATGGTTACATTACATAGTACAGTGAAATTATTTTAGAAATACTGTAGAGGGAAGCAAAATTCAAAAGTTCACAATTAAAGAAGGCAAATAATTTAATCAAAAAAAAAATACACCAAGGAGCACTGATGCTGTGGAAAAATTTGATGTAACATTTTCAGAAAAAATCCAAAAGTTGTCCATTTCAAGAACAGCCAGATAAATCAAACCCCGTTGTTCTGATTGCTTTTCCTGTTTCTATGAGTGCTCATGTCGAGATTATAGAAATAAGTCAAAACGCTGCGAATGAAGTCAAAATGAAGTCGGTATGTTGAGAAAAAGTTGAAATGCACAGAATAAAATCAAAATGGTAAGAAAATAGTTGAGAATGGAGTCAAAATAGCAAGATCCTGCAGATTATTTTCATCTATTCTGGCATTTCCTGAAGCTATCACTGCGGAGTCTATCCTTCTTTGTCCAGTCGCTCGTCTTCACATAAAGATATGATTTCATTCACAACCTTGTTGGCTAGAAGGCTAATAGATTGAAGTCCATACACCCTCCTATCACAGTCAATGGCTTAAAGATGTTCTGAATTTTATTAAGAGTGAGAAAATTAGACTCCGTATTTTGGGTCTACAGCGTGAATTTGTAGAGGTTTGGGGTCCTTTCCTCGAACATGTTAAAACCTTTTTGTAGCATTCCTTTTACATTTCATATTTGCTTATCTGCTTTTGTGTTGTTATCGCTGATCTATTTTTAAAATGTATTTATTTTTTGTACAAATAACCTGCGAGCACGCGCTGGGCGCATGGGGATTGTTCTAATGATCAAGGGTAATTGTTTACATACAACCCACTTTGCATTTGTAATGATTTGTTTTAAGTGAAAAATGTACAAATAAAGTTAATAAAAGAGAGAAAGGAGTCAAAATGTTGAGGGGAAAAGTCCAAATGTGGAGAAATATTGAGGTAATGGAGAAACAAATCAGCATGTTTCCTGAATATGAAAATGTTGCAATCTTGACAGAAACGTCAAGACAAACGTTAACGTGTCAAAAAAGTAAAAAAAAAAAAATGTTTTTTAAAGTCAAAACTCAACTGTTTAAAAAAATACAATAATTCAAACCGTGTTCTGTTGCAGACTGTGTTTATTTATTGTTATCAGATCAGAGGGTTCTGAATATTTTCACCAAGAAAACTTTAAAAACCTTTTGGTGCAGGATTTAGGAAAGTTCATAGCAGCATGCACAACCAAACTCAAAGAACTTCCTTCAATCCTTCACAATAAAAGTCTCAAAGACTCATACATACCTGAAAACATCTTGAACTTATATAAAAAAGTTTTTATTATTGTGATAAGACTGAAATAAATACAGTATTAATAAACTATATATGTGTCAGAGGTTATTGAGGCACGTGTTTATGTTTGAGACTCTTATTGTGAAGTATTAAGGGAATTCCTTAGAGTTCCACTATGGTGGAGAGTTAGCCAGAGTTGTGTATTTAGAGCATCTTTATTGGTGGAGGATGCTCATCAGTTTGATTTAGTCCCGCCTGAGCAAACGGTGGACTGATAAAAATACAAAGTGGTCGTTATGAGTTGATCTATTCTAAAATGTTTAGGCAAAAAAATGTATTAGAAACTCCAGTGCCTTTGATTTCTGTTTTTTTATTTATTTATTAGATACCACAATTGCTTCTTTTTTTTTTTTTTTGTGGATTTGCACCCTATTACTCCAAGCGAGATACCACGGTTTTGGAATGAAGAACAATATTCTGCTTCTGAATTCCTGAAGTCCGTAAATAAAATGACAAACATTAAAGTAAGTTGAGTGTTTTGTTTTTTTTATCCAACCAGCTCAAACATGTTTTTTTAAATAAGTAAACACAGAGTTGTATGAAATTGTTTCTGCGTTAACTACATATTTTAGTTCAGTTTAAAATAAAAATATTCCTGATCTTTAAAGTTTTGCTAAACATCTAAATGTTGGATCAGATGTTGAACTTTGAATTCAACGTGTGTTTGTTTACATTTCCACCGTTTGCTTGTTGACGTTTCCGGTACCGTCCTTTCCTCTGTGACGGTCAGATTGATGTTGGATGTAATTCAGAGCTGAGACAATGATGGTGGTGGTATGGAGGGGGGGGGGGGTGTCTCATCAGCCTCATTATATTATTGCTTTTACGCGGCGACTGTAGGCTTCCTCTGATCTGAGGCAAATAACAACCGCTGATTGGATTCAGTGCGGTCTTCGTCTTTGGCTCTGTGTGTGGCTTTGCATGCTGGGAGCTTTGTGCTTGCTCTGTTCTCAGTCTCATCAAAGCTGCTCTGAAAAACCAAAATCAGTCCTTCTGTTTCTCCTGTTTTTCAAATTTAATTTCGTAGATGCACTTCCACGTGTCCTTGCACTGGTTGTGTTACCTGCACATCGCTAAGGACGCCTCGTTAGAGCTCATTCGTGGTTAAGGTTATCACTTTAATTAATGGAAGTCTCTGCAAATCAGTTTCCTGATGAATGAGTCTGTTTGTGTATCTGATGAGCTAACAGGACGACAAACATGCCACCTGACAATTAGCCCTCCAGCCGTCACATTTTGATTGTGATTGTAGCTTTAAACGCACAGCAAACATCAGGGCGGATTGTTAAATAAATTAGCATTTTGGATCTTTTCATGAGCGTATTTGATTGGATAATGACAGCCTGCTTGTTGACACGCTAACTGGAGGTGAGCAGTTGTTTTCCGTGAAAGTCAAAGTTGTTAAATTCCCTCTTTTTGGGGGCCTTTTACAGATAAAAGCAAACATGTATGTAAAGATGAATCCTCCATGGGGAGGTTTGGACTTAAACGTGTTTCCCCTGCAGCTCTGTGTGTGATCAGGTCCCTGTAGCAGCTTTGTTGAATAATGATTCATCCTCTAGTGCTGAATGAGCTGTCCGCTCAGACATGAAAGCCTCTCTTTAATAAGTCAAACACTTACAGGCTGAAATCACATTACTGCCACGCAAGCAACCAAAACTAAATAGAAAATACAACAAAAAGTGTCTTATAGACAACTAGAGAGAAAAATAAAGCCTTTAATGTCTTTAATTTACAGTTAGTTCTTTGGTTCGTAGTGGAAAAACATAATAAGACTGTGATTGTAAAGACTAACACCACTTTGTGTTGTTAAAACGCGGGTACACCTGCTAAAACAAGCCAATTAAATCTTTTCCCATTACCAGTAATAACATGATTACTCTGAGTGCCGTGATACAGGATACAGGACATACAGCAGTCTGCTTCTCCCCAGAGACCAGCCTGTGATGTACAACAACATGAGGAGACGCTCAGCTTGGGGTTTGTGCAGCTCTGACCAACCGATACTGGTGTTATCTGATTTTTACTTACGTATTAGGACAAGAAGGACGACTGTTGTTTTGGTTTGGTGTGTTGATTGTCTGGTTTTGTGTGTTGATTGTCTGGTTTTGTGTGTTGATTGTCTGGTTTTGTGTGTTGTTTTGGTTTTGTGTGTTGATTGTTTTGGTTTTGTGTGTTGATTGTTTTGGTTTTGTGTGTTGATTGTTTTGGTTTTGTGTGTTGATTGTCTGGTTTTGTGTGTTAGTTGTCTTGGTTTTGTGTGTTGATTGTTTTGGTTTTGTGTGTTGATTGTTTTGGTTTTGTGTGTTGATTGTTTTGGTTTTGTGTGTTGATTGTTTTGGTTTTGTGTGTTGATTGTCTGGTTTTGTGTGTTGATTGTTTTGGTTTTGTGTGTTGATTGTCTGGTTTTGTGTGTTGATTGTTTTGGTTTTGTGTGTTGATTGTCTGGTTTTGTGTGTTGATTGTTTTGGTTTTGTGTGTTGATTGTTTTGGTTTTGATTGTCTTGGTTTTGTGTGTTGATTGTTTTGGTTTTGTGTGTTAGTTGTCTTGGTTTTGTGTGTTGATTGTTTTGGTTTTGTGTGTTGATTGTTTTGGTTTTGTGTGTTGATTGTTTTGGTTTTGTGTGTTGATTGTTTTGGTTTTGTGTGTTGATTGTTTTGGTTTTGTGTGTTGATTGTTTTGGTTTTGTGTGTTGATTGTTTTGGTTTTGTGTGTTGATTGTTTTGGTTTTGTGTGTTGATTGTTTTGGTTTTGATTGTCTTGGTTTTGTGTGTTGTTTTGGTTTTGTGTGTTGATTGTCTGGTTTTGTGTGTTGATTGTTTTGGTTTTGATTGTCTGGTTTTGTGTGTTAGTTGTCTTGGTTTTGTGTGTTGATTGTCTGGTTTTGTGTGTTAGTTGTCTTGGTTTTGTGTGTTTATTTTCTCGGTTTTGTGTGTTTATTTTCTCGGTTTTGTGTGTTTATTTTCTTGGTTTTGTGTGTTTATTTTCTCGGTTTTGTGTGTTTATTATCTTGGTTTTGTGTGTTTTTTGGCTTTTAGTTTTTAAATGTTAAATAAGATCTAGAGTCCAAAATGAGCTACCAAGTGATTTAGTACCAGCCAGTAAAGAGTTAACCGTCTAGCGAGTTACTCAAGTGAGTTTTACATCTAAAACATCATGAAACAGTTTTTCAACACTTTGTTCTCAGTCCTCCTGACAGAACCTGCTCTACAGATGGTTCTAAATTCACATCCTTCTTGATCTCCATGTGACTCACCCACACTGGAATAGGTCACCTGTTCAGCAGCAGGTTCTATAAATGGATCATCTCAGCCTGTTACTGAGAAATCAAATCAGCAGCAGACAAAACCCAGCTTCTTTTAAGTAGCTTCCTGCACTTCTTCTGAGTTTTATTTTTCAACTCTGCAGATTCTGACTCTAAGTCCACAACCTTTTGAGTGTTGGACCAGCTGGGGAAGCAGTTACTGGTTCATCCCTAATGACAACATGAAGGCATGATGTCGCACTGTGGGACCACAATTTGTGGAAATCACAACTTTCTGAGATAATCTGAGTTCTCAAAATAAAATAAGATCCTCCATTATTGTCTCTTCAGAGGCTGAGTGAGAACCAGTCTACATGGAGATGCATGTCTGGATCCAGAAATAAACCCCTAATCTACAGTAGAAGTCTCTTGTTCATCCATAGATTTAGTGCTGCAGTAACAGCAGAGGCTACAAAGATCAGTAGGACACCAAGCGCTACAGCATCAGACAGTGAATTATTACATGGCCTTCCTGCATTGTGTTGCACAGCAGGGATCCACTGCTGACTCCTGAACCTCTGGTCCTGCTCGGTAACTTAGCTCAACAGAACAAAGTCTCTCTCTTTAGTTTGATCATCAGAAACCAGACTGCTGACCATGTTTAGATTTTAGACGTCTAATAAAAGAGTCGCTTTAAAGTTCTCTTCCCTCAGACTGTTCTCACTGTCGTCCAAAAGGCAGCGGTTTCATTGTTCCAGTCTTCCTCTTCTGTTTCTGATGCTCCATTGTTGTTGGAGCCCATTTCTAGATTGTTCTCCCTAAATGTCATCAGTCCACGTTCAATCAGGCCATTCCATTATTATACAGTATATAAACGGTAATACGAGCTTTGCATTCGTCAGCAGATAGGTGTTAATGATTAAATACAATATTTAAAAAATGCAAACAACTTGAATAAAATTTAGATACGGAGAGAAAAATGACAAATAAAATAAGAAAACATGTATGAGGAGGTCACGACGATGAAACTCAAGGTGGAAAAAATTCCAATTCAAAGCCTTTATTGTCATTGTACAGTTGACTGTGCAACTATGGAGGTCGTCCATGAAGTGTCCGCTATGGATAAGAAAGTAATTATTTATGACGTTTGCAAAGAAACACATGAACATATTCATATAAGTGCTGATAAAGACTTATTTTGCACCCTTGTGAGCATCACTGAGTAAAACTACCACAGAGGATGCATACAGTTCCAGCCGACAGACGTATAAATCATTTTACACTCTAACATTTCTGCTTTATTCATGAGCGTTTGGGCTCTGAGCCTGGATATCCCTAACACATTTAATACAGGCACAACAGATCCTTGTTTGTCCTCTATCTCCAGCTGGGGTGCATTAGAGGAAAGCATAATGTTCTGCATAGATATCTACGTTTCACCAAGCCTTTACAGTTTCCGTTGAGCATTTACGAAGCTGACAGCCGACATTAGAGCTGACGGCTTGGAGCGGATCAGACGGAGACACGGCCTTAACGCTGTTTCGATTGCTGTTCCAATTTGGCTGAGGCTTTACAACTCATGTCTTCCTAATCCAGCTCTCTGAGCCCCTAAAAAAATCCTCTCCAGGCCCCTGTTAATTTACAAAGGCCTTCTTTTGTAGGTGAAAACTGATAGCTGTTTTATGGCTCTATTATTTCTTGATGAGTACCATTAATTTCTCAGCTTTTTGCAGCTGGCGTTTTCTTTATCCGCTCAAAACAACACAGCTGCATTAACCTGAAGTTGGAGATGAATTGGCAGCAGCTCTGTCTGTTTTTATTGGTGTTTTTTAGTTCTTCTCTGTTCTTTCTGTGGCGTATCTCGCCCTCACAGACCTGAACGCTGATTTATGGGCTGTAAATGTTGTGCCAAAGCCCTCGTTTAGAGTCAGCTCCATTTGATTATTTTCTTCTTCGCTATCTGTTTGAACATTTCCTCCATAAAGAGCGTTCACGTTAAAACTAATGAGATTTATTTGGACTCATTACAGCGTGCAGAGCCAGTCAGGGTTCCAGTGTTCTGCTGGTTTTGCCTGAAACTCAAAGCTGACAACGACATAAAGCGAATTGATGTCTCAGAGGTGTTTACCGTCTTTGTTAAGTCACTTTGGAGGATTATTGTTGTTTAATGGCAGAAACTGTGACACAGCATCTGACTTTTGAAGGATTTTCTTCTGACCCATCATCCTTCTCTTCTTGTAGATTTTGATAAAAACATAAAGAAAGAGCAAAAAAAACATCCATGCACTATTTTTGTTAATCTATACGTAACTTTATTCCATTCTAGGATGGAGATCCGGCTGGATTTAGATGTTTCACCTTGTGTATTTGAACCTGCATGTATAATTTTGACGCAGAGAGAAAGTCCAATTTATCACTGAAGAAAAATAAAGGTTCAAATCGTAAAAGAGCCCAGATTAAATTCTCTTTATATCTTTGTTTTTGAACTCATTTGATAAAATGTCCCTTTTATTCTCCGTCTTCTGCCTCAGCTGAGCGGTTTGTGGCTCGGAAAGCTCGTTTGGCAGGTCTGACATGAGGCCGTCTCAAAAGGCCAGCCTGTGCAGTGATTACTGCTCTAACGGCGGTCCGGTCCAGCTCTTTGTGTGGGAGCACAGATAAAAACGCGGAGTGGGATTCCTCCGGGACGGACGGAGTCTCTGTAATCCTTCACCACAAATAAGATCATTCTTCAGGAAGAATTAAAATGTGGCTGAATTAAAGGCTGTGCTCCAGTCGCCGTAAACAACAGAAGATGTAATTATAGGACTTTCTGTTTGTTTCGGCTCTGCACTGCTGTAGCATCCTAATCAGCGCTCATTAAAATAAACCCATTTATTTTTACGTGTTGATTGTTGCTTACTGTGGCGACTGAGGCGTACTTTCAGAAAATGAAACTCAGTTGAATGAAATTGGCTGAGTTTGACCTCAGTGCAGCTGTGAGTCAGCCTCAGGTGTTTCTGCACATTTTTCACTTTATTGGCAGTTTTCTGAGATTCAGAGACTTTTAAAAGACAGCTGGAAGCGAAGGCTAGGAAAACAGATCAAAACTTTAAGTTAAATAATCTTAAACTATTCATATCAAACCATCAAAATGATATGAAACATTAATTTAGTACAAAATAAAGCTCATCTCTACACACACTGCCAGCTGGATGTCAGTTGGTTTTACAGTATTGACAGTAAATTACATACATATTTACATTCACTTTTTTACATTTGTATTATTACTTTGTTCATTCATAATATTTTATTGAATATTTTTACAGTATTTAATAGACTTTTAATAGTATTTTATTTTGTCTTGATGCTTTTGATTCTTTGTCTTTTAATCTTGTTTTAATTTGATGTTTTTTGTGAAGCACTTTGATTTATTTCTGCAAAAGGTGCTATATAAATAAACTTTACTTATTTACTATTATTAACAGGGATGCTCGATATTGGCTTTTTTACCGATATCTGATATTGTCTAACTCTTAATTACCGATACCAATTTAAACCGATACCGATATAAACCGATATCGATATAAAAAAAGACAAACCGTATTTAATGCAAGGTGTGCCAAAAAAATAAATATATCTCAAAAACTACACATCAGATTTGTTATATTTTGACATTTTGGGAGAGAGGAGAAGTAGCCGAACAGTTTGATGTATAATATGTGCACGGTATGTAAAGGTTATGTGTGTCATCATTACAAAAACCGATGCCGATATTTACCGATATTACATTTTAATGCCAATATCGGCTGATATTATCGGTAGACCGATAATATCGAACATCCCAAATTATTACTGTCTTTTTATTTAAATGAACCTATTGTAGGTTTAGTTTAATTATTATTTTAATTATTCAAGGTAATTTATTGTATTTTTATTTACTGTATTACTACTGTTTATTTATTTACACTAGTGTTGTTTTTGGCACCACTTTGATTTTAGCTTTAGTGTTTTGGATTAAAATGCTGATTAGTTTTAGTCACATCATGTCTATAAGCGTTGGTTTTAGTCCAGTTTTAATCAACAAATCTCAAAAAGGTTTTAGCTTTAAAAAGTTGTAATCCTTTAGTTAAGTAATTTTAGATCAATAAGTTGAAAATTAGAATCACATTAATCAATTCAAAAGTCCCATAGGCCGTTTTGGCATTAAACAGGAAAAGTAAAGAAAAACATCAAAAACAGATGAAACTACAATAACCAAAGTATTCAATCAATACTATAAGTATTGGTCTAATGTTCGGTCATGATGATAACTAAGACATGTCGCTTAATGAATAAAATCACTAATCGGGACTTAAAGCTTGTTAGCATAGCATTAGCTCATCGGCTGATTGGATGGGCGAATGTAGCACCGCATTTTTAGTAAAACAAAAAAAAAACCAAGCAAACGACTCACCGTGGAGTAGGCTTGAGCTCATATAGCTACTGATGTGTTCGCGCGCACTTAGGGCTTCAGTCAACAGCGGGATTTCCACGTTTGGCCATATTTCCAATTTTATATTGACAATAAGGATACTCGGATGCTAAGAGGATGCTCAGAAATGGAGATTGAGTTCACATTTTTGACATCAAAGAGTTCATCCAAATACTCTCCCACGGCTCCACACACTAACGATTTGTCTCGTCTCGTCGCACCAACAAATACTCACAGACGTCTCGTCTCATTTTAGTCATCAAAGAGCCGCGTTTAGCTTGTCAGCGTTTAGCTCGTCAGCGTCTCGCTAACGTTCTGAATAAAAGGTGCATTTACGCTATAGTTTTGTTATAGTCTAGTTGACGAAAACACTGGTTTAAGGTATTACTTCATTGTTACTTTTCTGTAATTATTACAAAATTTGCTAGTATCACACTTTTTTATACAACCCTTTTAAACCAAAATTATTGTAGAGCATATTTAAGTATTTGTATAGAATAATATAAAAATGGTACTAATGTAGGCTGTCTTAGGTGGGCCTGAGTTTGTTTCTTTAACTAACTACCACTACCTCTGTAAAAAGGTTTTCCTGCCATTGGTCAGTTTTTGTGGGTTTATATTTGTTATTATAAACTCATTTGTGGTTATAAATGTTCCCACAATCCATTGCAGATTATAAGATACTAGAAAAAACATTTTCTTACAGGTCACATTATAAGTCAGTTTTTACTTTCCTCTATGTTCACATAATATCTTCTTTTATTTTCATCTCATTGATTCCATTTTTCATGTTTACTTAAACCCCTGCATGCAGTTTCATTTCCAATGTCTGATGCATTTAGGTAAAAGTCTAGCAGTTAGACAATAATAGCCGAGATACTCTTGCTTGCTCAGCATTTACTGAGAACATTTTTTACCAAAACAGACACCGTTTGATCTTGGTAATGCTCAGTGGCATCTACTGTTATTTAGACTCCTCATTTTCAGAGTTGCAGGATAATGTTTTCCTGGAAACGAGGAAACGCAAAGTAACAAATGAAGCTCTTGCAGCTTTGTGCTCTTTATAATGGAATGTCATTTATCAGAAACGGATTGCTCTTTAATCACGTTTAAACACCCCAAACCCAGCTTTAAAACCTGTCTCTGAGGAGAAAGACGTCTCAGACACTTTGCAGAGTGGGTTGCAGTCATGTGACATGCTGAGAGACATTACATGGACGAGGGAGGAAGAGCTGTTGGTTGTGTAAATGCTCCTCATTTGCATTGGTATATTTCTATAAACAGTTTGAGCAGCCAGCGTGAAACTGAGGGAATGTTTGTTCTTAATGTTTCTCCTCGGTGATCGTTTATTATGCCTTAAGGAAAAAGATGGACGTTTTTGCTTGTGTGCATTTGTGTTTGATTTGAACCAACTTCATGTGGACACTAAACCTAAAGAGAATTTTAAAAGTCTTTACAAGGATTCAGCTGTTTTACCAATATTTACATGTTAGCTTTCTGCGTTTCTAGCCTAAAGACATCAGAATACGCTATCTGTGATGAAGAAATAACTGATTCATCAAAGAAATAAAGAACAGACAGAAGGTTTAGGACACAGCTGCTGTAATCAGGCAGAACAGACACAGAGTTTCAGGTAATTCTCTCACTCAGCTCGGTCAATATGGAATCCGATCAACCAAAACATACAGTCACACACAAAATATTCCCAAAAACAACCAAATAGAACGTTTCAGAAAAATAAGTGTAAAATTCAAAATAAAAGAAATCACTCTGAATACAAAATAAACTTATTTATAAGTAACTATTTATATTTCTAAGTCATATTTTATTCCTGTAGCATACTTTTTGGGTTCTCATTTAACTCTGTGTTACTCAGACCATTCATGCTTTTATTCTGAAGGGGCATGTTTTGGTTCTTGATTTTGCTTCTGCTCTGGGTTTTTGCTTTTGAAAGAGAGTCTCAGTGGGTGGGGCTTGTCAGTACTTCAATCTCATTGGCTGTGAGTGTTTGGAGAAGGTATAGCTCCATAGGGCAGCTAGAGCTGAGGTTTAACACAGGTTGTAAGTTTCCTTCCATGTCAACAGGAGACATTTTTCCCAGTTCTTGACTCCTGTTGATTCATGTAGTTCTCACATTGCTTCTGTATGCATGTTGTTGTAATTAGTGTTAAAAATCCCAGGAGCGAGTCCGAGGTGATCGGGCGTCACTCTTCCTGACCCTCCATCTAAAAGGTTACGGCTCGAAGGACCTTCAGCCTCTGAGTTTCCACGAGAGCTCAAATAGGTCGGTTTGTGGAAGGACTCATCCAGATTTGCCCGTCTCCATATCTTGGAACCTTGCCCCTCTTCCTCCGAGGACCAAGTTGGGAGAAGTCCTGGCCTAGCTTGGCCATTCTAAATAACGACAGATCCCTCCAACAATCTTGGTACTTGTCACCATTTAGTGGCCCTGGGGGTGATGCTCATCTTCTCTATTCTCATTTGATGCCTAAAAAATGGTGGAGTAGCTTTCAGAACAAGTGGCTCTAGCTTCCATACCAGGATTCCTTCAGGGTTTCCATCATTTCTGCAGAAGCATTTTAATGTGTTTTGGTGCAAACAGCTAAAAGGAAGCCCTTCTCTGATGATGGCATCGGGATCTGGTGGCTTCAGTATGTGGAGAGATAATTTATCTATCAATATTGATGGAGCCAATCCAGTTAAAGATCTCAGCTAATTGACTAGGAAATCCCAAAATAGCTATAATTCTAATAATTTTAGAATTCAGGCATAAAAAAGCAGCAGGTGATATTTATTCCTCTAAAGAACCACAGAGACTGTTTCTACTTATCTTTGGTTCTGACCTTTAAAGGCTGCTGCTCCCACTGTGCTGACCAGGACCCCCCCCCCCCTCCAGGCCTTTTTCTTCTATGCTGCTGTTTCACTCTGATTCTGTCCCCTCAGTCTCCTTCTTTCTAGGAAGACCAGACAGTGATGGATGCTAATCACTTTGCCCGGGTGCTCTCCTAACCTGATCCACCACCTTCCCGCTTTTAAAGCTTATAAATAAACGAGCCTCTGTTCTGCTGTTAGTGATGCACCTGAGCTCATTAAAGCCAACACCAAACAGATTGGGTCAACATGAGGAATAATGCTTGTTCAGATCTATAAAACAAACATCTGCAGGTTTTACTCCCCGATGTGAAAAGTCTGCAAACAGTCACTGGTTCTCTTCAAATATTCATGAAGTTTTCTTAAAGCGTGAAAGAACGAGGCATTTAGCGTCATCGGACACCAACAGAAACATCTTGTATTGATCTCTTCCTGGCCTAAAACCATTTATTTACTCAGCCAACAATAAGGTGCTGCCTACAGTAGAAAAGGTCTTTTATAGATCTTCCTCCAAATAACCTCCTTGGTCATTTCACACTTTATTTTTTGTGTGTTTTGTTGGGTTTATTGGTCTGGTTCAGTGTTGGGGATAAATTAAAATGTATGATTGGTTGAGGAGCTTTTTCAAACAGTGGTTTCAACTTTCTAAAGTCATTTTTAATGATAAACCGCTGAATTTTTCAGTCTGGAAGCTTTTAAAGCTGTTGAGCTGCAACAATTGATAGAAAATGTGTTGTTTTTTTCCTAATGATGGTGGAAGTTTGTTGTAGACTGTTGTTATTTTAGACAGGGAGTTGTTATAATTTATAAATTACTTCAAAGCAGAATGCAATAACTTTTTAGGGTATTTTTAAGCCTCCACAGGCAGTTATCAGACAAACAGTCTTTATCCTGTCTTTGAAAGCTTTGCTCTCACTTTTGTTTGTTTGAGCCAGTTTTATGTCTTATCTTTTATTTAGTTTGTTGTCAGAACATTTTGGACCTGTTTATAACCAGGTTATCTTTGCCTCTATAGCTGAGTGATCATTAGAGAGAACAGCAACAATCATCCTCCTTTACCGTGTGAACTTCCACCACACTGCATCCAACAGATAGCAGTTCGCTGCAGCTCTCTGTAGAGTTTGGTCCAGACGCACCTCTGGATGGTTTTTGGTCCCAGAAGGAGTTTGAACTCTTTGGAAACACTGAAGCATCCTGACCTTTGAGCTGAACCGCTAAATCAAGATGAGCTGGATGGAAGAAGTCTGAAGACGCCTGCTTAGTTACCTTCAAGGCTGTTTCCTGTCGCAGCTCCTCTGTACATTGACAGAGATGGATGGGCCCTTGGCAGATTGTTTTGGCCATTGGCCCATCTATGCATTGAACTCTGGAATTGCCATGAGATTAGTCTCTCCTTGTGTGACTGGAGTCCAGTAAAGTTTATGTCATGAATCTGTAAAACAGGGATTGAGCAGAAACGAATTAATTGCAGACAACAATCTGAAGTCAAATCATTTCATTGTAGAAGCTGCTAACGGTATTACGTACTTAGATGACCCTTAACGAAACAGGATGTAAAATTATAAGGATAGTAGTAAAAATTTTAGTAAAAATGAACAACATGGAGGCAGACCTAAGACCTGAACCATCCTGACACCAGCTGGCTCCGAACAGAAGGTCCGAACAAACCAAGGAGTTCGTTCCTAAACAAGAGGCAGCATCGCAGAATCTGCAAACATCCAGTTACAAATTTAACACTAAACACCAAGTACCTAAACAGTAGGGATGCAACGGTCCACTTTGCCCACGGTCCGGTTCGTACCTCGGTATTTGGGTCACGGTTTCGGTTCTGGTCCACTTTGAATCATAGAAAAACTTAAGAAAATCTGAAATTTCCAAAACTTATTTTATTCACACAATAAAATAAGTTTTCAGACGTGTTACTTGTAGTCCAGTGTATCATATGTTCAGAGACAAACAGAAATGTTACTTTTAAAGTGCCTTTTCAATGGACTGTTAAACATAAAATAGTGTAAGAGATTTTTATATGAACGCTTTTATTTTGAAGTCTGGCCGGACGTTCTTGTGCTGTTCCGGCCAGACTTCAAAATAAAAGCGCTCATACAAAAATCGCTTATTAATAATCTAAAGTGCCTCTTTATTACAAATAAATACACCAACAGCGCGGCTCATTTTTTTGTTCTTTTCTGAGCGGATGCTGTATGTTTGTTGAAAGCGAGAGACTGCTGTTTTTTTCTCCTGGCGTTACCTGCTTGAATGGTCTGCTTCCAGAAGCTACACTGGGGCGGTGCGTCGGAGGGGCGTGGCCTTGTTTGAAGTGTTTCCTGCTCCGTGTGGGAGATGGGTCAAACAATGCTTGCAGACAGTCTCATATTTTTTCACCGTTTTCTCTCCCTCGTCTTTACATTCAACTGCGCGTTTTGCATTTGCCTCTCGCCGCCCTTCTGTCTCTCTGTAGCGCTTGTTTTGCTAAAACGTTCAGCTCAGTGGGGCGTTTCAATCTGTGATTGGTTACTCGTGGGTAAGGGAGGGGGTCTGCTGTTTGAGCGGTCTGAGAGAACACACAGAATGAAACCAGTAGCTACTGAACTGAAGCTAATAATAGTACGTCTTTGGACCGCGGACCTAAGACGTACCGGACCGTGAACGGTGTACCGTTCGGTCCGGTATTGTTACATCCCTACTAAACAGCAGCTATAATTTGGTAGAACAGCTTTTCAGGAAGTTTTGTTGGTGGATAATCAACTGAAACCACAAGAACATATCTGACCCAAACACAGAGAGGAAGAGAGCTAGCGTTAGCCTCCCGTTAGCTAACTGTTCCATGTGAGAACAGACTTAACAGAAACATCTTTCTCTCTGTTCTTCGTCATCAAGTATTTTCTGATGTTTCTGAACTTTTTTATCATATTGCACATGCCTACATTAAATATTTACTGTCTATCTTTTATTTTCTATAATTTATTGCACATGTTGACAGTGTGAATGGCTACCCTCCACATGTTAGCAAACCCAACTCTTTTTTTGGTGTCACATCATTTATCTCACATGTTTTTTAAATAATGCACACATATTTGAGTTGATTTTATTATAAATTATATGATTTGGCACAGCCCTAATATTTAGTATTTTTTTACAAATTTTCCAAACTGTTTTAATTTGCTGTTGCTGTCGTATATTGAAAGTGGCCTGTTCTCCATTCCCCTGCACCTGATTCCGAACTGGGTAAAAGATAATGAGAATTGATGACTTTCTGTCATGTTGGCTTCACAACCTGCCCAGCTAACAAGTCCGTGTCAAACTCCCAATCAAAGCTGAAGTCAGCCATCAACACAACGCTGCTCTGATGCTGACAAAGGTCGGACTGTAAAGGTTGCTTTTCCCAGAATAGACAGGATGAACTGTCCCGGATAAAGACTTCACTTCCTGTTTTATTTTCTAGATCCGGTTCCTGTTTAGTCCTGTAACTTCCTCCTGTTTTTCACCTTGTTTCCTGATGATTCTGCTTTTATTATCTGCTGTCAAAACATCTATTTGTGTTTGTTAGTAAAACATCTACTGACCTACTGGATGGATTTTATTGACATTTTCAGAAAGTCTTCATTGGAAGAATGTCTACACCTGATTAGCGTTTGGAGTCAACCAGATTCAAGATGGCTGCTAAACGTGGACATAACCTAGTTCATTTAATAGACTCTGAGCTAAGTTTTGATTTGTTGGTAGCTGAGAATCATTCAAAAGAAATACGAGTGACAACAGAGCACTTAATCTCAGCTGATAAATTTAAACAGATGAAGGCGCTATAATAATTATAATGTATGCATTTCTTTAAGTCAGAGTTTCTTAATAATTTTCTGTCAGGCCCCTATGATGCTCTTTTTATCCTAAAATCCACTGGGGACTGTGTTTAGTCCAATCAAACATTTACAGTCCTCAGTATTCACTCACCTGCCAGGCAAACATTTACAAAACAGCTCATTCTTTTACATCTAGTTACTGGGATTTAAGAGCTCTGTCTGTCGGTTTGCCAAAGCACAACGCTGCAGGAAGTACCAACGCTGTGACAAAGAGAAACAGATCAGTTCAGGTTGGAGCTTCATCCTCAGCTGGGTGCTTTTGTTGTCTCAGACCGCATGAGGGAACAGTTTCTGGACTCGGAGGTAGGAATCTTCTCTCTGCGTGGTTTTCCTGGCTGAGTGAAGTCCGTCTTCATTCATTCCAAATCAGGGAGGTGTGCTGCTGATGTTTAATCGATATTACAAATCCTCTTGTTGCCTTTGCTTGTCTGCCAACGTTCCTGCTGTGTGCAAACTAAAGGAGGAAGACGATTAAATCCTCTTCTCTCATGTTGGAATACAGGTCATCCCGGCAAGACTATCGGTTAATGTTTTAACTGGGTCAGATTAAGGAGGGTGCAGGCTTCTCTTTCTTCTCTTTTATGTTAAAAACTCTTCTGATTTGATTAGGAGGGCTTTTACTGCAGCAGAAACGTATCTATAATTTATGTGTTTGTTTGTATTAGACAGAAAACGTCTAATTTTGGACATAATAACTAAAATTTACATTTTTAAGAAATCATAAGGACATTTTTATTAATAAGATGCTAAACTCTGATAGACCACAAAAGGAAATGAAAATATACAGTATATAACTGAAGTTGGTACTTTGTGTATAGTTCACTTTTGTATGCAACAATACTATATTTATATGCCTTAAAAGTCTTTACACCTGCAGAACTTTTACTTTGTGATTTATTGATTAAATGTATACATAAAGACAAACCAAACAGAAAAACTAACTTTCAGTTGCTTTATTAGTTTTCCCGCTGTTTGAATTCACATTAAACTTTTCAAAGACGTGAACAGGTCCAATTCAAATCCACTAAAAAAATCCAACCCAATTTATTATGCATTCTAGTTTATTAAAGTCATTTATTCCAGGGGTGTGAGAATTAATTGGATCAATTTAGACGTGCACAATGTGATTGGATGGGTAGAGAAGCCATGTGTTGATGCAGTTTAGGGAATTCATCTTCACACCAATCAAATGTGATTCATCAATTGTTAGACGAAAAACTGCAAGCAGAGTCGATTTTCTCAGGTATCTGCTTTAAAAAAGCAGACAAATTAAAAACAAAAGTATAGTTATGTTTGTGTAAACTAAAGTATGGAGCTCCTGTAGACCTTTTTTCTAGGAGACAACTCTTCTTCTGCTGCCATTCCTGCTGTTTAGAAGTATTGTTTTCTCATTAGTGACACATGCTGTTTAAAAAGAGAACTGCTCTGGAACGAACACTCCCACAATTCTATTGACAGATAACAATTGCACATTATTATGACTCATTTGCTCTTTTATTTATTTTTGTCAAATGTGTTTGGTGGATTTAATTGTTACTGCAGAATTATAACAGCTGTTTTGTTTGGAACAAGAAACAATACATCGGTGTATTTCTAATGTCTCCAGACGGTGACGTTTGCTGCATCCAGTAGAGTCACTTTGCCTTCTTGGCTGTAAAACTACTCAAATAAAACGGAGACCAAAATGTATGATGTCCCAGTTTAATAACAGGCAAGGAAAAAAAACAACTTTTCATTACTTTTATTATCGGATGAGTTTTAAGATTAATCTGATTAGGCTGACATTCTTGCAAATGGTGGCTTGTGTTATTTAAAGTACACATTCATAATCTGCCCACATTGTAATTTAATGCTGTGAGAGCGCTAATGCACCATGAAGGATGAACTATTTAGAAAGCCCGAGCGTCACAGAGTTGACTTGTCTTTTTAACGGCCTCTGCTCTGAAGAAAAGTGATGCTTGTTGACTGTTTGTAGCTTCTGCGTGTGCAGGTCAGAGCGCTGCAGGCTTTAGGATGCACATAGCAGCTTGTAGCTTCTGTACAGAAGCCCTGACATCTGCCCAATGCAGGCAGAGTTCAGCCCCTCAGGATGGAAGATGAGCCAGAGTGAGCATGCTGCATCCTGAGAGCTCACCGTCTCTTATCTACGTCTTCCAGCATGTTGGCTGCTGGGTCTGTGCTACTGCCCACATGATGCTGTTTGCAAACTGGATGCTCATTCTAGATCTAGAGAGTACAGAGTGGTAGTGTTTCAGATATGGAGTATGGCTTCTAACTCAAACAGATTACTAAATTAGACCAATTTTTTATTAATAGTTAATGAAAACAACCATGACAAAATGTAATCAGTTATTTTGATCAATGTTGAAATCATTATTGTTTGACGTTATTGCTCTTTGAGTTGGGAAACTGCATTTATATTCATATCAGACAAAAACAGTCCGTTACCCTGCAGCTCGCCAAAATAAGAGCATCAAAGGACATTTTATTATAACCTATGTTCAACTTATCAATGTTCTATCATTATTTAATTACTTTATTTAGTTATAGGCTTTTTTTTTTTGTAGAAACAAATGTATTTATAGCATAGTTTTTCACATATGCCAATTACCGATTCATGTTAGCAGAGGGCAGAGTTGAAGTTTTTAGATGTTAAAATACAAACTTTTACATCAAGAAATTTTTTATTTAATTTTTTTGTTCTTTTGTGGCAGTAGATGTGATAATAAACATGTAAAATTTTTAATGTCTGTACTAAAAATACATGCTAAAAATGTTAATATTTTGCGTAAATACGATCCTAATACTTTTTAGAATAGATTTAGTTTAGAAGTTTTTTAAAATTACTTTCAGCATATGCTTAATTAAGATAGGGACTAAAATGTGCTATATCAAGCAGTTGAGCTGCCAGTTAAAGAGTTAATAAAACAGAGGAAAGCTGCTACGCCCAGATGTCCAAGCAAAGCGAGAGTACACAAAAGTTAATAAATAAAATAACTTTTTAGGAGTGTTGATCTTTAAAATAAAGTCAAAATATTTCAGGTCTGATTTCAAAGGTTTTCGACTGAAATATGACTCAACTTGTATTTGTTAGGTTTTTAAGGTCTGTGATTTTACTGAGAGAACAAAAGTAAAAAGTTGTATTGGAGCAGAATCAGTTAATATAAACTGGGATTACTGGGACACATTTTGGACTAACTGTACCTCCACAGCAGTCGTGTCAGACATGGGAAGCTAATCAAGATGGGCTTATACTCTACTTAAAATATCAAATTTCCCTCTAACTTTGTTGCTATTTATTGCAAAGCCAGTTTTCCTTTTTGTGATGAAACATCTCCTAAAAAAATCCTGCTTCCATGAATAATTTAAACTTTAGTTTTTGTTGATATTGTCAGCAGATTCATTCATCCTTGTAGAATTTATTTATTTATTTATTTACGTTTTCGCCTCCGGTTCCTGTTTAAGGCCTGAAATTCCTTCAGTCCGAAATCAGAGCATAAAAAATAAACTTTGCTTGAAATTTTAGATACGAGTTGGATTTGTTGGGTCAACTTTCTGCCAAGCAAGTAGAAACTTTTCAGCTCCAGCAGAACTTCAACTTAAGAGAATCACCGAGGTCTCCGGTAGTTTAGGTTTTTGAATCACAGAGGTCTCCGGTAGTTTAGGTTTTTGAATCACAGAGGTCTCCGGTAGTTTAGGTTTTTGAATCACCGAGGTCTCCGGTAGTTTAGGTTTTTTACATCATATTTGGTGAAACAGCAGCGGAAACGGATTTATATAAAATTTACGGATTCATATTATATTTCCTCCTTTATATAAAAGTTCTTTGAGATCCCATAGATTCCATCATGTCAACAAGTCTAAATGTGTTTCTTCTGCTTTAAGACGAGATTTTTTTCAAAGGGGAAACTTATTGCTTGAGGGTAGATAGATGTGACAGTTGTTTACTTTTCTGTTTTTCTGCCATGGGAGGCCAAATCGCAGCCCAGCAGTCAGAGAATATCAAAGAAAATCCATTTCAACTTATTCCCCACCTGGAAGCTGAAGTAATTTGATCATGTCACCTTTTGTTTGTGCCAAAATATAAAATACAATACAAAGAAAGCCACTATTACATTTAGGAAGGTTATTTCTTTAAATAATTTGCTTCAGTTGTAACTTTAAAAAAAAAAAGAAAACTTTTCTTATCCAGGTGGTTTTCTTATCTAAGGATGGGGAAATTCTCTGCATTTTATTTTGCTTTAAGTGCACGCAGAGAATATTAATGTGTTTCACCAGCCTGCAAAACGGCACTTCGACCATGAATTTGCAGAACTAAGCGTTGCATAATATTATACAGTCCAAATTTCTGTGAACCCTTTGCGCTGACCTGCATGCAAACGTTGCTCAGATCAAATTAATGCAACACTTTCCACTCTTCGCCTTCTACATCCATCTCTGAAAGTCATTTCCCACAAGCTCCTCAGGCGCTTTCACAATAACTGTGCAGCACTACAAGGTGCCAGGTAGTAATAGGAAAGTTTGGTCCTCATTTATCCTCTTTTCAGACGTCGCACTTGGAGGTCAACTTTCGTAAAAACCTGATTTAAATTTGGAGATATTCAAAAATCACTCCCAATTAGGAACGGAGCTACGAAACATCTCAGATATATTTTTGTTTTTGGATTTTCCCCCAAAACAAAAGCAAATCACTGATTTTTGTTGTCCAGTGTTGCATCCATTGAGGCTGATTGACCAATGTGTTCAGTCGCTGGCTTTCATCAATAAACACTGACGGCTTCACAAATCTCCACGGCTGACACGGCTCCATAAATCTGATAACTTAAGTGAATAAAAATGCTTTATAGATCCTGAATAGCAACATTTTTCAAACGTGGAAAAAGCCGAGTCAGCTTCTCAGTTATCAACACGCACTTATTCGCTCTGATTGCATCTTTTACCATTTCGTTCCACGTTCATTTTCTGGGTGTGTTTGATGCATTTCTATGCTGTTTTATGCCGGGATGTGTGCAGAATTTGCAGAGTCTGTATTTCGTTTTAAGTTTCTGCTGTAATAATTAGGTGTCAAAATGCAAAAAAAACAAATAATGCCAGATGATTAATTTTTTTGCAGTTATACCTACAAGGATCTTTTAATTGCTTATTTAATTAAGACATAGGCTCTTTCTCTGTCGTTTCGCCCACAGACGATGCAGCACTAATGAGCGCCCTTCAACATTTCGATGATTGAAGCACAACCACGAATCCTGAACATCGGCAGTCCGCAGTGACAGTAAGGTATATTATCAGCTATTCTCAGAGCTGTCTGAAGAAGTAATTATATATCATTATCATTATATCATTACACAGTCTGCTTTGAAACCCTCATCTCCTAAGATCCAGCCGCTCATTGTTCTGAGCAGCTGACGTCTCTGATATCGGCATCAGAACATCTGGCAGCGACCGCGAGTAAATCTGATGTTTATTCTTGTCAGGGTTTCTTCGGTTTGTAATAAATCTCGACATTTTGATGCCAGACTTCAAAAATACACCGTCGCCCTTCAGTGACCCTTTTCTACTTTCTCTTGTTTTCTCAAGGATGTAATTTACATTTATACAGAACAGGTAAATATCACAGCATACAATCATCTTTTTGCTTAGTGCTTTTTAATTTTGAACATTCTTCTTCGCAGTAAGGAGTCATAAAACACCAATAAGGCCAAAAATCATCATTAAACTAGCTGCTGCTTCTTTCTTTTTAAAAAAGTTGAACACAAAAATAACCAAACCTGACAGAAATCTAGCAGAATATAAAGAAATCGGTACATTTCTGCAGAACTTTTGTGGGTTTTTTTGCCACATTAATGCCACACAAATTGACATTGTGGTGCTTAATCAACAGGAAGCAGTTGCTAGTCACAACTGAATCTGCAAATATCTGTCCAATCATACCGAGGCTGCAGTCCGATATGTGTGCACAGTTACTGAAACTGTGTGAATTGATTTTTAAAAGCTCCAGTTTATTTGGACACCTGACTCCGTACCATGCTGTGGTTTTGAGTAGAGTTTTATACGTGAGTCTCCTCTTGTATTTTAGTCTCAGCCCAGTGAGAGACTGGCTTTAACTATTTGATGTATGTAGTTTAAAAACTGAAAAGGCATTTGCAGCAAGTTAATACATTTTAATCACTCGTTAAATGTAAGATAAGGAGAAAATCTTGAAAACTAAAGTTTGATTTGTATGTAATTTATAGAGGTGGGAATCATCAGGGTCATCACGATTCGATTACGATTCAGAGAGCTGCGATGCGATTATAAAACGATTATCGATGCATCTAGATACATCATTCTTCCCCCTCACCTTCCTGCCATGTGACTATGTGGTACTTTTAAAGGCATACGTTGCATTTCTCTACTGTCTTCTGGTTAGCGGTGGCAGCTACCACTAGCTGTTTTTCCTCTTCCTCCGGGGAAAAACGTTCAATGTGGTTTCTGTAAGTCGTGTTTCCAAAATATTTCAGTTTTGTTTTACACAACTTCCATATCGTGTGGCTCTTGACCAGGTCCCTTTCCGCTTCAACTTCATAGAAGTTCCAAAGAATTGCCTTTAATGTTTATGGTGCCGGTCGCAAAACTCGCTCAGCCATCGTTATGTAGGCACTATAAACTGTCTGTCCTTTTGAGTTCCACTTCTTGCGACCCTCAACTAACATTAATAAAATCTCATTTTAACATTTTTAAACAGATTCATAATCGGTCATGCCTCAATGCATCAGAAAAACGAAATTATCTCCCACCCCTAGTCATTTATGTCAAATAAATTTCATTATTTTCATTATAAAAATACATCTTTGGTTGTTTTGTTTTTCAGATTTGCAGTCTTTTGCAACAGGTTGCTAAATGGGACCTTTTCTACATTCCTTTAAAATTTGTTTTTGAGTTTGTGTGAGAAAAACAGGCACGATTGGTGAAAAGAGGAAAACCCAGCAATGGGAGCATCTTTAGCCATTTTGATATGTCGTCATGTGTGCACTGTTACCTCTAGTGGCACGGTTGGGTATTACAGCTGTTTGTTGGAACATTTCTGTAAACAATAAGCTGAGATTAGTTGTTTTCAGAGGAGTCTGAGCTGCTGTGATGTCATGTCTCATGATTTTCTTTGCTGAGATTGCGTTTCTGTGCTTTGTGTTTGCAGTGATGAATGTGTCTCCTTCTAACAGTAAGTGTTTCTGACTGCTGCCTGCTACAAAGAGCTGTACGCTGCTGTGACAACCAGCCACTATGAGCTGTCAGCTCCCGTTAAAGCTGTTTCAGATGTTGTCATACCGACGTCTATCAAAAGATAAACGCCTGATTCCGTTTTCCTTTTGCTCACAGCCTTTTGGGTTTGTGCAAACTGGAGGTTCATATGTGCAAAGTTCAAGCAGTGAGGAAGGTCTTTTCAATCATAATCTGACATTAACTTTCAGGACTTTGACAGGTGTTGAAATCTTTCAATATGCTTGAGTTTTACATCTTTTTTTGCATCTCTCTTTGGTTTTTTCGCCCTGATCTCATGCACTTCCTGGGTGTCAGTGAACAAAAACATGACCAGGAAAATCTTTGGACGATCAAGTCGAGCGTGCCAGGTGTATCCGTGGAGTCAGCATGTCTGGGAAAGTTTCTGACAGTAAAATATGGCCTGGCGTTAATGACTTTGGTCAGATTTTATGTTGCAGGTGGGGGAAAGTCTTATCGTGCAGAAACAGGAGAGTCGATTAGAGGTGAACCTATCGAGGTCCAAAACTGGAACATTTCAAATCCGTCTTGAGATTTATGAATTTGTCATAGTAGTTCAAATTAAATGCTTTATTCTCTCCTATTTGATTCTTTTATTTGACATATTTATCATCTTATCCAACTATTTTACTTTGTTTTCGCTTTTTGACTCATACTCCTAAAAAATTCTCGATCAAAAAAGAAAAAGTGTCTTCAAGACATTTTTCTATTTAAAGCTTTTCAATAATTAGGACTTAATTGTGTGAGAATCCAAATTAAGATTTTTTATTTATGATTACATAAGTCAAATGACAAAATTACACAAAAACATCCGAGGACGAGGCACAAAACAACTACCTTCATACACTTTACTACGTTCATTGTGTCTCTTTTTTTTAATGATTACTTAGGTTCTTTTTTCAGACACGTATGGTC
This sequence comes from Callopanchax toddi, assembly GCA_006937965.1. Classification (NCBI taxonomy): domain Eukaryota; kingdom Metazoa; phylum Chordata; class Actinopteri; order Cyprinodontiformes; family Nothobranchiidae; genus Callopanchax; species Callopanchax toddi. The sequence continues at coordinate 894,167 of SSNR01000037.1, forward strand.
ATTTTAGTAAGTTTTTGTTTACCTTGACATGTTTCGACTCGCGTCTGCGGTCTTCATCAGAAGTGTCACCGGTGTAGGTGTGACGTGTCCTTATCAGCTGTTCTTCCTGATGGGCGTGGCCAACCCTGACCTACACCGGTGACACTTCTGATGAAGACCACAGACGTGAGTTGAAACATGTCAAGGTAAACAAAACCATACGTGTCTGACAAAAGAACCTAAGTAATCAACTCCCTTCATAGTTAAGTTAATGGAGTTAACCAGGAAAAACCATAGATATCATATATATCACTAGATGCCCTATGTGGGACTCTACGGCGTCCCTACACGGCGGCCATCTTGCTTCGTACAGCTGACGTTCTGCTCTATATGGCAGCAGATGGAAGGTGAGCGATCAGCTTAACTAAAATCACTCATAACTCGATTAAAAATGAACGGATTTACAAACGGGTTACTTTCTTACAAACCTTATGTATAGACTTGAGATTTTATACTTTTACAATTTATGAATTTCCCGACCATTATCGTTATATTTTGATATATATTCACAGCCACTCTGACGTTTATAAAAATGCAAACCGTTTGAAAATCAGTTAAAAATTGAGCAAGTTAGAGGTATTTATTAGTACATGCTTCATTGACACCAATGTAAGAAAGGGGGCAGCTGTACGAACTAAGATGGCCGCCGGCGTAGGGACATCAGGGTCCATTGACGAACAGCGCGGGTGAGACATCTAGTGATATATATGATATCTATGGGAAAAACCACCACTAGTTAGAGGTTTGTGGGAAAAATATTACATTGTTTGTTGGACAGGCTCACATTTCATATCATAACAGTTTTAAAATGGCTCCTCCCACTTCCTCCATTGTTGCTCTGGACCTGCATCGTAGGTCTGGTTTCCTCTGACTGTTTTCTTTAAATCTCATTTTAACTATTTGATCAGGCCAACTGTTCTAATACTACCTAAAAAAACTAACAAACATTGTCTTTAAGTATTTTAGATTTTAGTGTATAATTACAGCAATATAATAAAAACAATTCAGTTCCAGTTTCTTTGGACACAATAACGTCAATAAGTTTCAAAATTAAACTATTTTACAAAAATACTTAGATCTCAGTATTTGTCTCTAATGCCTGAGACTCAGCACCTAGCAGGGGGGGCACCGGCCCACCCTGAAACCCCCTAGAACCGCCCCTGCCCAGCAGCACTTTGCCCAGCTGTAGTTTCACAAAGTTTTATTATGATTTAACGTTTTTGACACAAAATAATGAGGCTAATCTTTCTGCAGGCAGCAGGATTAAAAATAATCCTCGTATAGAAGTTTTATGTGTAAAACGTTGGTGGATATTAGATTTAATGTATTCAGATTAAAGTCCAGCATTACAGAGAATGTAATGCCGGTTAAGCTTTGAATTGTTTGAACCACTCAGGAACAATTCTTTATTACAGTAATGGGATTTTTCTGCAAGTGTGTTATTATTTATTATTATTAAAAGTTGTAAATCTTTCATCTCCTCTTAACTTTTGTTCACCTCCTATGAACTCAGTTTTATTTGGGGTTTCGAGCAAGAAACACTGTTTGGATTATTTTGTTTGCCTTTTATCTTGACCAAAAAAAATTTAAAAAGAGTCATCACAAAATCAGGAACAAATGCTTGTTTTTTATATTAAGATTTGAATATCAAGGAATAAAAGTTGAAACAAAAAGTCAAATTTTGATCTTGAACCTCGAAACCAAACTTAAAGAAACAAATCAAAATAAACATTCATTTTAGTTTGGGTCGAATTTGTTATTTCATGTTTTCACTTTTCTATTGATTTTTTTTTTAGTTTTCAAAATAAATAATATTTTTTGACAAGGTCAAAAAGTTTCTAGTTGAAGATTTAGTTTGTTTGGTCTCTAGGAAACGTTCCATCTCTCTTTGGTTACGTTTTTTTTTTTCAAATGTCTTTTTAATAAACAAAAATTCAGTATAAGACAACCAAAATACCTCAAATTTTTCACTTTTTTTTTTTAAACCAAGAAAATAAAAAACTACAACCAATAAGCAGCCAATTGCCAAAATGATAACTAAAATGTTACGACCTCCACTAGGTCTAAGAGAAAAAAGGAGGTCTAACAAAAAGATAATGGAGACTTGTGTAAGTTGTAAAACAAAAATGATATTTATTATCATATAAACAGATTTACAACAAAGGAAGGAGCTATAAAAACTATGGTTAAGAAACAAAACAAAAATAGCTCTAAGTTTATAAATATAAATAAGGATCTAAACTGAAAACACCGGAGGATAAGCCTCCGGGAAATAAAGCACTATGGCTATTAAACTAAAGATCGATATAATATACTAACTAAGGGAGTTTGTTTTATAAACTAAGAATGTTATTTAACTAAAGTTGTTTTTAAACTAAAAGGTTCACTAAACTAAAAACAGGCTTTTAACAGTCCTGAACAAAAGAACCTGAAACAACAAACAAAATAAGCACCAAACTAAAACTACTACTACTACTATTACGGTCTAAATTAAACTAAGAGAACTACGTCTATACTCAATACTTTAAACTAGATAATCTCTAGAAGCCAATGCTCAGACAAATGGGGGAGAAGAGGCATGGATCCTTTCTCCCCTGATCTGAAGGTGAACAGCCTTTTAGCTGCTGCTCCTTGATGAGCTGATGAGCTGCAGCTGATCAGGAGTGGGTGGGTCACTGTCAGCAGCAGCAGGAAAGAACAGCCCAAAGGTAGCAGCCACAGTCATCCTCCAGAGGGAGACAAAAACCCGGGGACGTAACACAAAAGAAAAAACACCAAAAAGGACAAATACCCACATTAATATATGTATATGATCCTCCATATGTGCATGCACATATGTACATGCATACCTCTATGTATATACCTACCAAAAATAACTTTAAAAAGTAGAAAATAATTAAAAATAAAAAACAAACAAAAAAATAGTATGGGGAAGGGTGGGTTTGTGGGCTAATCAGAATTAATACTCAAAGAAATCTAGAAAAGGATACCATAATTTATAAATATTTTTTATATCCATGCACAGTGTATCTAATTTTTTCCAAATCTGTACAGGACAGAATATCTTTTGTCCATTGTGTATGTGAGGGGGGGAGTGGGATCTTTATAGCTAGATCTCTATAGCTTTTTTTGGCCAGTAATGATGAAAACTTTAAACTCTGTTTAAACGTTTCTTTGTTTTAATGAGACGACGTAGAGGATGAGGAGTGAATAAATGCTGCTTTTTTTCTTACGTCTCATTAAAACCATCATGGAGTCAAACCGTACTGGAAACTTGACCTAAACCAGGCGTGTCCAAAGTGCGGCCCGGGGGCCAAATGCGGCTCTCAGAGTGATTTTGTGTGGCCCTCAGCTGTGTTTTATAAATTATATAATTTAGTTTTCCTGCAGGATTTTGATGCAGAGAGATGCTTTATGACATTTTTTAGATTTTTACTAACATGAGACCCAACAAACAAAAAAATCAAAGTCAATTAAAATCTTTTTAAATGCAAAATTTTTCATTCAATCAAAATATTCTAAACATTTTTGAGACAATTCAAGAGATATTGAGATTTCCGACTTTATTTCCTGGTAAAAAGAACCACAGATCCTCACTGACTTTTACCAAAACGCAGACTTGTGAGCTCTGTTCATAAAGCCTGACTAAATCCAGCAACAGGACTGGAGACAGACCCAGATCCTGGTCTTGTTGCTGAGGATGGAACTAAATGTAGAAACCTAAAAACAGTCGGCCAATCAGATCCAGTGAAGCTGATGCTCTTTATAATTGAGTCAAACATACTGTACGAGATCCCTGTGTCGTATTGACAAAGACTGTCCATTAAAATGTTGCATTTATAATGAATTTTTGAGCAGAACAAAATGTCTTTTGCTTGTTTCTTTTAAGAAATATTCTAACTTTTGTGGCCCTCGAGGACTTGACACTTGGTGATTTTGGCCCCCATGTTGAAAAGTTTGGACACCCCTGTCCTAAACGAACACATTCTCGGACCGTAAATGTTAAACTGTTACCACTAACTACTAGTTTACCCTTAAGGAGTTTGACCTCGTGACCTCCCTGCTGAATGATGCAGCAGAGATTGATTTAAAACTTCCTCATAATGTGTCTGGATCAGTACAGAAAGCAGCTCTTTGACCTTTTATTGTTCTGGGTCAAGCGTTCAGGTCTGCAGAAACAGGACGGAAGGATCCTGGAACACCACCAGCCTCCACCTCCTGCTTTAATCAGCAGAAAGGCCAGGTCACGACCTATTGACTGTTCTTCTTGTACATTTTACAGGTAAATTGAATTCAGAGGTTCCTGGTTTTAACGCAGACGGAGGTTTCACACAGACTCGAACCGTTTGGTTTTATTGCCGTATTGATCCGGCTCTACATGTTATTACTGAGATAAGATTATGTTTTGTCGTGAGATGGTCGGGTTTGGTTGTGAATATCCATCAAGCTGCTCTTTCTTTGACACGTTTTATTGCTTGGAGTAGTTTCCTCTCAGATCTAGAGCAGACCCCAGACCAGATTTATACAAAGAAAACAACATTTTGATCCTAACAGATATAGATGTCTTCTACAGTCCTACCTCCGTGCAGTAAGCCAACTGTAACCTGACAACTTTCTTCCTTCAGAGGAACAAACTGAGTGTTTTAGGGTTTTCATTATAGGGAGTTAGAGAACTGGTCTGTGGTGGTTTAAGGGGTTTATTTAAGCTCTGGAACAAGATGGGGGGTCTTCAGGGACCCCTATGGCATCCAGAGTATCGTATGCACCGGTTATTTGACTTTTAGGACCAGCTTATGTTCAAATCAGTTTGATTACACATATATGTAACTCAAATTTATGAATCAGGACTAGAGGATTTATCTAAGAGGAAAGTCTGAAGCCGAGTCTTAAAAGTAGACGGTGATGCTAAATCTGATCCCTCCTCCTGACCCTCATCAGGACTCTGGATCAGCTGGAGGCTCTAAGAGGACGTTTAGAACATCCTGATCATAGAGAACTGCAGTGGTCAAGTCTGGAGGACTGGATTGAGGGACTAGGTGGAAGAAAGCAGTCCTGGAAACATGTTTTATATGAGAGGTAAAGAACAGATCCTGTGTTAAAGCCTTTAAAACCTTCATTCTCTCTCATGTAACAGGCTAAAGCCGATGTTTATTTTGGAATCTTAAGAGTGTTGAGAGCATTTATCCGGTGATAGAGTCTTACAGCTGTAAATATACCTCTTTTATCACGTTTATTTTGCATTACCTGCCTGGATTGAACACTAATCACGCGGAGGCTTAGCATTTGACTGAGAATCTGCTGAGATGTTTCTCATTGAGATGCACATTCCTGCTTCCCCTCCCCACAAACCGATCACATTCCAGGAAAAGATTGAAATAATTGGGAGGCTGAATCTGTAAATCTGAAAAACTGCAAAAGCAGTCGACAGGACCAGGATACTTTAGGGCTGGCTGGTTGGTTTAGTGGGTTTTTAAAATATATTCAACTCATCATACATTTCAGATGCACAGAATAATAATTAAAACGACTAATTAAGTCTTAGCTTTTACCTCTTTATCTGCAGAAGGGTGTTTTTTAAACCTTTCTTTAGGACAAAGGGACCCACTTTTCTCCAAGGTGTCTAGGTCAGCCACTTCCTTTACACCACAGCTGTTCATACATGAAGTGATACGGGACAGAGGAATGAAAAACCCCGGAAAAATAAAGCGAGAACAGAACCACCCAAAAACCCAGACCCTCCCTGCTTTAAAGGCTCTCTGGTGCAGAAAAATCAAAGTTCGTCCCGCCAACAAAAACACTCCACCACCACCCGAGGTCCCAAACAGGCAGGATCCGCAACCAAAAACCAAAGAAGAAGAATCATTTTAGCTTAGAATGATCTTTGCTAATAATTGTGGGAAGTTCATTTTAGGACTTGTGTATCTGTTTTGTGTTGATTGGTATTTATTTTTTTGTGCACGTCGTTTTTTCTCTCCAGATTTGGAGGTTTGAGGTCACATCTCACTTAGCGTCAGTTCCGATGGAGAAAGTTCTTTCTCTCCCAAAGGTGGAGTAATCTTAACGATGTCAAATTAAACATCAGTGTGTGCAGAGTAGCACTCACACACAAACGTTTCTCTCGCTGAACCACAACTTCAGAAGAACCTGTAGGCCTGGGTTACAAGTAGGCTATCTCTGGCCCTCGAGCCAGGTATATGCTCCCCAAGCTGTCATTATGTAATGAAATCCACTATGAACTGGTGCAGCACCTACAGCTGTATGAATGGAAGCAGCACCCACCCACCCACCTCGAGCTTATTGTCCGTCCAAAAAATCCACCGCAAATCGGCGCCGCACCAGCTCCAGGAAGAGGAACTGCATGTATTCAGACGAGCTACACATCCCTCATGACTTTTGTCTTGATTTGAGTTGCTTTCCCCACATCATACAAAGTTTTTACTAGGGATGCACAGATGCCGATACTGGTATCGTTCCAATACTAAGGTTGTATACTTCATAAAAGTATGCTGATACTATAGAGCTGATCGACGCTCGGCTCTCCGTTGTGCTGCGAGACCAACGGCTAACCGGAGCTAACGGTAGCCACAGAGCTAACTCTGGAGGAGACTTACTTATGTAGTAGTAGTAGTAGTAGTAAATACTAGTTGTTGTTGTTATAGTATACACACGCTCTCCGAATCCTCATCGTCTCGATGTTTGGTTTGGTAATTCGTTCGTGTACCAAACCATGATTTAGATCAATGACATTTATTCGTACTCGTATCGGTACTCGGTATTGACAAGTACTCATACGTAGTATCAGTTCCTAGTATTTTATGTAGATCTTTCTACTGATCAGCTCTTTGTTTTCTAAATAAACGTCATATGTTTCATATTTTAGGCTCTATTTCAGTCAGATTTCTTCACTTATCTCTCGATATGTCAAACCTTAAAAGTGTCTTGTTTATCGTAGAATGGATCTAGTCGTTTTATCTCTGACGTGTTGCTTTGCATGGCAGCCCAACACTTTTTGCACATGCGAAGCTCCTTTTGGAGAGACTGTGGGCGGGGGAAGTTGGGTTTGCATGTCAAGTATTCTGTGTGAAGGCAGAACCTTCTTGTTAAGTTTGGAAGCCCCATCATCTCTCCTTACCGCAGTCTTTAGTGCAGCACCATCTGGGCCACAGCTGAAAACGATTACGATCCTCTGGAACTTCCTCTCCACAGTTTGAAGACGAGTGAGTAGCGTTTGTCTCCGCTCTGTTGTTGTTTGCATGTTTTCTCCTCTCTTTTTGTGCTTTTCGTTGATAAAGTTAGTCGTGGAGGTGCGTTTGATCCGTCAGAGTTTAAAAAGTTGATCGAGAACATCTGGATTCTAGATCAGATCGGCACCGCGGTGGATCCAGATGAAGAATTCAGACTAAAATCGATAAGCAGATTGAAGCTGTTTCCCTGTGGAGACGGTGTGGGAGAAAAACGAAGAAAACAAAGTGGATTTTGCTCTCTTGCTGATAAAACGCGCCTCGGTTCTGATCAAAGTTTCTGATGCATCTGGGAGAGATTAGCGAGAGGCATTTAAAAACAGGATGTTCACTTTTTGGGCCCTTTTCGGTTTTAAACGCGTTTCTTTGAGTTCATCTTTAGCTTGTTTGAGCTTCAGAGAGCGGGGTCAGACGCCTTTACATCCAGATGGATTCTTTTTCCACCCTGAATTCCAAAAGTTTGAGTCACTGCAGGTCTGACTGGAAGTGCTTTTTATCCAGAGAACTGCAGCGTTAGGAGTTTTTGTGTTTTCATTCTTTGGGTTGAATCTCAGAGGGTTGGGTTTTCTTTCAGGATCTTTGTGAGATTGTGAAAGTTTTTTCGGTGTTTTAGTCAGGATTTCTGTGGACGTAACCCTCTGCTCCAGCTGCAGCTGGTAAAGGCTGCAGGGAGACTCGGGACGTTTGCAGCTCTGTGTTAAATCTGCGTGCACGTGTGTGTGTGTGTGTGTGTGCGCCTTGGGGTCAGCCGTTCTCCCACAGGGATTCTGTTGTATCACCAGACAGGAAGCTATTAAAACATGGCCAACAGTGCAGCTGCCAATCAGAAAGAGTGATATAACAGTCAAGTGTCGAGTGGAGCACCAAGTCTGTCGAGTTTTGCTGCTGCCAGACGTTTCTGTTTTTTTCTGTCTTAAAGCTCTTAACGAGATTTTTTTAGATTATTTTGTCCATTTTCGACTCTTCTTTTGAGATTATTTGCTGCTAAATGTTTGAATTTACAGCTATTAACCCTTCCACACCAAGAAAAAGCACCAAAAAATGTAAATTTTTACATTTTATTATATAATTTACAGCCATTATTACCTAAAATAAATTTAAAATGTATAATCATACACTCTCAGAAATGAAAGGACATAATTGTACCTTTTTTTGTCACTGGGGTGGTACCCTCAAAAGTACAATTTTGTACCTTTAACTGGGGGTTATATCCTAAGGGGTACAAATTTGGGTACAAAGTAGGGTACAAATTTGTCCCCTAAGGGGTACCCCTTAAGGGACAAATTTGTACCCTACAAATTTATGGGTACAAATTTGTACCCTAAGGTACAGGTTTGACTAGTAAAAGGTACAAATTACAAGGGTAAACATGTGTACATGTGTAGGGTACAAATTTGTCCCCTACAAATTTATGAGTACATATTTGAAAACAAAGTTTTTTACCCTAAGGGGTACAAATGTGTACCCTAAGGTACAGGTTTGACTAATAAAAGGTACAAACTACAAGGGTAAACATGTGTACCCCCAGTTAAGGTACAATTTTGTACCTTAACTGGGGGTACTATTTTGAACCTTAACTGTGGGTACAAATTTTTACCTTTGTAGTTTGTACCTTTTACTAGTTAAACCTGTACTTTAGGGTATAAATTTGTACCCCTAAATGGTACAAATATGTACCCCTTAGGATACAACCCTGCAGTTAAAGGTACAAAGTTGTACTTTTGAGGGTACCACCCCAGTGACAAAAAAGGTACAATTCTGTCCTTTTTTTTTTTTAGAGTGTAGACAGATTTGATATTAAGGGGATCATAATCTTAGGTTTATTAAAACATTCCCATATTTCTTGGTATTTTTTCAGTCTACACTAGTTTTTTAGTTAAGTGGGACTAAAATGCGCTCCACTAACTGGTCAAAGTTTTGGTTTTTGATCATTTTTCCATCTTTTCTTTTTTTTTTTTCTGCAGTCAAACCAAATAAAGATGCAGCATTTTGTTGTTCTTGATGAAAAGCAGCTGTTAGATTCCTCCCTCTCCGATGTTCCTCTCTCTCCAGCTTTGATTAGAACAAAAAAAAAAAACAAACAAAAAAACCCAAACAGAAACCATTAAAGGGAGACAGAGATTGTTTTCTTGGAGAAATGCCGTTTTATATAGAAGATGCATGAAAGGAAATGTATCTGTTTATCTGAGGTAACCTTTGAGGATCAGTAGCCTCGTTGCTCCACATCTTTAAACCTTTATGAGGAGAATGCAACTTGTTTCTTTCTGCGAGGATGTTCTAAAAGTTTTTGACAAGAAGAAGGAATGTTCAAGTCTCCACCCAAAGCTCTTCTTCTCTTCATCCATTTCCAGGATTCCCATTTGACTCCTCGGACTCTCTGTGCTCATCTTTCTCCCGATCATCAGCTGCAGCTTTCTCATTAATGTGCTTTTGTTAATTGATGGATCATATTCCAGCTCCTGCCAGGAACAGCAATGAATTCTGGGAGCTTTGTTCGTTTCATAACAGCATTCTTTCTATTTAGGTCTGCTCAGAGTTTGGATTTGGTTTTAATTACAGGTTTTGATTTTTTTGTTTTTTCTCAGATGTTTTTTTTTTGTAAATTAATTTATGCACATTTAATTAGAGGGAGATGTGCATCAAATCAGATCAAATCCTGATGACTTATTCAGATTTTTAACCTATTTATTGTTTATAATTGCTGAAAGAACCACCTTAACCCTTTAACTTCCACAACAAGAGAAAAGCATTGACGAGATAGTTTTTTTTTCTTTGTTTTTAGAGCAGTAAGGTTTATAATCAGTGGTTATAATCATGATCTGAGCAGGAAAAAGGCGAGGGTGACTCCCCCCTCAAGCAGAGGACTTAAAATATCTTATTTATAATTGAAGATGAAGGAGAGGTGGCCCAGCAGATTGATGCTCCATCTACCCTCCTGCTTTCTTTTCCCTGGAGGTTTTCTGTCTTGAAGGAGACCCCAAGATGGACCCTGAACTCCTCTCTGGACATGTCTTATGTATTTCTGGACCACCGCAGCCTGACCTGGACGTTTACACAAAGCAGAACTTCCACCTTAAATAAAAAGGGAACGAGCACTAATTCACTAATAAGGACCTGGAGCTGCTGAGCTTTATTAATTCCAGTTGTTTTTACTGGAGAGCATGCATCCACTACTCATACCTCACTTTTCTCCTGACAAATGGAAAACATGGAATAATCTTCGTTTCGTGCTGTAGTGAATGACGGATGTTGTGCTGCAGACCTTCCCCGTGTGTTTTCTTCCTGACACTCGGAGTTAGAGGAGTATTGATTGCAGAGCTCGCTGACAGCGACCGGTCCGGTACGGTTTGTCCTTGCCGTTCTGCAAATTGCTGAACACTCGTCGTGGGGGAACTGATGCGAGTCGCATTCAGACTCTGGAGGAGGAGGCGTTTCATTTGCTCTGGTTTTCAGTGATATTCAACACGCTGAAGGAGATTTAATGAAAAGGATGTTGCTTCAAGCTGCACTCATACGTTCTTTAATCCAGACGAGGTTAAGGCTTGTGTTTGTGTGACATAAAAACTAAAGTTACGTCTTTGTGAATGTTCCAGAATCAAGCTGAAAGACGTTTTATCTCAAATTGATATCTGTGCAGCAGTAAAAACATCACAGCCTTATTTGTACTGTAGAAAAGACTTTAATGATTCTTTTCCCTTCATTAATGAAAATATCTCAACTAGGGAGTTTAGTCACCGCATCATTCCTTATTATTTAAACATTTTAAATGTTATGAAATGATTATCTTGATACAAGAGCAGCTCGATTATGGATAAAACTAAATATTTTGTTAATATTAGAATTGGGGATGCACCGATACCACTTTTTAAAAAACCGATACGATACTTGAAGCTGAGTACTTGCCGATACCGAGTACCGATACTTCTACCGCACAAAAAAATGCAATGAATTGGAAGACAGGTCCTATTTTCTTCTATTTTCAGTTAGGGATGTACTGATACCACTTTTTTCAAAACCGATCTGATACCGATACTTAAATCTGAGAACTCGCCGATACCGAGTACTGATACCGATACTTCTACCACACAAAGAAATGCAACAAAATGGAATACACGTTTTATTTTTTCTTCCCTGCTTTTTACAACAAATAACTGAGGTAGATAAAAAAATAAAATATATTAAAAAATGATCACAAAACTAAAATATAAGGTGAAAAATCACCATTTTCTGTGATTTCACAGTGAAATTATTGCAGTTTTCCACATTTTAACCAAATAAAATGAACTATTTGGCACCATCTCCAGCTCTCAACCCACAGTGTTCCTCTTTAGCTCAATAGCTCCCCCTAGTGTTCAATATAGGAAACTCCAACATAAATCACAAGTCACAGACAGTGAAGCCACTGGTATCGGTTCCTGGTATCGGGTGACTTTAACCAATAACGGTATCGGGCCGATACCAGTATCGGAATCGGTGCGTCCCTATTTTCAGTTAACTTTAATAAATATGAGTATAGGGTATCGGCCCGATACCGATATTGGTATCAGTTCCTAGTATTGGTTAACTTTAACGAGTACGAGTACATGCTATCAGTATCGGTGCATCCCTAATTAGAACCATCATCATTTATTACTATTATTTGTTGAGGTGAGAAATACATTTAACCACATTTTTTTTACCTTTACATGTGGTAGATTAATAAGATTTGCTAAATTTGTTAGAATTTTTTTTATATATACATGAAAATTTAGAGATTTTAACAAAAATCCAGCAAATAAAGTGTTTATTTTCATCAGAATACTCAATATTTTACTAAGAAGCCTTAAAAATCTACATGGGAAAAAAAGTATAGGTTTTTGTAAATAAATTGCCTATCATTAAAGTTTCACATGATATAAAAAATAAAATTTCTTTTTGGGAAAATAGACAAAACATAAACTATATTGTGTGAAAAATACATAGATTGTTTGGAAAATAGATTTGTAAGATTTTTTAAATTCTGTGACTTTCCAAATTTATCCCACAATTCCATCTGCTTTGTGAAATTTGTCAAGCTCGGGGCAGAAATGTTTGTCCTTGGAAGACAAAATAAGAGCGTGCTCACAAAATGTTTGGAGCCTAAATAAAAATTAAAATGTGACATTCCTATAAACCAAGACTGTTTCATGATAAACTCAGAAAAGGTTCAATTTGTTAACTTGATTTGACTTTAAGTTACCTGTAATTGACTCATTTTCTGATTTGTAAAAAGTTTAAATATCTGTAAATAAAACCCACTTTTATTTAAAGTTCCTTAATTTCTAATACATGAGGTCATGATTTCAGCAAAACTGAGATGTCTAAAAAAAATTTCTAAACTAATAATTCAAATTCTAATATGTTTATTTGTACATCTTCCAAAAATAAATAAAAAACACTGAGTTCTTAGAAACATCTTTGAAAGTTTAATAGAGATCAACCTTTGCTGAAATTACTGTAGACACGTTTGTGTGTTTCAGTGTTAAAATGACTTGATTAAATTAATTATGGCTGTCAAACGTCTTCAGGCCTTAAAGCAACCAGCTGGAGTATCAGGATTAGTACTTTCACCAAAAACCGTTCACATCCTGTCCTCTGCTGCCCCCTGGTGGAGGAGCTACAGGTGGAAAAAGCCCATTTTATTTCTTGATTACTGTTTTATTGTTACATAATTTTAAAAAAGATAATTTTATAGTTGTTTTATTAGTAATAGTCAATAAATAGCTCAGTTTAAAGTATGGATGTTCGATATTGGCTTTTTTACCGATATCCGATATTGTCTAGCTCCTAATTTCCGATACCGATATAAGCGGGATACCCCTCATAAAAAAAAAAAGAAAAGTAATGTCGCGGATCGATGATGTCATCAAAGGTTCGCCGATAGATGTTGCGTTCAAGGTTGGCTGGGAAATGCTGAATCCACAGGATTTAATGTAAGGTGTGCCAAATAAATACAAATATCTCAAAAACTGTACATCAGATTTGTTATATTTTTACATTTTGAGAAAGAGGAGAATTAGCTGAAGTATAATATGTATGTAAAGGTTATGTGTGTCATTACAAAAACCGATACCGGTATTTTCCGATATTACATTTTAATGCCAATATCGATCGATATACCGATAACATCGGACATCCCTAGTTTAGAGGACTAGATATTAAAATTATTTCATTATTCAGGCTTTAAAGTGTTAATGAAGCTACAGGAGCTTCTTTATGTTATTGAACATAAACAGAATCCTCATTCGTCTAGAAGTTTTATGTCCCATCTGGTCTTTGTCCTCATTATTCTAACAAAAAGGCTGCAGTACCTCCACTGCACCACAAGGTGGAGACAAATCCCACTTTGAGACAAATCAAAATGCACAGAAAGAACAGTCATAGTTTGGTTAAAGATTCTCCCAAAACACATATCTGTCTTTATTTCTTGACATTTCCGTAATTATTGATTATTTCACTGGTGACAGAATCAGGACAGAAATAAACGACAGTGTTTCTATCAAGTTTATTTTTAGTCCAAATACAGTTTAGAATTAATTTACCTTTTTATTGTAAACTCTCTTGTTTGTGAGCAGGAGACACAAACGCAGGAGAAAATCTGTTTTTATTCAAATGTGCATCAACAGGCCTGAATGTGACGTGTGGTAAATAAACAACAATAAAGACCTGACTGGAGCTTTATCTTCTCTCACTTCATCCTCTCGCCTTCTGTTTCAGTTTGAAGTCGAAGTGTTTTGAACTCCCTTCTGCTGCTTTTTCAGGTGGAGGATTGGCAGCTTGTCGGACCTGAGCGACGCACACTTTCCACTATGAACCGCGCCTTCAACAGGAAAAAAGGTACAAACGCCTCCCTGACGCGGAGCCTGGAAACAGGAATGTTTGAGCTCCGCCTCGTTCTGACTGGCCCGCTCAGTCCCAAACATCAGCAGTGTGTCCTGACACCTGAGTGTCAGAGGGGCTGATCGGGGTTTTATACATTCCAGAGACTCTCTGGTTTATGTTAACAGATACAAGTTGTACAGACGAGGATTTAAATTCTGCAAAATGACAAACATCTGCAGCCTCCTTCGCCTTTTTCCTAAACAGGTTGTGAAAATATCTACAAATGCCCCCAACGCGTTGGCGCTGCAGCTTGATGTGTTTACCTCCATCTGCTGCAAATATTTGGTGTAAATCTGCAGACCTGAAGGGGAGGAAAGTGTCCAACCCCCAGCTGGTGCCATGGACTTTAATGATATTTGGCCCTAATTCATGTTTCTCCATTAGCTTTTCTATTTTCGGAGCAAATTATGCTAATCTGGAAGGACGGAGGTTTCTCCGTCGCTTCACATTAAACCTCCATTTGAAATGGAAATGCTGCTCTGTTAATTTGGTTCCTCTGCGCTTTAACGCATGTATTCAGGAGGAGATTGAAAAGAAGAAGTCTGAGAATAAAGCCCTCACGGGCAGGCAGGTCGGCTCTGACCGTTTACAGTCCAAACAGCTCCTAGAAGACCTGCAGAACCTCCACCCTGACAATGAAGTAAAGTTGTGTCAAAAGGAGCCAGACCGTCCTAAAACGTGTTTTGTGTTCCTGCTTAGAACCTTTACCTGGAAGCACGAATCATGCATTTACCAGAAATCTCCTGAAACAGCTGTGAGCTGAGGAGAAACTCGTTTTCTTTGTTCTCAGTTGAGCTTCTAGTTGGAAAGCAGATCAAACGAGTTCCTGATTCTCAGGGTTTCTGCTCTAAAATCTAAATCTAATTGGAGGGGAATAATTGGATTCATGTAAAAACATGTTTTCCTTTTCTCTGTTGTATAAATAGATGAAAATAAAGTAAATTATGTTTGAAATTGAAAGTTTTTCTGTTATTTAAAATGTTTTAGGTAGGGATGCACGATATCGGTATCGGTTAAAGTCACCCGATACCAGGAACCGATACCAGTGGCTTCACTGTCTGTAACTTGTGATTTCTGTTGTAGTTTCCTATATTGAACACTAGGGGGAGCTATTGAGCTAAAGAGGAACAGTGTGGGTTGAGAGTTGGAGATGGTGCCAAATAGTTCATTTTATTTGGTTAAAATGTGGAAAACTGCAATAATTTCACTGTGAAATCACAGAAAATGGTGATTTTTCACCTTATATTTTAGTTTTGTGATCATTTTTTAATATGTTTTATTTTTTTTAATCTAACTCAGTTATTTGTTGTAAAAAGCAGAGAAGAAAAAAATTAAACCTGTATTCCAATTTGCTGCATTTTTTTGTGTGGTATTGGTACTCGGTATCGGCGAGTACTCAGATTTAAGTATCGGATCGGTTTTGACAAAAGTGGTATCGGTACATCCCTAGTTTTAGGAGGATGTAAATAAAACTCTACTTTTTACCTCATATGTTTGAGAACCAGTAGGTTTTAGGTCCGTTTAGATCATTTACCTCCATCTTTGACTCAAGCAGTTACGATTACAGCAGAAATCAACAGATTTTTCATTATTTCACTGTGTTTTTGTTGTGTTTGGTTGCTTTGGACGGGCTGTAAACAGAGTTCGTGTCATCGCCTGAGAATGAGCTCTGATCCTGTTGTTTTGCAGAAACCAGATGTGAATGATCTCTAAGTGGTTGGAGTTTCATCCCAGAACCAGAATTCTTGAAGTTTAAACTAAGTGAAACATCTTAACAGCTTTTCAGCACCGTGGAGGGGTGGATTCATGTAAATTAGAAGCAAAGTGACAAAACATTTGTGCAGCAGACCTCTTCATCAATAATAAACAGAGTGAAGACAGGGTTCAGTCCATAATGTGACATTTTTACACAATAATTCTAACGATTTTAAATGATTTTCTCCAATAAAGTCTCTATTTTTTACGGTTTTACCGAGATTATTTATCCCAAACAAACACATCCATGGATGGTTTTGTGTTTTTCTGTTGAAGCCCGTCTCTGGTCCTGCGTGACGGAGAACTGTGCACAGCCAGTAAATCCATTGTGTCCCATTGATTGAGCGCTGCAGTGAATTCATTCAATCAGCCTGCCGACTGCTGGTGACCCGACAGAGAAACGTCTTCCTACAGCTGAAGGCTGAAGCTGCTAACAGGCTGAAGGGTTTCTGGAATCAGGACTTCATAAAGAAACGATCAGCAGTTTTAATAACGTTGGGTCTAATTATTATATTAATCTATATTTACCACCTGCTACAAAAAGGTGAAAGGGAGGATATTAGGGATGCATCGACACCAGATTTTTTTCAAACCAAGTACTAGTACATGTACATGAGTACTTACTGATACAGAGTACCGGTATGAGTACTATTACATGTCATTGATCTAAATCATGGTCGGTTCACGAATGAACTGTTTGTTTACCAAACCAAACATCGGGACTATGAGGATTCAGACAGTGTATTTACTACTACTACATAACTACTACTACTAGTACTACTACTACAACAACACAAGTAAGTTGACTCCCATCTCCTCCTCACCCCAGCTCGGCCATGTGTCGAAGTCTCCTTAGGCAAGGTGCTGAACCTCCGACTGCCCCCCGGATGCCACCAAAAATGTTCCCTACCCTCTGTTCCCTCAGGGATGGATCAAATGCAGAGAACAGATTCCACTACGTTGTACTGAGGTATATACGCAAGTGGCCACAAATTCCCCTTCCCCCTCTTTCCAGAGTTAGCTCCAGTTAGCTGCCGTTAGCTCCAGTTAGCTGCCTTTAGCTCCGGATAGCTGCCGTTAGCTCCGGTTAGCTGCCGTTAGCTCCGGTTAGCTGCCGTTAGCTCCGGTTAGCTGCCGTTAGCTCCGGTTAGCTGCCTTTAGCTCCGGATAGCTGCCGTTAGCTCCGGTTAGCTGCCGTTAGCTCCGGATAGCTGCCGTTAGCTCAGGATAGCTGCCGTTAGCTCCGGTTAGCTGCCGTTAGCTCCGGATAGCTGCCGTTAGCTCCGGTTAGCTGCCGTTAGCTCAGGATAGCTGCCGTTAGTTCCAGATAGATAGATAGATAGATAGATAGATAGATAGATAGATAGATAGATAGATAGATAGATAGATAAAATGCATTGTAGTTGTCTTCATTAGATATATAGTTATATATAATATAATATATATTATATATATATATATATATATATATATAAAGTTTAGTGACTTTTTGTTATTTTTGTATTAAATTTTCTTCTTTTTTTTTTACTAAATTTCATTTGATTATTTATTATTTTATTGATGTTTGGAAAAGATTAAAATGGCATTTGAAGGTGAAAATGTTAATATAAATAATATATGTAAGAAATATAATATAAATATATATATACCTATTTATAATATTACATTATTTGGAATTTGAATCATTTATAAACTACGAAGTGTTTCAGATGTGGTGAGAGTCTGTTGTTGTTTTCTTGTAAATAAAAACTATAGATTAACTGATCAGTCATTATGTCCAAAAACTCCTATTTGACTTCCAGGTTAGATCGTCACTAATCAAAGACATTTTTGCTCTTTAAAATCACACTATGTAACTTTTTCATATTTTTAAATCTTTTCCTTGAGCCAGTCTGTGCTAATCTGACCCTTTAGGGTTAATGAAAAGTCCCTCAGCCCCAAATGCTGCTTGGATCCAGAATACCACGTTTGTAACTTCTGAGCCTCTGGTTTGGTGTCCTGAAGTCTCACAAAGTCACGTATCTCACGAGGATTAGGCTAACCCAATGTGGCTAGCTGTTATGCTAGCTCCGGAGTGTTTTTAGCTCATGATTCCTGAATTTTTCCCATCTCTCCCTGCTTGAACACAGCTGATTTCTTTGAATGAGTGATGAACCGCTCCAGTAGAAAGCAGTGAAGGCTGAGGAGACATTTAACAGGGAGATTTAGGGGTTTCTGAGCAGAAACTATGCTAATGTTATGACAGTGATTTAAAGTGGACACTAGGGGGTGCTAAAAACAAGCAAAACTGCATCATATGCCTTTAGATCCTTTATAATTGTTTAAAAAATGTTAATACATAGTTTTGTTGGGTCTTTTATTTGAAATAGGAACATTATATTTTTTTTGTTTAAAGTGGAATTTTCTTTTTGTTAGAAATAAACTGGTTTTAATTCATGAGGAGGTTCACAGTGTTTCCTCAAGAGGATTCATCTGTTTGTTTAGTCAGAAAACCCTCCGAGCAATAATCAATAAGATTTTTGGCAAGATCCAATAAAATAAAATAAAAAATTAAATTTAGAACAAAATTCATGACTTTTGGATCAGATGATTAAAGTTTGTAGCTTCATCACCTTTAATCAGCCTGTAGAGTGTAAAATAAACATGATGTAATTAAAACGTGGCATTCCTTTTAAAAGTGTAACAAACAGTAGCTGCTGTTTCCACAGGAGTACGGAACCAGCAGTCCGACCTCCTGTTTCCATCAGAACAATCTGAAAACCCATCAGCGCGCCTGCCAACTCGCTGTCAGCCATCAACACTTTCTTCCTCCCTTTCTCTTTAACTTGTCTTTTAACTTCCTGGCCTCCCCGGTTCTGAGAGAGAGGCGGAGATGTGTCGTTCCTCCATCGGCCTTCGTTCAACAGTCCCACGAGGAAACGGGTCGTTGGGTTGGAGTGGAGTCTTGAGATGAGAGCAGGTTTAATCTCATCCCACAGCTGTTCAGTAAAGAAGGATGCTTGGTGTGGAAGTCTACAGCAAAGTGTTCGAAAAGTCAAAGAAACTTCAAGCGGCTTCTTGGTTCAAACATTATTTGCAAATCGATTTTTTTATGACATATCTGTTTTTTGGGATTAAAACTTTTGCCAAGAACAGATCTGGTACCTTCTTTTCAGCAGGCCTATCAGAAAGCTTCTCTGCAGAAACTGGACGCAGGTCACCGTCATCACCATCTCATAATACCACCTTAAAGCAGCCGCGTTAAGGCCAAAGGTGTTGCACCAAATCAGAGCGGACTTTAAATGAGTTCATCTGTTCGCCCAGCGACGTGATGTAAACAACATCGTTGACATTCTTGTGCACAGGAGACCTGAATCGGTGACTCCCTACAAGTCTAGACCGACACGAGTCGGGTGCCCCGAGGTCACATTCATGCATATTTTAGCAGGAGATTCATTACTGTGGTAATAAGCCATTTATGAGCAGGAAATGAGGAGTGAGAGATGCTGGACTAACGGGACGGTTTGGATCGGACCGTCGGTGACCTGCAGTGACCTGCAGTGACCCGCTGCTCGCTTTGTGACGGTGACTCTTAAAGAACAGAATGCCGAGCGTATAAGAACTTATCATTCTCCAAAATTAAACATGATATTGACCCAGTTAGGAGAAATAAAAGCAGGTTTGTTGAGCATCAGCATCCTTCCAATAATAAATCATAAAACGTGTCGTAAACGGGTCTTTTTGCTGCTGCAACAAATTCAGAAGAATCATTTTCTTTAGATTGTTTTTCTATGTGATGACTTGTTAATAAATGTAGGATTAATGTGCAGAGAATGAAGCATTCATTCATTAATTTGAGTTATTTAGTTCAACTTTAAGCTCTGGCTTGTCCGACTGCAGAAAAATCAAAGGGTTTCTGCAAATTTTGGAAGTAATTTAGAAATCTGTCCAAGTCTTAAAATGCCGGCAAAACCTTTTGGTCTCAGTTTGTTTTTAAGACTCTTCATCCACATGTTCCTGTACAGAAGTTTTAAATAGCTCATCGTTTATTTATATAATTGGTTTTGGTTTCCCAGACTTCCTAAACATCTTTCAAAGTTTTTTGTTTTTTGTTGGATTACTTTTCAACCTTCTTGTTTTGCATGGTTTAAAATCAGAAATATTGGGTCTAACAAATTTTACCCAGCAGACTGATGGTCATGTCTTAATAAAAAATAAACACATTTATTAAAGACATGAAACAGGGCCTGTGTCTGTAAGTGAAGTTTTCAGTTAGCAGCTCTTTGTCAGTAAAATGCTGTTTTCTGTCTGTCAAACTGAGATTTTTGGTAATTTTATGGATTCAACTAGGGATGCACCCATACCGATATCGGTATCGGTGGTATCGGCCCGATACCGGTACCGATATATAACTTTAATCGATACTTGTATCGGTTAAAGTTACCCGATACCAGTGGCTTCACTGTCTGTGACTTGTGATTTCTGTTGTAGTTTCCTATATTAAACACTAGGGGGAGCTATTGAGCTAAAGAGGAACAGTGTGGGTTGAGAGCTGGAGATGGTGCCAAATAGTTCATTTTATTTGCTTAAAATGTGGAAAACTGCAATAATTTCACTGTGAAATCACAGAAAATGGTTATTTTTCACCATATATTTTAGTTTTGTGATCATTTTTTAAATATATATATATATTTTTTATCTAACTCAGTTATTTGTTGTAAAAAGCAGAGAAAAAAAATAAAACCTGTATTCCAATTTGTTGCATTTTTTTGTGTGGTAGAAGTATCGGTATCGGTACTCGGTATCGGCGAGTACTCAGATTTAAGTATCGGATCGGTTTTGAAAAAAGTGGTATCGGTACATCCCTAGATTCAACAAAAAAAAAATTGGAATAAACTGAGTCTTTGTGAGAAGCTGCTGGTAAAATGGACCTAAAGACTTTCAGGAAGTCAGCAATTAATCCAAATTAATAACCCAATTAAAGAACTTTACGAAAGTAATCCTCTGTATGTTTCATTGATTTAACAAATTAAATGGGAACAGTTTGTTTCTCTATAACATTTCTGCTCATCCGTTGAGTTATGGGGCCTTTTTAAAATCTGAGTAATTCATTTGTTTAAAACATTTCTCTGAACGTTGTCAGGTTTAAGGATTGAAACTGAGTGAAAAAGCAGATAAAGTCCCAAAAAAAGACTGAAAAACCTTTTGATTATCTTGAGAACTGTTGATTAAGACCAGATAAATGTGACTCTTTGGAAACGAAACAAATGAGAAGTTGATCAACTCAGTTTTTTATGCATTAGTTGAGTTTATTCTCTTATTAAATAACATTTCTCTAAGTTTTACTGTTAGTTTGTAAAGCCTTTAAGTTGCTACCTTTACCTCTAATGACAGCTCTGATTTAAGCCGTGTTGTTGTCTGTTTTTTCCCAGACAAGTCGTGGATGCACACCCCGGAGGCTCTGGCCAAACACTACATCGCCTACAATGCCAAGGTAAGAATCCCCTTCAGACTGCAGCGCTCTGATCACCAGGTAGGAGCAGTCAGGCTGGAAAATAACAAATACGGTCAGAAGGTTTTGCGCTAGCTTGTGTATAGGCTTCAGGTTTCCTTCATTTGATGTTATTTTGGATCTTTTATGGAGTGAAACTGTCAGGAAGCGCCTCGTTAATCCTGCAGAGACAGTTTAGCTTTATTTTAGTTTTAATAAAAGCATCAAGGTGTCGTGAGTCCTTCCTCCCTCTAAACCTGAAATAGTTATGAAGCGAGAACAGCTGGAGTCATCATCTCTTGATGCTGTGGTTAAACTACAAGACCCATGATGCAGCGGGGCTTATTGGAGCAACCCGTTACTTTGCTCCTGAAATTGGTTTGTTTTAGTTTGTTTCAGGAATTAAAATAAAATCTTTCCTGTTGTGTTTCCAGCTCTTTATCATAGGAAAGGTGAAACCTGAAATGTTAAAATTGGAGAAAAAACAATGACAGTGACCTGGCTGCAGGACAGCCTAAATAATGAGGATGTGCTCCACGACCTAGTCTCTGCACCCAGCTTCATACGAGCTCAGTTAGCAGGTCGCTAGCCGGCTGGAGAAGAAAAAGTTGATTCCTTCTGTTTTTGTTCATCAAGGACTTCAAATCGTCTTCAGTCCTTTTAGCTTGATGTGGAATGAAAATTGCTTCAGCGTCTCTTAAACAAAGAAAAGAAAGAAAACTCTTGATGCGCTCCTGTTCTTATTTGTAGGAAAAATGTCTCTTATTTGCTCTTTTACTACTTTTGAAGTGCAGCTGGTTTTTGAGGTTGAATCTTTTTCTGCGATGTCTCATATGGAGTCACTTCCAGCTTCACACTCACACAGAAAGGAAAGTTTAGGCTCAAATGACACCAGACAGATGGAAGAATACTCCGTTATTTATAGTTTATAGATGAAGGGATTCTAATTCCTCCTGTTAGACACTGGCTGGCTGCTGATGCCAGTATTTCTGGTGAAGATTATAGTGTCAAATGTTGCACATATGGGCAAAATTCATAATGTATAGATTTTTCTTTAAGTCATGTCAACGCTCTGCTCATTGCTGCATGGTGATGCATTCAAGTAGACGTAATGTTTTAAACTTTTGAGGGGAAATAATCAAGAAAATGACCAATTAAGCATTTTATACGTATTACCGTATTGACCTGATTATAAGACAAACCCCCTTTTTCAAGACTGGTCTGAAGAAAAAAGACTAAATTCACTTTTTATAGAAACTTTTTTATTGGAATTTTTGAGAAAGTCATTTAAATAATACCGTAATTACAGACTGCTTTAGTATTTGCTTATTAATCAGGGGTTAAAGTTCTCGTGGACCTGTAACTTTGAGCTGGACCGGACCGCTGGGACCTCTCGCGGTCTGAGCTGCTTTGACCAAAAAGCCTGCGCCCTCTGCTGGTCGGGTCGTGTAATTACTAGGCCGCGATTATAAGACGACCCCCCCTTTTTTCACATTATTTTCAATAAAAAAAACCTCGTCTTATATTCGGGTCAATACAGGATGTCTTGGGCTGCAAGCAGAACCTGAACTGATTGGTTGACCTATGATGTCATTATGATGGTCTTCTTTTTAAAATATACAGCTTTAGCTGAAACATTTTTTTATGTTAAACGCTTTTTGATTTAAGGTGGAATTTATTCATTTATTAAAGTCTCTTTATTAAGGAATGCATCAACAGTATTCTGTGTTTATTCTCAAAAAAAAATCTATAAGAAGCCAAAAATTAAAAATACTAGGTGTGGACTGTGTGCAGTGTACAGTCAAGTTTTAAATTTTTATTTTTCTGGACTATAAGTCGCAGTTTTTTTTCATAGTTTGGCTGGTCCTGCGACTTACATACCAAAGTATATAATTTTGATTAATTTCACATGTTTGTCACTTTCACACTTAAAACCGCTAGATGGCGCTCTAGGCTTGTACTGGTATGTGCTACTGTATCGCTAAAAATTCAACATTTCAACATTAGCTTACAATCGAGAAAATCTAAACACAATGCCTCAGAAAAGAAAGTCATATTCTGCAGATTACAAGCTGCAAATAGTGAAATATGTAGCAGAAAATGGTAATCGAGCCGCAGAAAGAAAGTTTGGAGTGAGTGAGAAACTTGTGAGGGACTGGCGAAAAGCGGAGGTTATGCTTCATGCAATAAAAAAAACAAAAAAAAGCTAATCGCGGTCTAAAAGCTAGATGGCCACAGCTTGAGGAACGAGTTCATAAATGGGTGCTTGAATAAAGGGCTGCTGGGAGAGGCTTATCAACAGTGCAGCTACACGCCCAGGTACTTGCCAAGGCGATGAATATAAATGACTTTGCGGGAGGTCCGTCTTGGTGTTACCGCTTCATGCAACGTAACCAGCTCTCTATCAGAGCTCGGACATCGGTGTCCCAAAAGCTGCCAGCAGACTTCCAAGCCAAGATCAACAGTTTCCGTGAGTTCATTGAAAAGCAAAAACGTGAGCACAACGTGACACCGGATCATATTATCAACATGGATGAGGTTCTACTAACATTTGACATCCCTATGGGCCGAAGTGTCGCAGAAAAAGGGCAAAACAGTGTGAATATAGTGACAACTGGTCATGAGAAATCACACTTCACCGTGGTGCTGGCATGTTGTGCTGATGGATCAAAATTGCCACCAATGGCAATTTTCAAATGAAAAACCATGCCAAAAATCCTATCCCCCTCAGTTATTGTGACCGTGAATGAGAAAGGGTGGATGGATCAAGAAATGATGAACTTTTGGCTCACAAAGTGCTGCGCTAAGCATCCGGATGGTTTCTTTAGAACGCGCAAAGCCCTGCTCGTGATAGACAGTATGCAAGCGCATATCACGCCACAGTTCAAAGATAAATGGAAAATATTCAACTCCATCCCTGCCATCATCCCTGGAGGTCTAACCAAAGTACTCCAGCCACTTGACATCTCAGTGAACCGGAGCTTTAAGGCAGTCCTGCGTCACCTGTGGGAGCAGTGGATGATGGACGGAGAGCACAGCTTCACGGCAAACGGGAGGATGCGTCACGCAACTTTCCTGCAAGTCATTGAATGGATCGACAAAGCGTGGGCTTCAGTGACAACCGAGACCATCCTGTCGGGGTTCAGGAAGGCCGGAATACTTGGAACTGATGCTGCTGAGTCTGACAACAGCGAGGCAGAAGAGGAAGAGGCGCTTCGTCTTCCTCCAGAGTTGGCCGAGCTGTTCAAAAGTGACACCGAGGATGAAGAATTCAATGGATTTTAGTTTTTTGGAGCGAGATTTGAGCTTGTTATATTCTTTATAGATGTTTAAAGGACTGTTACTATTTTATGTTAACATGAACACTATTCAGTTTGTTGTTGCGTGTAGCTGAATAACTATCAGTGTCACGTTTGCATACCACACACCTATTCAGCCTGTTTTGCCTTTCAATGTAAAAATACCAGTTCTTGGTCTCGGATTTTGTGAAATAAAATTTCCTCCAAAAATGCGACTTAGTCCAGTGCGACTTATATATGGGTTTTTTTTTTCTTCCTCGTTTTCCTTTTTTGGGCTGGTGTGACACATACTCCGGAGCGACGTAGAGTCCGGAAAATACGGTAATGCTAAAATGATTTTATTGTAATTTCTTTTATTTGCTGAACAATATGTTAAAGTATAAGTAGTTTGTGGAAATTATCTGTAAATCTTTGTAGATGTGAGACTTTAAAAGGTACATTTTGTCCTAATAAAAGACAAACATCAAATTCTCTGAATTTGATTGGTCGATTGTTTTCTGTCTTGTAAATAAACCTGAGTCCATTATCAGCAACAAGAAGGTGTGTGTGTGTGTATCATGCACTAGAGGTGGTTTGTTTTCTGCTGGATGCATCCGTTGATGGATGATCCTCCGAGCTCGATTCGCCTCCTGAAACGTCCCCGGTCGCCGGCCCAGAATGCACCGGTCAGGAACGCGCGCTGCTCCTTTCTATTCTGGGCGGACATGACCACGAGTGTGTGGAGAGTTCATTTGTCATGGCGGCGCAGAGCGCTGACACGTTTTGTATAAAGCCTCAATCAGTCCTCCAACTCTTAGCAGTCCAGAGCCGTTTCTGTCCTGTTAGACGTAAAGAAAAACGACATTAACTAAAGAGTTTTATGTAGGAGAGATAAGTTATAAAAAACCTTCACTTCTAATTTTATAGAGGGTAAAACAACAAGCTTAATTAGTTTAAACAGCTCTGATTATTATTGTTTTTATTACAGCTCTTTAAATTTACCCTGATTCGGTTTATTTCCCAAAAACGTAGCGACAATAAAAACTGTTTGCAGAAATAATGAAGTGCCCTAAATGTTTGTGCAGAAATAAACAGATAGCAGGATGTTTTAGAGGTAACGGCGTCATAAAGCCTGTCTGAGCTGTTCGCCGCGCTCCAGTAGGAGACCTTGTTATTTTATTTCCCCAACCTTTAGGGGTTTGACACGACTGTTTATGAAGTCTAATATTGGTACAGATATTAAACTCAGGAGGAAGGTGTGTGTGTGTGTGTGACTGGAGGAGATCAAAGAAATAAATAGCTCCATCTGCTGGAGAAAAGCAAACTATCCACTTTTAAATGTCTAAGCATCACTCCTCAGATGGTCAGGTGTTGCCTTATTTATGTATCCTCCTGTCTCTCTGCAGTTCCTTGGAAACACTGAGGTCGAAGCCCCGAAAGGCACGGAGGTTGTGAAGGATGCGGTCCGGAAGCTGAAGGTAATTCTGGTCCTCAGGACGAGCTGCTGCCTCCAGAGAGAGTTGTTGAGTGAGCAGATTGGATTGGAGTCTCGGTGCAGGGTTGGTGGGAGTGACAAATGCACCCCCCACTCCCCCCTTCCCTCACCAACAAGGTGCCCTTGGAGGTTTTCAGCCTGCGGACACCTCAAAGTGCTGGATAAGCAGTTTTCTCAGTCGACCTGATGGAAAATTCAGTCATCAGCAGCATAATTATCTGTTGGCTCAGGAAGTCAAACTATCATGCTTAAAGTGAAATCAGCAGAGATCTAAATGCAGTTTTCTTACATCCTCAGTGTTTCCTGCTTTTCTAATTAATCACATTTGTACAATTAGTGGAAAATAAATACATTAATTCTTATTAACGCCGGAGCCGGTTTCCCCACTGAGCTGTGACTGTTGGTAAACACATTTTTAAATTGCATTAAATGAGTTCGTAGGAGACTTTTGCAAAAACTTTAAAATATTTACGGGTCACGCTTGGGAGTATGACGTCATTGCAAATGTATCAAATTTGCACATGTAACAGCCTGACCTCCACACCTTCTGCCGACGGCGGACAGAATTGTTGAGTTTTCTTGTTGCAGGACGTTTGTAACTCTGACCTCAATCATCATGGGATCAATCATATTACCTTTTTAGAAAAAAACAATGACATTCATCATTAATCAATCTGTGTATGGTTCGTTCTTTGGTTTTTCCGTTTCAAAATACAATTAGAAATAACAATAAACCGCATAGTTTTTTGGTTTTTCAGTTTTTGAAAGTAAAAACATAATATTTAACAAAGACAAAAACCACAGTGATGGATTTTTACTTTACCTTTTTAACCTAAAATGCAAAATCCGGTAATTGTTTTAATTTGTTGCGACACCGGAAAAACACCGGAAGTGCCGGAAGAACACCGGAAGTGCCGGAAGAACAGCAGAAGAACACCGGAAGTGCCGGAAGAACACCGGAAGTGCCGGAAGAACAGCAGAAGAACACCGTAAGTGCCGGAAGAACAGCAGAAGAACACCGGAAGTGCCGGAAGAACAGCAGAAGAACACCGGAATTGCCGGAAGAACACCGGAAGTGCCGGAAGAACAGCAGAAGAACACCGTAAGTGCCGGAAGAACAGCAGAAGAACACCGGAATTGCCGGAAGAACAGCAGAAGAACAACAGAAGTGCCGGAAGAACAGCAGAAGTGCCAGAAGAACACCGGAAGAACACCGGAAGTCGAATTGTTTTGAGCTAAAGCGCGAAAACTTTGCAACAATGTCTGCACTGGAGCCCTTCACAAACTTGTTACGCAGCTCTTTGAAGATGTCAAAACCCCACGCTGAAATTGGCAACGCTTTGCGCCGCCATGGAGCTCCACATCACTCTATAGGAGTGTCAGAAGGTTCTGCATGGAGAACAATTTGAGAAGACGCTACTCTCAGTGTGATGCGTCATCTCCCTCTGAATAACACAAACATGTCCAGGTCTTCGCCTTTTTCTAAGTGCATGTGTGTGTTTTTTTTTAAATTGAACAGGTAGTTTTATTACAACCACAAATCTCAACAATCAAAACAATTTGACATAAAACACATGGTTGAAAATGTACAGCCAACTTGTTGTCATGAAAAAAAACAAAAGAACAACAATAAATCAAAGCACACAAAACAAGACAAAGATGAAGGGTCTGTCTATTCAGTCAAATATAACTTTTGAAAAACTAATTGTTTTATAAATTTTTTGATTAAATAAAGATTTTAATAAAGGCAATATACATGTTTAGATCAGATTCTCTAAAGGTGTAAAAGGGAGTTTTCCACCACATTTCATTGTGTGAATATAGTATTTTGCCCAAATTAAAAGTAAGTTAATTAGAAACATTTCTTCAGAAGTGAGTTTTTAAAAATAAGAAGTATTTGAAGCTTTGATAATATTACATTTTTGCCAATTTTTCTAAAAAACAAAACTTTGTAAATCAGACCCAAATATATCTAGGCTACCTTTGAACAATCCACAAACGCATGGTCAATACTTTCACATCACACTGACAGAAACAAGTTCATGTGCTGGTGCTGACTGCAGAGTGATGATAATGAGGCTTTTTTTCCCCTTTGTCTACTTTTCGTTTTTCAAATTTTGTTTTAAAACAAAAAAATAAGAAAACGAAATGATTATTTGGTTTTTCTGATTTTATTTTGAAACGGAAAAACCAAAGACATCGAATGTGGAAATCAGATTTGGACTTTTGAATTTTAAATTTGAGACTTAATTAAATAATATTCTAATTAGCCAGACAATTGGTGTCAAAGCTTCTTATACTTTGGTTTGATTGGGGAAATTTTTTGGCCAAATGAACTTTAAGTTGAGCCAAATCTTTTTAACAGGGCTGATAAAACCCAAATAACCCCAGTTCCAGTAAACTCCCCCAGTGGGTGACATTGAACCTGCGTTTTTTCCAGGACTAACGCCGCTCCACAGTGCTGCTATTAAAGCCGACCTTGAGGCCTGTAGCTCCGTCTCTCCGCCCTCTGTTGGCCTCTTTCACGTCTCCTCCTGCCAGGAGCTGAAACTGTGAGGCCGCCTGTGGGAGAGGCTTGTTTCTTTCCAAACCACTGCCTCTATTGTTGCAGTCCATCTGATGCTGGAGGCCTGTTTCTGACCGAGTCTCCGTGGTTACGCTCCCAGAGACACAGGCAGTAAACACAGGCTTTGGTTATGTTTGCTAAGTTCACGTCAAGGGTAGAAAAGTTTGAAAACATAACTTTTATACGTACATTCTGCATGTTTTAAATCACAGCTCAATTTAAAGGCACACTGTGTAACTTTTTCATATTTTAAACCTTTCCTTGAGCCCCATCTTGGATCCAGAATACCACGTTTGTAGCTTCTGAAGTCTCACAAAGTCACGTATCTCACGAGGGTTAGGCTAACCCAATGTGGCTAGCTGTTATGCTAGCTCCGGAGTGTTTTTAGCTCATGATTCCTGATTTTTTTTCCATCTCTCCTTGCTTGAACACAGCTGATGTCTTTGAATGAGTGATGAACCGCTCCAGTAGAAAGCAGTGAAGGCTGAGGAGACTTTAGGTGTTTCCGAGCAGAAACAATGCTAACGTTTTATGACAGTGACTTAAAACGGACACTAGGGGGTGCTAAAAACAAGCAAAACTGCATAGTATCCCTTTAAAGTTCAGGTCATGGTTGTTGGGTCTGTTAATGTGGAGAAACAGTTCAGTTTATTCTCTGTGAATCTGGTAAATCTCCAGCATCAAACCACAAACAGTAATCAGCGAATTCATGAGATGAGATACAGGATCATTCTGTAACAGAGTGAAATTTGTTTTCCTTTTTTAAAATTTGCAGTTCCAGCGACACATCAAGAAGTCAGAGGGCCGGAAGCTCCCCAAAGTGGAGCTTCAGATTTCCATTTACGGAGTGAAGATCCTGGATCCCAAAACTAAAGTGAGCCGTGATGTTTGGAACAAACGACTCAGATTCTCAGCCCGTCTTATAAATAATAAACGACCTTTCTGTTGCAGGATGTGCAGCACAACTGTCAGTTGCACCGGATATCCTTCTGTGCAGACGACAAAACCGACAAGCGGATTTTTACTTTCATCTGCAAAGACTCCGAGTCCAACAAACACCTGTGCTATGTCTTCGACAGTGAAAAATGTGTAGGTTTTTCTTTTGAGACAGACTGTTGAGTGGTTGTAATGGTTGTCTGAAGGGTCTGTTGGATCTTCCAGGCAGAGGAGATCACCCTAACCATCGGTCAGGCCTTCGACTTGGCCTACAAGAAGTTCTTGGAGTCGGGAGGTAAAGACGTGGAGACGAGGAAACAGATCGGAGGCCTGCAGAAACGGGTAATCCATCACGTCTAAATGTGGAAACTCCATCTGACACATCGATGTTTTCTTTAAATGAATGCAGAGCTCATTTCTATTGATTCATATAAAGCATTATTAATTAATCTGCGAGGACAAAAAGCCAGCAATGAATATTAATGACAGAAAGAGCCGAAGCTGCAGTCTGTAATTACATTACAGCTGAGAACACACACGGCTGGTTCTGTTTGAACGACGTTATGAAGACATTGGGAGTAAGCTGACTAAACGACAGGATGTTTGTTAAACGTCAGATACTTTGAATTTATTTAGAATGTGCAGAAACAGACTCTGTTAGAGGAAGTTAGTGATACTACACTGCAAAAACTGATTCCTAAGAAAGTTAAAAAGCCAAGTTTTTTGAAAATTTAACTTATTTTTGTCTGAAAAGAAAATATATTCTATCAGCCCTACTTTAAATTAGCCATATCTTCTTAAATCTTCTAGATTTGAGCAAAATCAAAAATGTGCTTGCTAGGTTCCTTAAACCTAATAAATTATTGTAAATGCAGAACATTTGCTAGTTTTAAGGAACATAGCAAGTAACTTTTTCTTACTGCATTGGCAGATTTTTTGCTCAAATTTAGAAAATTTGACCATATTTAAGAAGATTTGACTTATTTCAACTAGGGATGTCCCGATCAGGTTTTTTTGCCCTCGAGTCTGAGTCATTAGATTTTGAAAATCTGCCGATCCCGAGTCCCGATCCGATCTTTTTAATATGTTGTTGTAATCAACTTTATAAAGCCTCCAGACCACAGACATACTCACACTTTCTGCTTCAAGCTGCTTCTGCGTTCTACTTTGCCGAAGTTTAACTAATAAAAAAAAACAAGCCACAAAATGATGTCATGTTGCAGACATACATCATTCTGTATAGAAATCTATCATATCTATATATATTTAATACTTAAAACATACATTCTCTGTGCATAAAATCCCCATGATTAGTTTGTGGTTTAAGTAACTTTTGAGGGAAAAACCTTTTTTCCCTACAGCTGTTCAGGTGCAGAAATGTCAACATTATTTTAACACTCTGCTCCATTTTTTGCCCAGAAAGAACAAACTTGTTTACTGACAATGACCCGGATCATTTCTTAAGTCATCAGCTCCTCCTTCACTCCTCCTCCTGCTTTATCCTCTGACTGCAGCAGCTCTGACCAACTGCTTAATAAGACTACGTTCACACTGCAGGTCTTAATGCTCAAATCTGATTTTTTAATCAAATCCGATTTTTTTGTCTGGCTGTTCACACTACAACTGAAATGCGACAGCAAACAGTCTCCAGTGTGAACGAATCACGGCCCCAAAGCGGCCCGCATGCGCAGACGATGACAAGACGTCACACATAACGTGCTCTCTCTGTTTACGGAAGTAAAATGGCTTTGGACTTGAACATGGCCCAATTACGGTAAGATATCTTTAAGGCTGAAATACACCGGAGACATCAGCGCTGCGCCACGTCGCGCTCGCACCGTTATTTTGATTAAAAACCATTTTAGTTCATCAGATCACTCATCACACGGTACCGCCACAGCGCTTCCCAGAAACGCGAGTCCACGCCACGGCGCTAAGTTCACTTGAACAGAATTGTCACCTAATATATTTCTAATCAAGTCCTAAACCTCACTTTCTGTCCACCGACTGCCTCCGTCTCCAGTATCAGCTCTACGTGTTGGAGCGTTTCCCTCCGCCGGCGCATTTAGTGGTCTGTCTCCTGTCAGTCACGTACGAGGCGGATTCAATGCGACATGTCCGTTCAGACTGAAGTCGCTTTCAAAAACATCAGATACGTATCCAATTCAGGACCACATATGAAAGTGACCTGGGTCGGATTTGAAAAAATCGGATCTGTGCGGTTCAGACTGTCTTAAAAAACTCAGATATGGGTCGCATGAGGGAAAAAAATCGGATTTTAAGCGCATTTGGCTGCAGTGTGAACGTAGCCTTAGACTATTTGGAGAAATCCGTCAGTGTTTGGTGAGTTTTGGAGCGACATTTAATCAGGAAGCTCCTCCTCAGAAAGCGCTTTTTAAAAATCTTAACATCGCTCAATTTATTTCCTGACGGAGGGCGGGTGTTTTGCAGCACGGAGCAGAATCTCCTCCTGTATGGCAACTGAGCCTGGATGGAGTAGGGAGAACGAGTTAGCGCGGGTATGACTCGCTCCACGCCGGCCTCGCCTCCTCCAGACCGAGTACTCCCGTCGGTGCTTTCCGTTCATGGGGAGGACGAGTCCCGGCGGGTGTGGAGAGAGCAGCGAACCCGGTTGCTGCTCGCGTGTCTCCCGGTCTCGGCCCCCGTCCTCCTCCTGGACCGGAAACTGAGTCAAACTCTGATTATGGTTAATATAAGTGCACAAATATAGACTATATATAAATCCCATGTGCTTTAGATTGTTTAACATATATTAAAAAAACAAACTTCCTTCTGAAGGCATAGCGGCTTTTATTTTGGCGGGGTGGTGCGCATGTACAGGAAACCCGAGTCAAGATCGGAAGGTGACGTCCGATACCGATCGAGTCCAAAATCACGTGATCGGATCAGGACATCCCTAATTTCAACTAGCTGTAAGAATTTTTTTCCAGACAAAAATAAGGTAAAATGTCTAAAAACAAGGCATTTTTTTACTTTAAGTAAAATAAAATAGTCTTGTTTTTAGACATTTTGACTTATTTTTGTGTAAAAAGAAAACATTCTTACAGCCCTACTTGAAATAGGGCAAATCTTTTTAAATTTGCTCAAATTTTCTAGATTTGAGCAAAAAAATCTTCCAATGGGGTAAGCAAAATTTACTTGTCTAGATTCCTTAAAACTAGCTACTAGTTTTTAGTGTGGCTGGGTTAGATTGTCGTTGTGTCCTTGGGCAAGACACTTAACCCAACTTGCCTGTGTGAATGTGTGTGAATGTTGGTGGTGGTCAGAAGGGCCGATGGCGCAGAATGGCAGCCTCGCTTCTGTTTTCAGCCCCTACAGTGAAATCAAACATTCAGAAACTATAAAGTTAACAGAGAGGAGGAACCAAACTGGAGCTGATTCATCAGGATCACCTCCTCCGACACATCTAAACATTTTACCCCACCAGGGAACCAGACTGGAGACAACAGCTGATTATTTCTAGAGTTTCTATCTGCTTTATGCATCCCTGCAGAAGTTCATTCTGTTGTCTTCCTGCAGATCCAGGAGCTGGAAACCGAAAACGCTGAGCTGAAGAAACAGCTTCAGGAGCTGGAGGAACAGCTGATGATCTCACATGTACCACCGGTAAGTCCTGACAGCAGTTTCTACTAAAGCTCACTTCCTTCAGGCTGAAGCAGGAAGCTCTTTCTTCTTGCAGGAATATGGAAAAGTTTTCTGATTGTTGCAGCCTAAAATGTCAGGTTTTTGTGTTGAAACAATATTTTTTCACAAATTTAACAAAATGTAAAACAACCTAAAAACTAGACCTAACAGTAAAATCCTTCTTTGACTATATGTCTTATTATGGCGCCTCGGAAGTTGAGATTTTGAGGAAAACTCATATTTCCAGGTTTATTACTAGTAAAATACTAGTATTGAAGGTAGTACCGTATTTTAAGAAAATTTTTTGTTTTTTTATTAGATTAAAGAGGGAATGGAAAACTAAACGTGCATTGATGCAAAAACCTATAATACCCATAATGCCTTGTGTGAATAGGGTTACTTTTACCTCACGATTACTAAAAAGGAAAATGTTTTAGGTCAGATCCCCCTAACTGGGTCTGGATCTGAACACAAACAGTAAATAGAAAATAAAATTAGGGATGCACCGATACCGGTATCGGTTAAAGTTACCCGATACCAGGAACCGATACCAGTAGCTTCACTGTCTGTGACTTGTGATTTCTGTTGAAGTTTCCTATATTGAACACTAGGGGGAGCTATTGAGCTAAAGAGGAACAGTGTGGGTTGAGAGCTGGAGATGGTGCCAAATAGTTCATTTTATTTGGTTAAAATTCGGAAAACTGCAATAATTTCACTGTGAAATCAGAAAATGGTTATTTTTCACCTTATATTTTAGTTTTGTGACCATTTTTTAATATATTTTATTTTTTTATCTAACTCAGTTTTTTGTTGTAAAAAGCAGAGAAGAAAAAATAAAACCTGTATTCCAATTTGTTGCATTTTTTGTGTGGTAGAAGTATCGGTACTCGGTATCGGCGAGTACTCAGATTTAAGTATCGGTTTTGAAAAAAGTGGTATCGGTACATCCCTAAATAAAATAACAAATTTTATAAGTTTTGTGTATGTTTGAGGCTCTTATTGTGAAGGACTAAAGGAAGTGTTTTGAGGTCAGCTGCTGCTGCTGCGACTGAACCTCTTATTATCTTATGATTTGAATTTGCAGTATTCGTTGCCAATTCCTGGCTGCAAAACTGTGATGTAAATAATCCAAACAAGGCCAAAGTAGACGACCCGGATCAGGTTTTAATTAGAGCCCAGATTCCAGCGTGTTATTGAGGGACGGCTGCCTTTGCTGATACAGCCTCTCGGGTTCGGAACCAGCCGGTCTATCAGCAGACAGTCAGCGGGACTCTGAGGCAAAGCAATTACACACCTGATTGGTCCGATGAGGAGGGAGATGCGTTCGGGGTCTAATTGGGGCAGCTGCCCACGGCGGTGACGGCCCGATGTGAATGGAATGACTAACTCTGTCCTCTGTCCTCGCTCTGCTCACGCTCTGCCCTCCGTCTCTTCTCAGCCGCTAGACGCAGCAGACGAAGCGTTCGTGCTGCAGAGGCCCTCCTCTCTCTTCTGGTGTCACAGCATCAGGTCTCTCTCCTGTCTGGAGATCTCCTCTGTCACTCTCACTCCGATGAGCTCGCCGGACTCCAACCTGTCCACCGGGTTACTAACTCCTCCGCCTGCCAAACCCACTGTCCCTCCTCCTAAAGCGACCGAGGGATTCAGCATCCCGCGGCCTCGTGTAAACACCCTTCTCTTTTCTCTGCTTTCCTTTTTTTTCCCGCCTCCCGTCCTGCATCGCTGCAGAAAACAGGCCTCCATTTATCAGTTTGTGTTTGTGTCCAGGCGGGGAGCATCTCCATCAGACAGTCCACAGACGTATTCGACATGGTTCCCTTCTCCCCGGTGACGCCGCTGGTCCCGACGAAGGCCAGCAACGGCTGCCCCCCTCCCCCACCGACCTCCTTACCCCCAGATATAAGTAAGTCAGGTTTAGTATCATAAAACGTGTTTATTCTACAAGAAGACATGAAATCTGCAGCATGATCTGTGTGACTGCAGGGAAAGATCTGTTTGGTGCCGAGCCGTTTGATCCGTTCACCTGCGGCGCGGCGGACTTCCCTCCAGATATCCAGTCCAAGCTGGACGAGATGCAGGTGAGCTGGGATGCAAAAAGTTCCTTTTATAATAAATCAACTTCATCAGGAAGCAAGAAAAAAGCAACTTATTAAATTATTTATGTTTCTTTTCTCAAAGGCTGAGTAAAAATTCACTAAAATGTCTAAATCACTCAGGAATAGAACTGAATTTTACTAATTAAAGAAAGCCAAAAAAGTTCAAACCAATCAATGCATTCTTTAAAACTTTAATCAAATAATAAACAAAATTGGAAAATGAAACTAATAAAGCAAAATAATTAGTGTATGGTTTGTTCTTTGGTTTTTCCGTTTCAAAATAAAACCAGAAATAACAATGAACCGCATAGTTTTTTGGTTTTTCAATTTTTGAAAGTAAAAACGTCATATTTAACAAAGACAAAAGCCACAGTGATGGATTTTTACCTTACCTTTTTTTAACCTAAAATGCAAAATCCGGTAATTGTTTTAATTTGTTGCAACACCGGAAGTGCCTGAAGAACGCCGGAAGTGCCGGAAGAACGCCGGAAGTGCCGGAAGAACACCAGAAGTGCCTGAAGAACACCGGAAGTGCCGGAGGAACAACGGAAGTGCCGGAAGAACACCGGAAGTGCCTGAAGAACACCGGAAGTGCCGGAGGAACAACGGAAGTGCCGGAAGAACACCAGAAGTGCCTGAAGAACACCGGAAGTGCGGGAAGAACGCCGGAAGTGCGGGAAGAACACCGGAAGTGCGGGAAGGACACCAGAAGTGCCTGAAGAACACCGGAAGTGCGGGAAGAACACCAGAAGTGCGGGAAGAACACCGGAAGTGCCGGAAGAATGCCGGAAGAACACTGGAAGTCGAATTGTTTTGAGCTAAAGCGCGAAAAATTTGCAACAATGTCTGCACTGGAGCCCTTCACAAACTTGATAGGCGGCTCTTTGAAGACGTCAAAACCCCACAATGAAATCAGCGATGCTTTACGCCGCCATGGAGCTCCACATCACTCTATAGGAGTGTCAGAAGGTTCTGCATGGAGAACAATTTGAGAAGACTCTACTCTCAGTGTGATGTGTCAACTCCCTCTGAATAACACAAACATGTCCAGGTCTTCGCTGTTTTCTAAGTGCATGTGCATTTTTTTTTTATTGAACAGGTAGTTTCATTACAACCACAAATCTAAACAATCAAAACAAATTGGCATAAAATACATGGTTGAAAATGTACATCCAACTTTTTGTCATGAAAAACAACAAAAGAACAACATTAAATCAGAGCACACAAGACAAAGATGATGGGGTCTGTCTATTCAGTCAAAGAAAACTTTTTAAAAAACTAATTGTTTTATCAAATTTTTTATTAAATAAATGAAGACTTTTAATAGAGGCAATGTACATTTTTAGATCAGATTCTCAAAAGGTGTAAAAGGGAGTTTTCCACCCCATTTCATTTTGTGAATATAGTATTTTGCCCAAATTAAAAGTAAGTTAATTAGAAAAATTTCTTCAGAAGTGAGTTTTTAAAAATAAGTATTTGAAGCTTTGAAAATATTACATTTTTGCCTTTTTTTTTCTTTTTTCAAAAGAAAACTTTGTAAATCAGACCAAAATATAGCTAGGCTACCTTTGAACAATCCACAAACGCATGTTCAATACTTTCACATCACACTGACAAAAACAAGAGTTTGCAAAGAACGAACCGTACACGGATTTCAAACCGATCATTACAGTTTTTTTTAAAGTTTAATAAAATATATACAAATGAATAAACAAATAAATATATAAACAAAATAGAAAAATGAAACTAATAAAACAAAATAAATATTTGTTATTTCATTTTTATGCAACATTTTTCTTTGCTGATGCAGAAATGAGTAAAATGTGATTTTTATAAACTGCGGAGCTTTTCTGTGAGGTTGTAGCGTGATGCTGCCAGCAGGAGGCGACGTTGTTCTCTTCCTTCCACTAACAGCTGATTGTTTGTCCTCTCTCCTCTCTCTCAGCGTCAGAGATGGTTCGTACTCTTTGCTCTTGTCTTGTGTTTTGCATGTTTCCAGTCCAGCACCTTCACTCAGTTTAAGCTCATATTCAGACGTTGTTGCTTTTGACTAACATTCTGTACACTGTTCATTTTGTTCACTAAAAGATAATAAAATGCATGCTATTATTATTTTATTGTTCCCTTTTTATAAATGTAATGTAATGTATTCATCTGTCCTTTACTCCATAGAGAGTTTTTATTTGTTAAACTGGGATTTTATGGAGTAATTGGACATTCAGGGAGAAATTCTCATGACAAAGTGGAGCCAGTTCCATCAAAAGTGAATTTCCAGCTTATAAAACAATTAAAAAGTTACAGACGGGGTTATTATGGGTGCTGGAAATCCTTGAACATGCTGGAAATATTAAGGTTTTGAAAGAGCTTCACCCTTTAAAACCTGACACATGATATCATAATTAGAAAACTCTGATTTTTTTTAATAACCTGAAATATATCATGGTATTTACCTTTTACATAACATTTATTGTGTAATTGTGCAACAATGATGATGCTAAATTGCCAACGTCAGTACTTAAATCGTCCACCAGAGGGCAGAAAACCTGTATAGGATTCAATACAGCAGCTTTTTAAGGAACACACAATCTTGTTAACAAGATGAAAGCTTCTAGAACATCTTTTTTTTTTCTTTTTTAGGATTGAGTTATTTTAGACTTATTTTATTACTCATCTTAGTAATTTATATGGAGTTGCTGCGTAACCATAACAACCGTAAGATCACTCTTTTGGAGGTGCAAACACACAGGTCAAGGTAAACCACAACAACACTAGAAGACGACGTTTCTAGCTTCCAGCTGATGCTTAAGAAAGATGTGGAAGCAAATGAACACTTTGTGACCTTTAGGACATTTTTGATTTTTGTAACATAGTTGGGATTATTCTTTAATTTATCAAGAAAATCCGTTTTAAACTGTCAGCGCTCAAGTGTAGCTCAGTTGGTAGAGTGGCCGTCTGGCAATCGGAGGGTTGCCGGCTTCATTCCGGCTCTGGCTGGGCTGTCGTTGCGTCTTTGGTCAAGGGACGTCACCCACCGTGTCTACTGGTGGTCGTCAGAGGGACCTGGTGGTGGTCAGAGGGACCTGGTGGTGCTCAGAGGGACCTGGTGGTGCTCAGAGGGACCTGGTGGTGATCAGAGGGACCTGGTGGTGGTCAGAGGGACCTGGTGGTGGTCAGAGGGACCTGGTGGTGGTCAGAGGGACGTGGTGGTATCAGTCCATGGCATCTCCACCTCTGTCAGTGTGCTCCAGGACAGCTGTGGCTACAGTGTAGCTGATCACCACCAGTGTGTGAATGACTGATGTATTGTGAAGCGCTTTGGGGAGTGTAGATCTCTAAAGAGTTCTATAAATACAGGACATTTACCATTTATTTTATAACAATTGTAACATCTGCATCATTAGGTAATGTTTCAAAGCACAGAAACAACTCCTAAATAATAAACTTAATTGTAGCATTTTGAAATGGTTAAAAGATTAAAAATGCATGAAAAGAATTTTTTTTTTTTTTTAATAGAGATGGGCCGTTATCGGTGTTAACGTGCTGCGTTAACACCAGCCAGACTCTTAATGCGCAACAAAAAAATGTCGTCGTTAATCTAATCTTCAATTCGGGTTGAGATCTGGGTCTATACTAAGTAAGCTAGGATGACTTTCACGTTGATATTCATGCGCGGATGTATACCTGGGGACGAGAACGGCCTCTGGAGGCCTGATTCCCGAACGTGATGCGCTGACATGGATGCAGCTATGAAGCTGTTGGGTTTAAATTTTTAATTTAAACAATTTTTAATTGTGTCAGAATGGATCGGGGAACGGACTGAGACCACAAGGAGTTTGTTTGTCTAGATTCATTCCAAGATTAATTAATCTAGATTTAAAAAATGTATCTATGCCCACCACTAGTATTTGTACAACTTCACATAGATTATGAACAAAATGATCAAATAATCCTCTCAATAGCGCTCTCCCAGATAAAGCTATAAAGCCGTGAAACATTTGAGATTCTTAGATTGGAACGCCTCCCGTGATTTTTACTAAACCCAAATAAAAAGTCCAGCAAAGTTTTCACTCTTAAGAGCATCAGTGCCACGTTGAAAACGAGGAAAACAAGGAGGTGGAGTTCAGATTAAAGTTCAAATGTTGAATAGGCTCCTTCAAGAACAGCCTGAAAAAGCAAACATCACTGTCAGGTTTGAGGTGTGATAAATTAGGCTTCTTTTTTTTTACATTGCTGACTTTTGACCCTTTTTTTATATAACATTTCAAATTTTTTCATTCTGATTTCTCCCTGATTCTCCAAACTCAGATTGCTGTTGAAACAGAAGTACTGTGTGTTTTTTTTCATGCCGCCACTCAAAGCGTCTGTTTCTCGATTAAACACGTTGCTGTTCGCTAACCAGCAGCTTTCCTCTGTTTTATCTAACAGGAGGGGTTCAAAATGGGACTAACCTTAGAGGGCACCGTCTTCTCTCTGGACCCGCTGGACAGCCGCTGCTGATGCCGAGGAGACTCCTCTTTGAGGCGGACTTTTAACTTGTTTGTACAAAGAAGTGCCAAAAGCCACTCTGCGGTGGAGTCGAGGTGTCACATCTCGAGGTTTATATGCATTTGCATTTAGATTGGTTTTCAATATTTCAAGGTAAACTCAAATCCGTTATAGGAAAGAGCTATTTTTGTATACAAAGAAGAGAAACACATATGGAAGGAGTAGTTTTGAGTACTTTTGCTTGCGCAGGCAAGTTGTAAATAGTGGAATACGTCCAACGGTACACTCTGTGGCTGAATTCTCCTTTTTGTGTTCACCGGTTGAATTCTGTATTGTCGACACATTCCTGTTTTTATGGAGAAGAAAAGCTGTGATGAAGAAACCTGTAACTTTAACACAAACATTCAGCTTTCATCTGTAGTTTATTAATCCAGCCTGATGTTATTTTAACCTGTTTTTTTGTTTGTTTGAATTTTACAAGTTTGACTCATGTTTTGTTTTAACTCTGTCGTGAGTTTTTTTTATACTTCCTTTCCATCCATGCAAAAATGTTCAGATTATTTTACTTTTGGTTACACTAACTTTACCGTTATTAAAGAAACTCATTAAATATGACCCCCCATGTGAATGTGTTTATCATTGTTTTTGTTTAAAATCTGAATTTTCTCTCTCAAAAATCACATTTAGGGTTTTCTTCATAGGGAGGATAAAGCTGAGGGACATGGTTACTCGGAAATAAAACGTTTATTTATGACTTCATAAAACTTAAAATGTATTTTTATTGCGTCAACATCAACAAGGTTGAACTCCTCCCACCTGGAGAGACACCAGATGTGAGCTGCCAGGCCATAAATTCAAAAAAGTTAACTACACAACAGGAGGAGTATCTAGAGTGGAGCATATATACCCCGACACAGTGTGGTAACGATATCCTTTATTCTACCAGGTGACATATTTCTAAAATGTATTTATTTTTACTAAATT
>SSNR01000037.1:937556-947898 GCA_006937965.1 Callopanchax toddi
TGGCCAGAGAGCTGGGCGTCAGCGTGTCGCAGACGGCGAAGATGGTGGGCTGCTCCCGGGCGGCGGTGGTGAGCGCCTACCGGCAGTGGTACGAGGAGGGACTGAGGCTCCGAGCGGGGAGACCCAGGATCATCGACCCGAAACAGCTGGAGGACGAGTCCGGGTCTGACAGCGAGAAGGTGGAGGAGGAGGAGGAGACGGGAGGAGGCGCTGCAGCGGAGAAAGGAAGCGAGGGGAAAGAGGAGCCGGGAGAAGGAGAGTCCTCCACCTGAGAGAGGACATGTAGCACTGAAAGGACCATCATGTTTATTCTGTTTATCGTTGTTTGTTGCGTTTTCTAATTAAAACAGATGCTATCACAGTTTGTAGTTTATGATATAGCATAGCGACGAGGGCATCTCTACATTTATTCTCACTTTAAATCGTCCACAGGTGTATCATATCAGGTGATTAGATCAACATTTTAAAGGAAATGTGTCCTTTTTTAAACCTCAGACTAGAGTTCTCAGTTTCACCTTGACCTGACCCTGATTAATGAAGTTATTAGTCAGGCTGAGTCACTTTGGACAGCAGAGAAAAGAGAGAATAACGTCTGATTCAATCATTTTCTCTACCAGTGATGCCGCTGACCGCAACCTTGGACCCAAAAGTAGGCTATACTGTGAAAACGGACTGTCTAATATTCTGGGAAATACCAATCAGCCAGTAGCACAAACCTAAATAGTCATTATTTAGAGTTTGTGTCAGATAAAGATAACATTAAGGTTTATTCTATCTTCATAATGTTCAAAATAATATGAGTTCCATTGTTAAACAATGTTGATAAATGATAAGTTTTGGTTTTAATACCTAAATCATTCTCTACAAATAACTCAGTATTTGGTGGCAACATTTAAAAAGACACTGATCTCTGCAGATCTGGAAATGATAAAAAATACACTTTTATTTCCTGTCTGTTTTGACCAGTTTCTGGTCTTAAAGCCATACTCAGTAGCCAGGTAAACAAACGGTCTCGCTAGCTAGTTTACAAAAACACGACTCGGTGCACTCACCCCTCCCGTCGGGTATAATCCATAAGCCAGCCTTCCCGCGGACATGGGACCCCGTTTTCCTCTTTTCCAGCTTTTCCTCTTTTCACCTCCAAACGATTTTAGTTTCCTTCTAGCAGAAAAGGTGTTTTTTGGGGGACTCTGGTACTTTAATCTTAAAATGAAAGCACTGACCACCGGCTAATTCTGTCCTCCTTTCACTTCCGGGATGTTCAGACGGAAAATGTGTCCGGGCGGGTTATTGGTGAATCCAAGCAGTGCGGAAATGCAGCAGACAGACAGCTGGATTGTCCAATCCTATCGTTCGGTCCGAACGATAGGACTGGCTGAAGTTTTTAGAGAACTGCGGGACAACTACTTTATTGATTTCTTTTGTTTTTTTTTTAATCTCCACTATATATTTATGGCTATACTATGTTGGAAGGTTGTTAAGAGGCTTTATAAAAAAAAAAACGTTAGAAGCTACATTGT
Source organism: Callopanchax toddi (assembly GCA_006937965.1). Taxonomy (NCBI): domain Eukaryota; kingdom Metazoa; phylum Chordata; class Actinopteri; order Cyprinodontiformes; family Nothobranchiidae; genus Callopanchax; species Callopanchax toddi. The sequence goes on from SSNR01000037.1 coordinate 939,077, forward strand.
TTACCTGGTTACTGAGTATGGCTTTAAGGTGGATTTCTAGAGTTCATCTGGAAGCTTTGCCTGCCGGTCCTGCAGACAGCAGGTGGCGCTGTGAGCTTTAAACATCAGATGAATCACAACAGAGAGGATTGATTAATACTAACAGGTCCAAGTGATTTAATATTCCTTCAAAAACGACCAGATGGACTCACTTTTCATTATATTATAAACTGATTTAAAAGCACAGCAGCTGGTCTTCTGTTTAATCTAAGTTCTGTTTATTAAGACGACATATTGGGGCCAGTGAAGGGGGGAAAAGTGTCGAATATTTAAAACTAAATTTCAAATATTTCCAGAATTAAGAAAGCATCAGAAGCTGAAAGTGAACCTTGTTCTCCTCCTGACCCATCTCTATTTATTCTGTTTCTAATATTAATAGTATTATTACTGAGCATTTTGTGTTTTTACTGAGTAAACTACAAAAAAAACCCTCTGAAGCTTATAGTGAGTTTAACAGCATTAATCCACTTTTTTCATCTCCAGGTGTTTTGAGGATTGAGACTCTTATTGTGAAGGAAGTTATTTAAGTGCTGCTCATATTTAAATAAAGGCTCTTGTTTTTTTTATAGGTTACTCTTAAAACCAGAACCCCCAGTTATAACCCTTAAGAACATTTACATCCTTTGTTCCTAGTATGCAGTTATATTTTACACATCTGAACTATTTTCTCTTCATTAAGTTCAAACCAAACGCTGCATCAGTAAAAGTTCTTCATCACACAGAATGTATCTCTCTTTTTCCACCAGCTGTGTGCATTTAATGTGATCAACACTCGACATGAAAAGGATAGATTAATGAAGCTGGTTAATTTGAGTTTTAATACACAAAAGGTCATTAATGTCTTACACAATTATTTGTCATTAATATTGAAATGATTTGTTTCATAAATCTTGATGTTCTCTCAAAATTGCAAATAAAACAGCCTTGGTTTTATGTTAAACCAGATATTAAAATAAAAATGCACACTTTTTACTTCCGTTTTTTAAAATAGTTTTTCACAAAAAGTTGCTTTTCTTCTGAAATAAACTCAGCAGCTCAACAGAAATGCAGGCCTTCTCCACTAGAGGGCAGCATAACTTTAAATAAAATTACATTTCATTTGTGTTTTATCTCAAGTAAATGAGCACAAGGAGATGAATTATTGGTTTTTCTATAAGTTTTAAATCAGACATGTGTTGGATCACCAAATAGCAGAATGAATTAATGTTTAAAGATTTTTGTTATTTGAGTTTCTTTTGTCAGCTCTGTAGGATAAAGGTGATCGCCCGGTATTTAGAGGTCCCCTGAAATGGGAAATGATGCTTTAATCAGTATTTATGTGACATAAAGTCCTAAAAAAAAAAAAAAAGAAAAGAAGAAAAAAAATGCTTTGATATTTTTGAACTAATAAAAAATATATTTGAGTTCATGCTCTTATTTCAGGTTTAATGTGTCAACTGCTCAGTGTTCATTAGACACCCAACAACAGAACAAAGACCGTAGATTAATGAATCTGTAGTGTAAAGTGTTGGTTTGTAGCTCTACCTCATGCTTCCCTGCTTGACTCGGAGTTTAATGAAAGCAGAGAGTTTAATTTGTCTTCTGATGCTTCGTCCCAGCTCACACCCTTCACGTCAGGACGTCATCCATCAGCTCTGATTTTTAAACGCTGAGAATTCACCTGGAAGACGTTTCTCTGCTGCATCACAGCTGCTTTTAAATGAATGCTGCCTCATTATATTTGCAGACTCATTGCAAATCTAGGTTTTTAGTTTCAGGCTGTTACTCTGATTAGGGTTGCATCCGTTTCTGAAGGTGTTTCCATTATAAAGCCCAACGTTTGGGGCTTTTCTTGGCTGATTGTGGATCAGTTTGACTCCAGAAGACGTCAGATCTTTTTCGGTTTACAGCCAAAGCTTGTTTTCCTGATGTAACTAGAGATGTTGACTGAACACACATTTCTTAAAAAGCACTTTTAATTGTTCTAATATTTCACCCCCATTGATGCACATCGAGTCCGTGCATCTCCCTAAACTTCCTCCTGTCTTCACAGCATCAGTCAGGGATTCAAGTGAGAGCAGGGTCCGAAGTCACCGGCCAAGTTGGCCGGTAGATGACAAAATCTACCGGCCAAACATATTTTTTACCGGCCAAAATTCTAAATGATTTAGATCTACCCAAAGCACATTATTCTATAATATATTATGTTGGATCCAAACAGAAAGGAATGAAACTTCATTAAATAATCATTAATAAAAACTACTTTTTAGTCATTTCAGATTTTTTTATTTTATTTTTTTAGAAATGTTTTTAATGAACTCTCTTAATGAAATCTAGTCAGACTCCTTGTTTTCTCTCCATGAAATCTGCCCTCCTGCTTCTGACAGTCTTGCAGCCTCATTGTTGGAGTCCCTTCATTGTCATATTTTCTAGGACCAGTGAGTTGTTACGGGTCTTTTAGCGTACTGGAGGAAAACAGAGCAGTTCATCTGCGCAGATTCCGGTGTTGTGCTAAAATCTGCTCCCCTGAAATACTATGTTCACCTGTGTAGGGAGCGGATAAAACGCTCAGCGATTCTGTCGGTGTTTAATATTTGTATTAATTTATTTACTAGGAACTAAATAAAGTATCAACTTTGACACGACTACGTGTTGTAGAAATCTTTTAGAAGTGCTGTGAAGCTCGCGGTTCGACATGGGGCAACAGAAAAATCCAGGGGAACAGACTTTCACACCTGTTGTGCCCTGTAGCCAGCGTCAACATTATCTCCACCTCCAGTTCGCCATTTTTCATTAAATCTTCTGGTTGCCACTGGTCCTGGTGGTTTTTCTTCCAGTTCGATTTCTTTTTGAAGACTGGCTGACTCCAGTTCTAAACCGCCACATATCGCTGCTAGCTTTAACACGAAGCTAACTGCTGCCGCCTTGATGAACAGTGAATAGATAGGCAGAAATGCCGGGTGAGACTTTCGCGTACGTGGCGTGCAGGCAGGAGAGGAGCGTCACAGAAATCCATCTGATAAACAGAACTAAGTTGGTGCAAAAATGTACTCGCCATGTGGCGGATGACGCTCCAAATTTTACTCGCCAAGCGGAGAAATTTGGTCGCATGTGGCGAGTGTTAATTTCGGACCCTGAGTGAGAGACTTCTGGTTTTTGCTGGTTAAACTACAGTTTCAGAGCTTTCATCCAAGTACCTGAACGCCTCTGTGTTTACAGTAGTTGTGTCAATAAACATGCGTAATGCATCGACCTTACCCTGGTTACAGTAATTACAACATCCTGTGTAATAAAATCCACACAGATGATATCTTGCAGTATAGCTGTGGTTGCTTCAACTAACTTACAAGTCAAGGTTGAATTAAACATTTATCCTGAACGCAAGTTTATATTTTGTGTACGGAACACAAAGGTTGTAATACTACAAATCCCAGAATGCAATGAAACAGCCCATCATGTTAGCTGTTGCCGATCTTGTTGCTGCTCGATTTGTTTAAAATCAGAGCAAATTCGGTGCAGAGTTTGCTTACAGTCGGTTTTATACCCAGACAAGTAACATTTATCTATTTGGGGGCAAAACGTAACGTAAACTTCATTATTTTAAATGATGTCCTGTATTTTTAAAACATCTTGTAAACTTGGTCCAGACTAGACAGGACACCATTTCTGACCTCATCGTTTTCTTTCAGGGAACCCAGATCATAAAAGCCTTCGGTGACTGAGTCAGAGTGCAACTTTTTCCTTACAAGTGAGACACACACACACACCTCTTTAAAATTCTAACTTCCATATAAAATCTAAATCTCATCAGAGGAACAAAAGGTGTCTTTTTTCCTGGAAAAGAAATCTGTAAAACCTTCAATCTATCCTGATTCTACAGATTTTCTAATCATGACTCAACTAAATGCTGAATTTCAGTCGCCAAACTGCTTTAGCATCGCTATTATTTCCATGACGATGCTTTGAAAAACTGCAGATGAGGTAAATTTGAAGATGGATCTTTGGGTCAAAACACAGGAAGTGCAGCTCAGACAGCTGCTCCTAAAACAATTTATTCAACTTCCTCCACATGCAGCAAACATGCCACTCTAACATTCTAGCAGCAGATGTTGGGTCAAAAAGCTCCATTTGATCAGCGACTTTACACTGAAACAGCACTTTAGAGGTGTAGAGCTCCAGACGTCTGGATTAAAAACAATCCATTCAAGGATGAAACCAAAACATCTTCAGACTAATATGAGAGCCAGACGTGAGGTTTATTTTCCTCCGTACATGAGTAACATCTCAGATTTTCTCCAAACATTTTCACTGTTAAAGCTCTAGATGAACATCCAGAGACTGAGCAGGAATCTGATCCACGGTCGTGTTTAGGTTTCAGAGCTGCTGAGTTTTAAAACAGCTGCATCGTGTTTAAAGAGTCTGATGAAAGGGTGAACATTTAGCTTATGTTAAATATAGTCATTTGAAAAGATGAAAATACAAACTATTGTATTGTGTTTAGAGATGTAGTAATTACAGGCTGGTTCAAAGAAGCCGTGTTTAGGTGTTTAAGGACGGGTGAAATCAGCCTCTGTAGACTTCTGTTTCTGATTCTGATTAAGCTTGGAGAGAGGTGGATTTTTGTTGGTGTTGACGCACGTTTTCCCCATTTGGTGAGCAGGACGGTGCAGGAAGGAGAGAAAGGAAGCCCCACAGGTGATGTTTAATAAGAAGTACGGTTACGTCTCCTATTTAAATTTGATGTAATCATTCATAACTCGAGTTTTTGTCGTTTTCGTTAGATTAGTTTCAATCACCAACGTCATCATGACAAGGTCATGATTTTGAGACAGCTCAGCTCTTTACTTGATGAAAAGTTGTCAATCATTCTTTTTATTTTACATCCTGATCCAGGGATTCCCAAACTGTGGTGCGTGCACCCCTTGTGGTGCGCGAGCTGCCACTAGGGGGTGCGCAAGATGAAAACTGTAATGGCAGAAATTTGAAATAATTACACATTTACGGTGTTTTTTTTTTCCCCACTCAGTAAAAATGTGTAAATAAACATGTATACCATTACAGTATTGTGTGGAGCTGTGGGACAATATTTGGATGAACTCTGAGTCTTTTTTCTGTCAATCATGCCCTTTCGAGCAGACCTTTATTTTGAAGGCGACGATAACTTTTACTATTAGTTCCGGGGCAAAGTTGCGAGAAAAGAGGAAGTGACGTAGGCTTCGCGCATGCGCAGAACCGATGGTGCTTCCGGGTACAGATCGGGCAGTGACACCGGTCTCCTGAAGTCTCACAAAGTCACGTATCTCAGAGGGTTAGGCTAACCCAATGTGGCTAGCTGTTATGCTAGCTCTGGAGTGTTTTTAGCTCATGATTCCTGATTTTTTTTTTCCCATCTCTCCCTGCTTGAACACAGATGATTTCTATGAATGAGTGATGAACCGCTCCAGTAGAAAGCAGTGAAGGCTGAGGAGACATTTCAACAGTTAGATTTAGGGGTTTCTGAGCAGAAACGATGCTAACGTTTTTATGACAGTGACTTAAAACGGACACTAGGGGGAGTCAAAACAAGCAAAACTGCATAGTATCCTTTTAAACTGTATTGCTGCTATTGTTTTTGTTGTAACTGACTACTTTCTTGTTTTTATTACTATTTTATTACTATTCTTGTTTGTTTATTTTACTGTCTGGGTCAAATCCTTGAATCCTTGAAAATGACAGGAATATCAGGACCACAGCCAATCCGAGGGGAGGGGCGGGATTCGGCCCGCGAGCCGCATATTTCTGACCAGCGCGCTACATCCTGAGCTGCAATTCATTAATTAAAAACGCATTGGCAGTGCGAGTCAATGTGATATCCTCGTCATTATGTGATGATCTGACTACAGCTGCTGCTGTTCTAAGTCTTTAGTGGGTCGCTGCTTATGGCAAGCCGTTTGAGCATTTATTATATATCCTTGATATCAAGTGACATAACGGTTAACTAGTTCGCGACTACACTTGACTAGTTCGAAATTTGCCACAACTAGTTCAGAAAAACAATGTACTAGTTGAGTAAAAAGTCTTACTAGTAAGAATTTTTTGCCAACTAGTCACACTTTTGGTCAACTAGTTGAAGCTAAAACCACACTAGTCAGCCAAAAAACTGCACTAGTAGGCCAAAATCCCCTACTAGTAGGCTTTTTTATGCACTAGTTGACTCCTAGACTGAACTAGTTGATGACTTTGCCATACATGTTAACAAGTAAGCACTAAAAAACATTACATGTTAACTAGTTCATGCAAATTCCACCTACTAGTGAGCTAGTGACTGTTCAAAATGCGCACTAGTTGACTAGTGCACCTAAAAAGTGTCAACTAGTTAACTAGTACGGCCTAAAAAGTCAACATGTTAACTAGTTGACGCTATTTTGGCCTTACTAGTTCACTAGTGCAACCAAAAACTGTCAACTAGTTAACTAGTGCGCCAAAAAATTGTCAACTAGTAAACTAGTAAGCCTTAAAATGTCAACTAGTCGACTAGTGCACTTAAAAAGTGTCAACTAGTTAACTAGTTCGGCCTAAAATATCAACTAGTCAACTAGTAGACACTATTTTGTCCTTACTAGTTAACTAGTGCGCATACAAATGGTCAACTAGTCAACTAGTGCACATAAAATGTCTACATGTTAACTAGTAAGCATTAAAATGGCCACTAGTCGACTAGTGCGTCTCTTTGTTTCCACACATGTTAACTAGTAAAAGCCAAAATGTCCACTAGTTAACTAGTTGACGCTCTTTTACTCATACTAGGCAACTAGTGTGTGTATTAATTGCCAACATGTCAACTAGTGCGCCTCAACACTGTCCACATGCTGACTAGTTGAATTTAATGTAAATGAGGAGGAGGAGTCAGGCTGAACACAGAGCATTCCTATTGGCTCTCCTGCTGGATCTTGTTCCAGAGCTAAAAGGAATAATGGCTGCCGTTCCCTGCAGTAGATGAGACTTTCTGTCGGTGCTGCTGGCTGACAGAAGCCCTGGAATTCAGATTTATGGATGAAGAGGAGTCTAGCAGGGTGGAGATGGTTTAGTTTTAGAATATAAGGCATTTTGGAGAGTTCGTCTCCAGAGCAGCTGCATCGCTGCAGCGTAGCTCTCATCAGTCTGACCGGACCGGAGCGGCGGAGCCTGACGGACTTTAGAGGAGTCACTGAAACTTTTACTAACTAAAAACTCCATCAGGCTGCGGAGAGACTGATAAAATCCCCCACAACTGACCAAAACTGTCATTTAAAGTTGTGTTTGTGTGTGTGTGATTAGACATTCCAGCCGTTCCGTAAAATACGGAATCATCCTTTATTTGGAGTCAAACGCTGCATCCTGCATTGGTTCTGGACGCAATTTGTTCTGTAGTTCCATAAATGTTCAATAAACACGTCTGTCACACACATCAGCACTAAATGTAGCAATGAACAAAATAAAACAGGACATATAAGGTCCATCTCTGTGGATCAGTGTGTGCGTCGGATCATCTCTAAACGGTGTGAAAAACAGCTGATGCTGCGAGTTTTGAAGAGGAGAAAACTGTAGTTCCGTGTTTTTCAACCTAGTGTGCTGTGATCGTCAGGTGTGCCGCGGGACATTATTTAATTTCACCTAAAAACACTTTCTGAAAACGAATTAATTCGTATCTGCAAATAATGCCATTGTCGCGCTGCGCGTCGGTGCCAGCCAGGCATCACCATGGCAGAGTCTGGTTCTGATTGGAGTCAGACGTGCAGCAGATCCAGGACCTGGGTCCGGTCTAGCGGCAGCACTGTGACCCCGCAGCGACCCGGTGCCAGGTGGAGACGGCACCTCTGCACCTGATCAGATCCTGCAGTCCGCGACACGGCACCTGACAGGTCTCATCCCCCCGAACTGGACCGCATCAAGTCTAGTTCAGCTTGGAGGGCCCGCCGCAAAGTGATTCGCGGATCCACGTCAAAAACTTGGCAAAGTTCAGGCAGAATTAACACTGCTGTAGATTTAACGCTCCGTTTTTAGGAAGAAACCTGGACATTTCATGCTCCGTCCTCCTGTGAGGATCAGCGCTCTGTTTGATCAGATCTCTCTGTGCCGAAGTCAGTGTCAAACATCCCAGTTTCATCCTCAAGCTCTTAAAATGCTGCCATGTAAAACACTGATATTTAATCAATGAGTTCCCAGTTTATGAATCATAATAAATGACCATATAGAGAAAGACAAACCCACTGACAACTGAAAGGGATCAGAATGTGTTTACTGCACCCTTTAAAGCCTGACATGTGAAATAATAATCAGAAAACTCAGATTTTATTTAAAAATTGAAACATTTGTTGGCTATAGTTATTTTAGCAACAATTTGCTTGTATTATACATTTATTTTGCAGTTATAAAATAAGTTAACAATGATAACATATAGATTTTGCCATTGCCAACTTCAATACTTGAATTTGTCCACCAGGGGGCAGATAACCTGCATACAATACAATAGCTCTTTCAGGAAGATACAAATCTACTTTAAAAGCTAGAGCTCTTAGCAAAACCTATCAGTATCTGATAGGAAACAAATAGTGTTAAAGTTTTAAATCATTTAGATGTGAATCTAGTCTTTTCTGATGTGATGCATAACAGATCATCTGGATATTTAAGACAAAGTGGTGGAAATATCTTTATTAATAATACATTCATTTATTTATTTATTTAAATAAAATGTGCAGGTGATGGTATTTTAGGGACTGAATATGATGAAGTGCAACATAAAATAATCTCTAATCAAATTTCTGATTAAACTGCAGGCCTGCAAA
>SSNR01000037.1:950400-990960 GCA_006937965.1 Callopanchax toddi
TCCATAAATCTGAATTCCAGGGCTTCTGTCAGCCAGCAGCACCGACAGAAAGTCTCATCTACTGCAGGGAACGGCAGCCATTATTCCTTTTAGCTCTGGAACAAGATCCAGCAGGAGAGCCAATAGGAATGCTCTGTGTTCAGCCTGACTCCTCCTCCTCATTTACATTAAATTCAACTAGTCAGCATGTGGACAGTGTTGAGGCGCACTAGTTGACATGTTGGCAATTAATACACACACTAGTTGCCTAGTATGAGTAAAAGAGCGTCAACTAGTTAACTAGTGGACATTTTGGCTTTTACTAGTTAACATGTGTGGAAACAAAGAGACGCACTAGTCGACTAGTGGCCATTTTAATGCTTACTAGTTAACATGTAGACATTTTATGTGCACTAGTTGACTAGTTGACCATTTGTATGCGCACTAGTTAACTAGTAAGGACAAAATAGTGTCTACTAGTTGACTAGTTGATATTTTAGGCCGAACTAGTTAACTAGTTGACACTTTTTAAGTGCACTAGTCGACTAGTTGACATTTTAAGGCTTACTAGTTTACTAGTTGACAATTTTTTGGCGCACTAGTTAACTAGTTGACAGTTTTTGGTTGCACTAGTGAACTAGTAAGGCCAAAATAGCGTCAACTAGTTAACATGTTGACTTTTTAGGCCGTACTAGTTAACTAGTTGACACTTTTTAGGTGCACTAGTCAACTAGTGCGCATTTTGAACAGTCACTAGCTCACTAGTAGGTGGAATTTGCATGAACTAGTTAACTTGTAATGTTTTTTAGTGCTTACTTGTTAACATGTATGGCAAAGTCATCAACTAGTTCAGTCTAGGAGTCAACTAGTGCATAAAAAAGCCTACTAGTAGGGGATTTTGGCCTACTAGTGCAGTTTTTTGGCTGACTAGTGTAGTTTTAGCTTCAACTAGTTGACCAAAAGTGTGACTAGTTGGCAAAAAATTCTTACTAGTAAGACTTTTTACTCAACTAGTACATTGTTTTTCTGAACTAGTTGTGGCAAATTTTGAACTAGTCAAGTGTAGTCGCGAACTAGTTAACCGTTATGTCACTTGATATCAAGGATATGTAATAAATGCTCAAACGGCTTGCCATAGCTGCTGGCTAAGAGTTTCACGGTCTCAGCGTGGACTCATTCCCAGACGTTGATGTGTTCCATTAAGATCTGTAGTTTAGTTCCTCTGGTCTAATGCATGTCTATGATTGAACCACGGGGAGACTTTTAGCATCGCAAAGAGTTTAGTTTTTTCCAAAAAGCTGGTGGAATTCTTTTTAGTCGCACCTCTCGAGCTCTGCTCCCGTATGTTCCTTTGCGCTACACAGAGAGAGAGATTTGACGGAACTTGTTCTCGTTTTTTTCAATTGATGGAAATCTGTTGCTGGACACGTTAGTGCAAGTGCACAAATATAGGCTTTATATATATTTGACATTGTTTTAACATGTATACTATTCATTCTGAAGGCGTGCCGGCTTTTATTTAGCCGTGGCAGTGCACCACGATCAATTACACTGTAAAAAATAAAATGTAATTTTTACAGTAAAAAACTGGCAGATGTGGTTGCCAGAATAATTCCGTAAAAAATACTGTGCACATGTAAAAAATGTTACTGAACAAATTATAATTAGAGGGCTGCATGGTGGCACAGTTGGTTAGCACTGTTGCCTCGCAGCAAGGAGGTCGTGGGTTCGCGTCCCGGCTCTGCGGCCTCTCTGCGTGGAGTTTGCATGTTCTCCCCGTGCATGCGTGGGTTTTCTCCAGGTGCTCCGGTTTCCTCCCACAGACCAAAAACATGTCTGTCAGGCTGATTGGGCTGGTAAATTGTCCTTAGGTGTGAGTGGGTGTGTGGTTGGTTGTTTGTCTCGTTCGTCTCTGTGTGGCCCTGCGATGGACTGGCGACCTGTCCAACCCGTCCAGGGTGTCCCCCGCCTCTCGCCCCTTGACTGCTGGAGATAGGCACCAGCTGACCCTGTGTGGAGGATGAAGCGGTTACAGAAGATGGATGGATGGAAATCATAATTAGATGAAAAGCCAAAGGAGACTTTTCATCTGTAGCTCCAAGGCATCTGTGTTACTGGTAAACACGGTTTGTTCAGTAAAAATGTTTACGGTTCACATTTTCTGGCAACCACAGCTGCCAGTTTTTTACTGCAAAAATTACTCTTTTTTTTTTTTTTTTTTTTTTTTACAGTGTACATGTAGAGGAAACCCTGCAGCCTCCTCGGTATATCTAGTCCCTGGTTTCTCAGTTCCCTTCCAGATTCCTGTTCTGCTGGTCTCTGATCAGCTCTGTTTTCATTACTGTAAATAAGGTTTTAGTTTAAAACTTGGACACAACAAAAGGTGGATGACATGCATTCCTTGAAGAAATGCTAGGGATTTTAATAAACATCCACACGGTTTAAAACGTTTTGCTAAATTATTAAGTTTGAAGGTCTTATTTACCTAAATGTGACACAAATTTAAATTTTCCACATTTTTTAGATTCGTTTTAATCTTTAATCATCTGCTGAGCTTCGCTCTCTGGTTCTCTGTCGTTTGCAAGTCGGTACAAGATGAGGGAGGAGGTCTCTGAATATCTGGCAGAGAAAGTAAACACATCATCATCAATGCCTTGTAGTTAAAACACACACATTACTGCAGGCGGAGAGTTTCACCTACATCCTGACACGACTGAATAAATACGAAGGGCTGTCATTACTCACCTATCAGATATTTGTAACATTACCTGCCCCAGGTGAGCTTCTCCACATCCACAGTGAAGGCAGGTCGTCGTGTGTACATTAAGACACATCTGTACGGACATGTTGCAAAAAGAAGAGTTCAGTCACACAGATCAGAGTCAGGAGAAGCTGAGGTTTTAACTGGTTTTAGTGTGATCTCTATAGTTTCTGGTGAATAAGCTTCCTCTCTCTTTAAGAGATTTTTACATCGACTTTCCTCTTGACTCATAGACCTCACAGTAATAAATTACTCTGTACATTCCAGTTGGGGTTGGAGGAGACCCCCACACACCAGACACACACACACACACACACACACACACACTGGGGTGGTTTAAACATCTGGGGAAACAACTGGAATATGAGGGCCGTGATTTTTTTTCCCCTCTCTCGGCTGTGGAAAGAAAAAGCTCACGTTTTAATAAAAGTGACATCATCGGTTTGTGCTTTTTGTTTAGTTTTTTCTCTGATTTTCTCAGGAGAACTCCTTTTGATCTTTAAAGTTTGACTAGCAAATTAATAGAACAAGATATGTTGTTGATGGTGCTGGAGGAGGCGTGTCGTCTGATGCCGATCCGTAGCCTGAAGCTCCGTATTTCCATGAAACTTCCCACATGCACAAAGGCAGGGAGTTCATTCAACCTCAATAGGAGATGGTTTTATTACCAAAGCTCCACGAGGCCTGATCATTTTCTGCCTCTGCGTGCAGAAATGTACTTCAGCTTGTGGTTGAAGGGGTTTGGATGAATAAAATCTGGTCTATTAGACCAAATCCTCCTCATTTATCCAGTGTTTCAAGCAATGACTTGTTTAAAGTGGAAGGAAAGTTTTCATATGAATAAAATGTTTGGTCATTTAGAGCTGAGGTGAACAAAAATGAACTTTTAGTGTAAGAATGTTCATTTATAGCTGATCAGAAACCCTCAGGACAGTGAGGGGAACACCATGAAGTGGGCGGCACAAAGACGAGGAAATCTGGGGACCAATATTTGTTTGACTCGTGGCCCAAAGGAGATGAGGGAGATGTATTTGGACCGAAACTAAAGATGGATAGATGCTTTGTTCCCAGGTGCTACGAGTCCAATTCAAGTCGGAGTCGAGCCAATTGCAATAAAATCAATTTCTGTGGATTATGAGATGCCTTTTTAATTCATTTCCGGGGATCGGACCGCCAAAGATCCCGCCTTGGTCTGCTATCCAATCCACAATGCCTCATGTTCCTCCTGCAGGTGATGGGTCCACAGCCGGATCAGGCCATGTATCCAGTTGGGGCTGGGCCAAAACCAGGAGCTCACCCATGAGCCCCAACCCCAGACCTGGCTCCAGTCCAGGGTGGGACCCCGGGCCGGGTTCTCAGACTCTGTGCTTTTACTTCCATGAAGAGTATTCTGATCTGCTCTTTGTCTCACCCTTCACTTATAGGACCAATTTGACATACCTATAGGGCAAAAGTGCACCAGACAACATGGCTCATTAGGGCACTCAAAACTCCTCCACCACGGTACGGTGGCGGCTCAAGGAGGAGCGTGTGCAGTGATGGATGTTGAACCGATCTGTCGTGGTGAAGAAAGAGCTGAGCCAGAAAGCAAGGCTCTTGATTTACCGGTCGATCTACGTCCCAATCCTCACCTGGTCATGAGCTTTGGGTAATGACCGAAAGAATGTGATCACGGATACAAGCGGCCGAAATGAGTTTCCTGCTCAGGGTGGCCTCAGCCTTAGAGAGAGGGTAAGAAGCTCGGACATTCGGGAGAGACTGAGTAGAAACGCTGCTCCTCCACATCGAGAGGGGCCAGCTGAGGTGGTTCAGACATCTGATTAGGACGCCTCCTAGGAAGGTGTTTCAGTCCTGCTGGCAGGAGGCTCCTGGGTCGACCCAGGACACGTTGGAGGAAGTACATCTTCAGTCTGGCCCGGGAACACCTTAGGGTCCTGCCGGAGGAGCTGGTGGAGGTGGCTGGAGAGAGGACGGTCTGGAATGCTGCCCCCGCGACCCGGACCCAGATAAACAGAAGAAGGCGAGGCGTTTAGTCAAATCTGGCCCATATAAGGCTGATTGTGTTGAATATTAAATGGATTCCCTGATCCTGAGATAGTCCAGTACGATGGGAGACAGTGGGAACAAACACTTCCTTAGAACAAGAAGAAACCTGCAGCAGAACGAGAACTGGGCTCAGAGACAAACAGAAATTTAAAACTAAAGCCGACAAAGTGATCCTTCAACTCTCGTCTGAACTCTGGCAGCAGCATTCTGTATCTGCTGGAGGCTTTTAACTCATTTATTTGTTTCCATTTTGTTTTATTTTCACCTAACATCCCGATAATAGATAATAGAAATAACCAAGGCTAGACGTAATGGATGCATGGGCTAGTTTATCACTTTGGGTCAGGATGTAAGCCACGGTGTGCAGACGGAACATGTTTATCAGAGTTTAACAACAGAAGTGATCAATAACCCTACACAGCAAAAAGTGGAGTGTTGATTTAACTCCTACAGAGTTGATTTTAACACTTTTTCTGGGTTTATATAGCTCCACACTCTTCAGAGTTAAATTAACACTTTTGAAATAGTTAAATAATTAACACTGTGACAGAGTTCCTTTTTTTACTCCAAAAACAGAGTTAAAGTAACACTGCAGGATTAAACGAGTAACTCTGCTCTGAGTTACTTTGGTAACACAAAAACTACTCTACTCAGTGTTAAATTAGGTGGGTGGAGCTTATTTACCTCTCTGTAGAGTTAAAACACACTGGTGCAATCAACTCTTTGAATTAACTCCAACACTGAACACCATTTGACTCTGAATGTGTTAATTAACACTTGGAGAGTTGAAATCAACTCTGAAACATTTAACTCTGAAATTTCAACTCTCCAGTTTTTGCTGTGTACATTAGCATTAGCTAAGCTCCTTAAGATGTAAGGATGTTGCTTTTTTAACAAATATGACCATAATCATATTCTCTTTGGTTGTCATGGTGACTCCAGGTATTATCATTGGCGTGTGGGCTTAACTCGAGGAGATGTCACTAAAAAGTTAAGATCAGCCGTTCTGAATCTAAAAACGGTCTCTCCACTTAAAGAACATTAACTTGTTGAACCTTCGTTCTTGAATACCTTCATGTCCTAGAGGTCTGCTTACTGTCCTGCATGTCTCAGTGGTTTCCCTGCTCCACCTGGTTTAAATGGTTGATTAACCTCCCCATTGTGTAATCAGGTCCTGCAGAAACCTGTTAATGAGCTGCTCATTTGACTCAGGTGTGATGAAGCAGGAACAACATGCAGATTGGTGACCCTCGAGGACTGGAGCGTCACGACACTGAAAGAGCTGCTAAGTCCCATGATGCCCTGCACATTTTGCCTCATCTGCATACCCTTTGTAAGTTCTCACTAGTCTGAGCTTCGTCTTGAGTTGATTGGTTTCTCTGCAGAACCTTTTCTTTCTTTTTAAGTTTTCAGAGTGTTTAAATCACCATCTTCCTCCAGGGAGTCAGAATTTGGATTTTCCTCTACACACACAACCTGAGGTTGCAGAACTTTTCCAGAACCCGACTAAAAGTCTTCCAGTTGATGCAGGACTGAACTTGCATGTTTGTGAGTGCAGCAGGGGACTTTGTACGCTCGTTGCATGGCCTCAGGATTTGCAGCACGCCTGTCAGACTGTTTAAGAATTGGCAAACAGTTTGCTGCGGCGTACATTAGATGATGCTTGAAGAAGCTCGGGCTCAGCTTGAATAGAAATACTTGGCTTGGCGTTTGCCTTCATCTGACTGACTGTGTCCCCGGGGCGTTAGCTGAGGAGGAAGAGTTCAAACCGTGAAGCAGGAGGACGAACAACAAAGCACTTCTTCAGTACTCACTTTTATTAAAACGACACTGATCTTTATTCTCATCGAAATGTGTTCGCAATCTGCTTTTATTTAGTATTAAATAAAAAAAAATCAAACTAAGAAATTTGAGTTAAATACATTAAACCATTAGATTTTATATATATTTTATTTAAAAAGTGAACACAAGTTAAATAAAAAATTTAAGTTGGTCAACTCAGCAATATAACAAGTAATTTATTTATTTATACTTTCTTTATAAATCATCTTTTGACGGTGACTTTGTGGTGTGATGGATGTTTGGAGAAAGTTGCAGGAGCAGCATTCCAAGAAGGACATCCCAGACCATCCTCTCCCCGTCCAGGTCCTCAGCTGGAACGCCCAGGCGTTCCCAGGCCAACCTGGAGATGTATTTCCTCCAGCTGGTCCTGGGTCAACCTGGGGGCCTCCTGCTAGCAGGACATGCCCAAAACACCTCGCGAGGGAGGCATCCTGACAGGGTGCCAGAACCACCTGAGAAAGTTCCTGAGATAAATGAGTGAATTTAATGAAAAGCAAAATAAACTATGAGAAAACGAACAAATAATAGGTATATCCTCTCCTGGGAATTCTACTTATCAGTCAGACTGTTTAAAAATGGAGAAACAGGTGCGAAAAAACAAAAGGAAACCTGTCAGGAGCGAGTCTGGTTATGAATATTTAATTTATTATTATTATTATTATTATTATTATTATTATTATTATTATTATTATTATTTCTTTAATTTACCAGGGCAAATCTCATTTTAAAGAGACTAGGTTCAGGATTTTAATAAAAGTAATCATGCATGTTCAGTTTATTTAGGTCAATGAGTGATGAAGCATTTTAAATCAAAAAGAATGAGGCCACCCCTGTATCATTCCATTATCCTGAACAGGCTGTGAGCTGTAAAATGTTCTGCAATTCGGGAACGAATTTCCCGCGCTGTCCTACGGATGTGACGTCAACTGACGCTTCTGCGCGTTCTGGAAGCTAAAAAAGTAATAATAAAAGTATATCCAGCAGGTGGCAGTATTGCACCGTTGTGTTGTGTTGCTGGTCAATGGCGGACTTCCTTCATCTGAATCAGTGGTTTTTCTCATCAAACTGGTGTTATCTTGTTTATGGAGCTGAAAACCTCTCTGATGGATTATAGGGTTTCTCAGAGCTAAAGGTGCTGTTATAGGCGACCGCACAGCGATCTGTCCATGTTTATGGGTCTCGGGACGATAGGCCTCAAATCCCCGACTGTTTCCTGGACCTCAGTCCGCTTACAGTGCATCAAAGGCGGGTGTGCAGCGCACGCTCCTCCGGGTGCTCCGGAGCTCCACTCCGTGATGCGAACTTGAGAAATCTAGGGTGATAGAGGTGGCGGGACATGATTCTATCACCCTAGATTGATCAAATTCACCTCCAGGAGTCAGAGAACACCGACTGATTAAAGCTTTCAGCGATACAGGCAGCTGGAAGGACTGGAACATAGCAGCTAGCGAAACTAGCTCTGTTGGATCGCCCCCGCTTTCAGACCCTGTGTGTGTGTGTGTGTGGTGCAGGGCATTTTTTTTAAACCATATTTCCTTTTGTATTAATGAAATGTATTTTTATTTATGGAATCATGTCTCCGGCTGCCTTTGGTTGAACCCTTGAGATAGTTGAGAAGTTTGTGCGCGCTCCCGTTCAAGGCTGTAGTTATTTGCAGCGCCAGGCGCGGCGCTCGTGAGTTTTGTTTCTTAATCCTGAACCTCTAGTCCGTTTAAAAAGTGACCTGGTCCAAGAAGGCAGCATAAAAACCAAAGAATTTCACAAACACAATAAAACCAAAGCACAATGTCCGATAAAAACGATAGAAGTACAAAATGTTTAAATTTACCAGAGTTAGATTCAAAGAATAAAGCGACTCCATTCCCCCGTTCTTGATCTATTAAAATTGATTTAAATCACCTAATAAAATCATTTCTGACCTCTTTATCTCCTTCTAGTTGCTTTTTAAGAAGGGTTTGTGGTTCTATTTATGAAATCACATTAAACACATAAAAGCTTTTTAGTTTTTACTATTGTTCATAACTTTTCTATTTTAGGATTTTTATTTGTCTGATTTTAGGTCACGCCTTGATTTTCAAACGGTTTGTAAAGTTTGTGCTAACATGGATCAGATTAGCAGACATCTTCATTGATTTTGATCAGGAAGTCCCTGATTTAGACCAAAATCTTAATTATCCTATAAATAAATCTCCTCTAGTGAAGCAACATGAGCTCATAAGAAACGTATCCGTTTAGTTGAAATCCACTCATTTGTTTGAGTAGAGGTTAAACATTTGGTCCTATCTAGAGAAGTCGTCGATCTTCTAACACGTGAAGACCTGCTGAACATTCTCTCTCCTTCAGACTCATGAGCTCATTGAGCCAGCCCTCATGTGTCTGAGCTCCAGAACGTTTTCCATCCAGCGCTGAAGCGTCGAGATGCGTTTCTGTCCACCATTTTCCCCTCCGTGTGCCTCTCCGCTCTTCTGTCTGGAAAGTAAACAAAAGTCTGAGTCCAGCACTCCAAGGCAGGACTTCCATCCCCCTCAAAGATATCTGGCCAATGACTCATGCTCAGTGGTCTCAGTCCTCCTCACATTTTCCACAAGGTGCAAATCATTTCCTCACAAGTATGTAAAACCAGTATAACCATCAACTCTCTGCTGCGATTGGTTATGCAGGTTCTGTTGTCCATAAAACCAGCTTTAGTTTTAAATGTTTTCATCAATGTTTTTAGGATTACGTCATACATATTCATAGTGATGAACAATAAACAGGAAGTGGATGTTTCTTCTGTTTTTTTTCCATGAGTGAGATTCTCTGCTTGCTGTCATTCCTTCCAGACTCCAGAACAAATCTCTTCTCCAGATTGTTTCTGTGTCCAGACGATCTTATCAGACTGATGATGGTGTTGTGGCTAAAATCACTCACTTTCAGGTGTTTGTGTGAACTTGTCCTAAAGTCATGAGCTAAAACTCACTCGATGCTGTCGGAGGATTCGGGAACGAGACACGTTTTTAATGATTTACTTGACTGATTTGTTGTTTTTTAGAATAAAAATGGATTAAATTGATAATACATTTATGTTACTCTAAGTTGTTTGGGTTTATTGGGATATTTATGATCAGAATTCTGATTTTTAGAAGTTTTAATGGAAGAAAATGGAAAAAGAATGAATGTTTTTGTATTTTTTGACTGAGAAATTTTAATTTGCGTTTTGCTTTGAACCAGGATTTTTTATGTAAAGTTCAAATTCATCCCTGATTTTAAACATCTTTATCAGTGGTCAAACTTGCCCGAACCATTTTATTGTTGTTGATCAATAATTTAAACTTCCTGAAGGTTTTTCGGTTTGTTTGTTTTTTTTTTACACATCTGATGACTTTTTACTCATTTCTATCCGGTCAGTGTGGAAGTGATGGCATTTACGGCTCTTTGAAGGGAACCGTTTAAAAAAAACTGGCTCTTTTATGTATTTTGTTTTGCTTTTTTTTTTGCAATATTTTGAAAGAGAAATGTCACGTGGAACTATGTTTGGGGACACTTTTTTTGCAACACCTAGGGGTGCGTTGCTAATTAGCTTCCCTGATGAAATTGATGGGTTCATAATGCTATGCTCACTGATGTTGGTGAAGGTTCTCAGTCATCCAGGTCATGATAATCCAAAAAAGGGTTTTAAATAAAGGCAACTGGACTTATTTGGTTCTTTGAAGACGTTTCGCTGCTCATCCGAGTAGCTTTGTCAATTCATACTCGGATGAGCAGCGAAATGTCTTCAAAGAACCAAATAGTAAGTCCAGTTGCCTTTATTTAAAACCCGTTTTTGGATTATGCTCACTGATGCTGTTTTGAATAAAGAGCCAGCGCCATTATCGCCTCCTGGCCTCAAACGTCACAGTTAATACAAAAAAAATGAATGTTCTTTACAAGGACTCCTCGTTCACAGTGAAGAGCTGTTCAAAAGATTCGACTCGTTCATAAAGTAAGAAATGAATTGGACCTTTAAGTTTGATGTATGTATGTATGCTGTATGTATATGCATATGTGTATATAGGTGTATGTATATAAATTATCATTTTTTGTTATTGTTTGAACGAGCAACATGCTTCATTCTAATTAGTTTAATGTAGTTTACACAAAATTTACTGAAAAGGTTTGGGCAAGTAAACAGATTAATCTTTATTTAAAGCCTTTTCTTTTTAAATTCTTTTTATTTTTATTTATTTTAATATTACTATTTTCTTTTAATAAGAGTTTTTCTCTTCTTTCTATTCCTTTTCATTCTCGGTTGTGCTTATCTGCATTTTTGTGTTGTTTTTGTTTTTATGTATACTGAATGAAATAAAAATTTGGAAACCAAAAAAACGTCCCATCGCTACAGTGTGGAAAACTGAGCTAGTTAGAGGAAACGGCACAACATTAAGATAAAATAAACCAAAGAAGTCTAACATGTTTAGAAGTCATGCCTCTTGGGCTTTAGTTACTTATCTACTTTTTTCAGCTAACGGCTCTTTAGAAATCACTTGGTGAAGTTTCCAAAATTCTTTAAAATATTTCAGGTTTTATCTGTCTTCATGATTCTTTGGAGCTAAACATGAATTATCCTAATTCCTTTTTGAGTGTTTTGTTCTATGATGTGTCTTCATGACTGGCTGCTGCTAACAACAAAACCTTATAGGTCTAAATTAAAAACAGTTGAGTTATTTGTCGACACAACGCTGGTTCATCCCTTGAGTTATGGAGCCTTTTTATTCCTAAATGATCCAACGGCTCGTGACATTGGGTCAAACTTCTGGGAATATCCAGATACAAGAACTGAAAATATGAGTAAAAGCAGGTGAAGATCAAAGAAAAATATTTAGGAAACTTTCTGAAAAACTTTCAAAGATTACAGTAAGATGTAGCTGCTTGAAAGATTTAATAAAGTATCAATTATAACAAATATAAAATAATCTTTATTGTTCAAGTCATAAAACCTAATTTCTAATATTTTTGACCCAAACGTTCCTTTTTAATTCCACCAGCCTGCAGGTGCAGCTCAATCAGTTTTCTGTCCCGGTTCATTTGGGACTCGGAGCAGCAGTTCAACAGGACGGCTCAGGAAGCGTTCCGTCTTGCTCCGTTCTAAAGAACCCTCTGCTCTGCAGCATATGTCGATCATATGTGGCACCGAGGAGACGCTGAAGCTTCCATCTCTTCAGCCTGACTGAAATGTGCTCTCAGGTCTGAGCAGGACAGATGAGTTTTAGATGAGATAACTAGAACGTTCAGTTACAGTAAATAGGTTTGACCTTAGATTCTCAGATAAGGAGCTCCAGCTGCTTTTGAAATCATAAGAGTCGATCACAGTTGGATCACGGGAATTCCTGATTTCCGCTCCGGGAGCTTTGCAGTAAAATGTGTTGTGTTGAGCTTGGATTGAACATTTTGTACCTTGAACATGTATTTTCTCTGTAAAGGAAAGACTTTCTTGTTTCTGGCTGTCTGTTATTGTATCCATTCTGCTGCTGGCCCCTTCAGAGTTAGGGAGGTTTTTCAGGCGAAGGGATGAGATGAGTTTAGCAGACGAGCCAAGACCGTGAAGCTGCATGTTAGGAAAGAGGGGAAAGTCATCAGCGCCTTGGCGGTCAGAGAGGGGCGGGAGGATTGTAGACGTACAAGTAGGAGATAGGACAGGGGGGTGGGGGTGGAGGGATTTTTCCACTGTAGGAAGTCCAGCTAACAACGCCTGTGAGAATTCTGTCAGGAATCTCAGCTGCTCCAACTGGTGTTTTTCAGCTGAATCTGTTTGGTGAAACTTCAAATTTTGATCCAAATTGACAAAACAAAAGACATTTGCATAAGTAGAAAAGTTATTTATTTCTACCACTTCCTGTTTACTTTGGGATTAAATAAAAGTCTGGTTCTGATCCGAGCTGAATGGGGATGTGATTTTAAAGACGGCAGGTTGTTGTTAACAAATAGATCTCATCTACATGGTAAATTATTGCTCTCAGAATGTTTTCCTTCACTTAACCAAAGTGGCTACAAATTAAACTCAAAGGTTTTACTAAAATTGGCTATTATTGATTCCCATTTTTTGGGGGCATAGTGGGGCTTGGGTGGTGATGGGGCGACCCCTTCCTACATGCGCACATACTGTAGATATAAAGACAACGCACAAACAATCACAGGCGGATAACACACACAAAGACACAAACACAAGTCAGTTTGACCTAATTTATATGTTTTATTAGACTGTTGTTTCATCCTGTTACTGTTCTTCCTAGGACAACAACAGCACAACAACACAACAGCACAACAACAAAAAGCAACAGCACAAGAACACAACAACAGCACAACAACAAAAAGCAACAGCACAACAACAAAAAGATACAACACAACAACAAAAAGATACAACACAACAACAAAAAGATACAACACAACAACAAAAAGATACAACACAACAACAAAAAGATACAACACAACAACAAAAAGATACAACACAACAACAAAAAGATACAACACAACAACAAAAAGATACAACACAACAACAACAACAACAACAAAACGCCACAGCACGATGACGAATAGTAAAAAATAAGTAAGTAAGTAGTAAGTAAAATGTATTTATATAGCACCTTTCACAGAAAAAATCACAAAGAATAGTCACAGCACGACAATGAAAAGACACAACAGAAGTAATAATAAAACGGAAGTGGTGATGAAACTGAAGTTATGGTCAACCGGAACGTATGCTAAAACGGAAGTTATGCTAATGCCTTAATTTGCAAAATGTATAAAAGACAACAGTGTTTGATTTTCAGTATACTGTGGTGCTTTACAGTACTGGGCCTTGCAGTTATGTGTCAAATGATCAGGATCTGAATGTTGGTGTCTCTCATTTATGTACATTTTAGCAAAATTAACATATTAGCATAACTATTTTAGCATCGGTTCTGGTTGATCGTAACGTCAGTCCCATTTTTTTGGTTTCTTTTTTTTTCTTTAATTTAATCACCACTTCTGTTTTATTATTACTTCTGTTGTGGCTTTTGTATTTCGTTGAACCCTCTGGGCCACCGTACATTTTGGATCACATTACAGCATCTTATTGATGTGATATAAAACAATGAAGCATGTGTTTTAGATCAGCTGAGGCATCCTTAGCATCCTGCACTGAAACAAGAACTTTGTTTCAAATTCAAAGCTGGGTTTGAATTCACAGCCTATGAATTTGTTTGCTTTGTGCTGCGTGAGCTCTGGCTGCAGACTCGGTTTATTGCAGTATTCTGGCAGACGTCACCTTGGAGACATTTGCTAATTATTTCCATTCTGTGTTTCAGTCCATAGCTATCACAGAACATCCCGTCCTCATGTCTGTTTGTCCCCATCAGATGTCTGAAAAAAGCACCACATATCTACGGCTGTTTAATGGTTTATTCTTTTGCATAAAATCCTGCGTTTGACCTGCAAAACCTGATTATTTAGACTCAGAATGAATCTGTTTTTATGAGATTAATTTTAGCACAGTTTCCTTTTGCCTCGTCGTTGACTTTAGAGCAGGGAAACGTGGGACATCCTGCTGTAATGGAGTTTGAGTACAAACAAAAGGTTTGAGTTAACTGTCATTTGACACCATTTCACCCTGAACACAGTTCTCATTACAGTAAGAAAAAAGTCTAAAACAGTGGGAGGAGTAAAATGATGGATGACGCCAGCTGTACAAGAGCAGAGTGTTTAACTAGTTCCTCCTACAGCGGGAAGACACTGAATCAAACTCTGGAAACTCAGACATAAAAACCAAAGGAAGAACACAGATCTATGGAGGGATCAGTAAATTTAATGGGATTACACAGCAGCATCATTATAAAGCCTGAAAATCATCTGGTGGGCTGTAAATACACTTAACTAAAAAACAAAAGCAGGAAATCCTGAAAATGTAAAGTTGAGAACCTACAGAAAACTAGTCCAAACAAAGTGAAGTGAGAAAAAAATATGATAAAGAAAGGAGGTGTGACCAGGTGAATGGGAGGAAAAACTTTACTTTGATAGTTGTATTTGTTTTAGCATCAAAGTTAAACAGGATCAGGATTAAATGAGTAAATACCACTTAAAACTCCTGGTAGGCCTGGGCGATAAATCGATTGAATGAATTAATTTGAATTTTTGTTTGCGGGCGATTTTAAAAAACAAGTAAATCGAGTTTTTGTGTAATGGCATATTTTTGGCTACCTGGAGCTTCTGTAGAGCTAGTTTCACATAGCATTATGGCTAGCGACAACAACAGCGAGAACAATTACCGAAGCAGTCGCTTTGCACATATAGGGCCCTATAAAATCCGTTTTATCCTTTCCCAATTCCCTGCTGAAAAAACCAGCATAGGCCAGCATATGCTGGTTCCAGCATATGTTGTGTTTTGGTGCTGGTATGCTGGTCCATAGTGATCCATTAGTTCAACCAGCATAGACCAGCATTGACCAGCATTGAATCATGTTGGTCTACCAGCTAAACTAGCACCAAACCAGCATAGACCAGCATTGACCAGCATATAAATCAAGACCATCATGATTTGTTTGCTGGTCTTTGCTGGTCAATGCTGGTCTATGCTGGTTTGTTGCTGGTCTATGCTGGTTGAACTAATGGATCACTATGGACCAGCATACCAGCACCAAA
Source organism: Callopanchax toddi (assembly GCA_006937965.1). Classification (NCBI taxonomy): domain Eukaryota; kingdom Metazoa; phylum Chordata; class Actinopteri; order Cyprinodontiformes; family Nothobranchiidae; genus Callopanchax; species Callopanchax toddi. Next base: position 965,663 of record SSNR01000037.1, read on the forward strand.
ACACAACATATGCTGGAACCAGCATATGCTGGTCTATGCTGGTTTTTTCAGCAGGGAAATTCCAATAACCTCACGGCTCGTTTCTAATAATTTCGCTGAATGTTCCGTATACGGTTCGACCGGCTCCACGCTGCTGCCTGTTTTCAGACGTGACTCTGACTCGGAGCTCATCACATTACGCTGCCAGTCCATTGTCTGTCGACTAAACTTAAAGAGAAGTCATTCTTCAGATTCATAAAGGTAATCTGGATATTGTTCTGCCCTGAGTTTTACACTAAACTTCATGGTTTTGAATTTTCTGGAGGTGTTTCAGTGAGACTTTGTCGAAGCCGACCGTCTTTTTTTCTCTGTGTGGAGACTGCGCTCTGCGTGCGCAGGTACGGTGGCGGCGGCGGCCAAAACACTTCGGAAAATATTATTTTCTTTACTAATTTGCAGATATAAGAGAATTCCGTGAGATTCCACGTTTTATACTGAATTCCATTTTGTTTGAGGATTTCCGTGATTCCGTCCATTTTTTTCCGCATCACGGAAATCATAGGGCCCTATGTTGTCTGCCGTTTGTATGTGTAGGGGGGGAAATCGGAAAAAATTCGTAAATCGAATTTCGAAAAAAAATTTCGGAGATTTTATTTTTAGGCCATATCGCCCAGCCCTAACTCCTGGGTTGTTTTATTAACCTGTAAATTATTTTAATGAAGCATACTAAAAGTCTGATGCATTTACACTCATGGTGTCAAAAGCTGATTTCCTTTTATTTCTTATTTTTTCCATTTTGAAAGCTTTTATTTTGTTAAGTCTAAAAAGTGGTAAAACAGCCTTAAGCTGTGATGATTCACTCACTGTTTTCTCTATTTAAAGGACGATATATTTTAGGAAATAGACTTTTTTATTTTTGACCCATAGACTAATGTTCATTTTTACATTTATAATTTTTTATTACTATTATTTTATTTTTATTTGATTTCTATTACCTTTGGATGTATGTAGCACTTTTCTTTTTTGCTGTATGGAATTACTTTAAGATTCTATACTACTGTATGTTTGGTGTTATGGTGATTTTCTAAGGTAAAGGGGGAGGTGACCATTATAAGCTTTGCTTCTGCCTACATCCTGTCAGACACAGAAACCAACTGGATTCAGTTTGTTTATATTGTTTAATTGCACTGTTTGTATAGTACTGTATACTGTGCTAAATTAACTAACTAACTTTGACCTGAACACCAAAAATTAAAGTTCCTGTCACCTATAAAAACAGGAAGCGGATTTAAACGATTCCCTCTGAAACGTGAGTCAATCAAATATTTCCTTTTTTTATTATTATTAAGTAGAAAGAAACTATGAGTTGGGGAACATTTTTGAAAACTATATTTTTAAAACACATTTTTTTTCTCACAGTAATTCATTTTTTGAGTTAAATCAAAATTTTCAATTTGCTCTTCTTCCGTCTCTGAAATTGGAAAGTTTTTAAATAAACTTCAGGTTTGTTTTTAATATTTACATGTGATTAAAATATAATAGTCTTTATATTCTAATAAATATTTGAAAACAATAAAGTTTCTATGTTTTTTTTAAGGATCCCATTGAAAATGTTAATAAATGTAGTGACAGAGATCATTTAGGCAGATTGATGTTATTTATTAACTAATCAAATACCAACCAAATACCAAACCATCAAAAGAAAAAAACCACAAGTTACATAAATTCATTCCAACATCGCCTCTTCTCTCTGTGGAAACTGGATTTGGAAACACAACATGTTTGGAAATGAACTTCAGAACTAATGTCCTCCATGTTTCTGTCCTCCATGTTTCTGTCCTCCATGTTTCTGTCCTTTATGTTTCTGTTCTTTATGTTTCTGTCCTCCATGTTTCTGTTCTTTATGTTTCTGTCCTCCATGTTTCTGTTCTTTATGTTTCTGTCCTCCATGTTTCTGTTCTTTATGTTTCTGTCCTCCATGTTTCTGTCCTCCATGTTCCTGTCCTCCATGTTTTTGTCCTCCATGTTTCTGTCCTCCATGTTTCTGTTCTTTATGTTTGTCTTCCATGTTTTTGTCCTCCATGTTTCTGTCCTCCATGTTTCAGTTCTTTATGTTTCTGTCCTCCATGTTTCTGTTCTTTATGTTTCTGTCCTCCATGTTTCTGTCCTTTATGTTTTATGTCCTTTATGTTTCTGTCCTCCATGTTTCTGTTCTTTATGTTTCTGTCCTCCATGTTTCTGTTCTTTATGTTTCTGTCCTCCATGTTTCTGTTCTTTATGTTTCTGTCCTCCATGTTTCTGTCCTCTGTTACTGTCCTCCATGTTTCTGTTCTTTATGTTTCTGTCCTCCATGTTTCTGTTCTTTATGTTTCTGTCCTCCATGTTTCTGTCCTCCATGTTTCTGTTCTTTATGTTTCTGTTCTTTATGTTTCTGTCCTCCATGTTTCTGTCCTCCATGTTTCTGTTCTTTATGTTTCTGTTCTTTATGTTTCTGTCCTCCATGTTTCTGTCCTCTGTTTCTGTCCTCCATGTTTTGGTTCTTTATGTTTCTGTCCTCCATGTTTCTGTCCTCCATGTTTCTGTCCTCCATGTTTCTGTTCTATATATTTCTGTCCTCCATGTTTCTGTCCTTCATGTTTCGGTTCTTTATGTTTCTGTCCTCCATGTTTCGGTTCTTTGTTTCTGACCTCCATGTTTATGTTCTTTATGTTTCTGTCCTCCATGTTTCTGTTCTCTATGTTTCTGTCCTCCATGTTTCTGTCCTCCATGTTTCTGTCCTCCATGTTTCTGTCCTCCATGTTTCTGTCCTCCATGTTTCTGTCCTCCATGTTTCTGTTCTTTATGTTTCTGTCCTCCATGTTTCTGTTCTTTATGTTTCTGTCCTCCATGTTTCTGTCCTCTGTTACTGTCCTCCATGTTTCTGTTCTTTATGTTTCTGTTCTTTATGTTTCTGTCCTCCATGTTTCTGTCCTCCATGTTTCTGTTCTTTATGTTTCTGTTCTTTATGTTTCTGTCCTCCATGTTTCTGTCCTCTGTTTCTGTCCTCCATGTTTTGGTTCTTTATGTTTCTGTCTTTATGTTTCTGTCCTCCATGTTTCTGTCCTCCATGTTTCAGTTCTATATATTTCTGTCCTCCATGTTTCTGTTCTTTATGTTTCTGTCCTCCATGTTTCTGTCCTCCATGTTTCTGTCCTTCATGTTTCGGTTCTTTATGTTTCTGTCCTCCATGTTTCGGTTCTTTGTTTCTGACCTCCATGTTTATGTTCTTTATGTTTCTGTCCTCCATGTTTCTGTCCTCCATGTTTCTGTTCTATATATTTCTGTCCTCCATGTTTCTGTCCTTCATGTTTCGGTTCTTTATGTTTCTGTCCTCCATGTTTCGGTTCTTTGTTTCTGACCTCCATGTTTATGTTCTTTATGTTTCTGTCCTCCATGTTTCTGTTCTTTATGTTTCTGTCCTCCATGTTTCTGTCCTCCATGTTTCTGTCCTCCATGTTTCTGTCCTCCATGTTTCTGTCCTCCATGTTTCTGTCCTCCATATTTCTGTCCTCCATGTTTCTGTTCTTTATGTTTCTGTCCTCCATGTTTCTGTCCTCCATGTTTCTGTCCTCCATGTTTCTGTCCTCCATATTTCTGTCCTCCATGTTTCTGTCCTTCACTCCATAAATTAAACATCTCTGGTGCTTTTTAGAAGTTCCACGGCTCTAAAGACTGGGAGTAAACTGGTTTAAAGGGAGGCTCTTTTTGAAAACAGCTGTTTTTCCCATTAGTTGAACTGTGATGTCCTGAAGCCCCTCCTCCTCATCACACACACTCACACACACCCTGCCTGATGAGAGATCCGTCACCTGGTGCTGTGAACCCGGCGCACAGCTGCTTCCTGTCAGATAGTCCAGGTTTAGGTGTGTGTGGCTAAGCCTGAATTGAAGCCATTTCCATTCAAAATGGGCTGATTTAGGACTAGATGCTCTGGTTTGGTGTCTTCTGATTTTATGACTATTTTGTAAGTTTTAAAAGTTTGATCACATGTGGAGTGGGTTTGAAGGGTCTGAAAAGTGTTTTTTCCATGAATGTCCCTTTAACACAGGAGACAACCCCTCTATGACGTACAGTCAGAATGAGGAATGTCTTTTCAGAGTCTTTAGTTGCATATTTGAGCTTCCAAAAACCACAACAGAGCTAAAGCCATTGAAACTTACGTAAAACCTTTGAGGTGTTGGTGGTTTATCATTGAGTTGCAGCAGATCAGAGTCTGGGTGGAGCTTAGGGCAGCATGGTGGCAGCATATATGATGAAACTGTAGTAGACCTGGTCCTACTGGTGTCAGACCAAAGCTAGGTCCTCGTCAAGTTTTTAAGACATTTTAGAAACCCTTACCAAATGTTGTATATAATTTGTTGCTGACAGTTGCAGCCCAGTGAGATGCCGTCTTGGGGACCTACATGTTGTAAAGCCAGTTCACCTCCAACAGCAAATGGTTTCAGCTGTTTATTGTGGGTATCTTGAAAGAGCATTGCAAACTTTCAGTCTTAACTTGTGTTTAAGCAGTCTGTTAGCTCAGCCAATCAGTGTGCACTTACAGGTGGACCAATCACAGCCCTTCACCACTTTAAAGTCCCAATTCAGCTAAGAAAGCACCGAGTCTGAAGCAGAAACTGGAAGAAAAAACGATAATGAAGCTGTGAATGGCTACAGTCTTAAAACAAAGAACCACTTTTATGATCTTAAACATTCAAGAAGGTCCAGGAAAACCTTCATAGACCTTCTTAAATTTAGGGAGAAGACAGATTTGGGAGTCATGGGCATAGCAATGGACTCGAATGTTATATAAATGGAACTAATAGGAACATTTGAGACTGGGCCGAGAAAGGGTCCTTGAGGAACTCCACAATTAATTGAATAGGTTTAATAAGTCATATTTGAACCATTTAGGAACATTTCAGGGATTTCATCATGCACTAAATTAAATAATAATAATAATAATAAAAAAAAACTAAACATTTAAGTGTTGATTCTGTGCCATGATGAGCTTTAAAAACCTACAAGGGGACAAAGTTATTGGTTTTATTCTAGATCTTTTAGGTCTAAACACATGAAATGTGTGTTTCCATCAAAAGTCAAGAACTTTGTTCTTAAATTTTCTCTCTGGTTCGTTGACCGCCTCCAATCAACCCACCCACACTGATTTGTTTTAATGCCAGTCACGCCTCCTTCCACTAAATTCAAAATGTTTATAAAACAAAAGCTTTAAACTCTATTTCTGCTTTTATTGACGCAGTAAAAGGCGATTCTCAGCTGTCTGCGTCGTCTTTAGACTCTGAAGCTGCAATAAAAAGACACTTTTATGATCTTGCTTAGCAACCGTTTATGAAGAGAAGGAATTGGGAAAAACCCCACCAAGTTAAAACGGTCTAATTCATTTGTCCTTATCTTGTCTTGCATCTTTTTCTTCACAGTCATGGTTGAGTTTAGAGAGAGGGAGAGGAGTCGCTGGAGATCTCGTGAACATGGGTGTAGTTCTCTGTGAGGGGATGGCTGTGGGACAAAAGGGGGAGGAAAATTAGGCTTGCCAGCATTCTTCTCATTTAAAGCTGTAACTACACAAAAAAGAAGAAAAAACCCCACTCACGCAGTCTGGGCTGGGTCTGCTCGCTGCTTACAAGGAGAGGCACTCCTGTATTCATGGTGGTGCTGTGATAACCTGAGCACTTTTTTCTTCCATCCCTTTCCCCCCCTTTTTTTAAACTTTGCACAAAAGGAAGGCTCATGTCTTTCTTATAGACATGATGACCTCTGTACATTTAAGGACTTTTATTTTTCTGGCGGTCTCTCGGGTTTTGATCGTGACATGTCAGGACGGGAGCAGCGGTGAGTGATTTTTGTTGGTTTTTAATGTGATAAAGTGGCTGAACATGATTTAGTTTGAACTTGAAGCTCCTGAGTTTAAAGCTGCAGAACATCTGTTTGCTTGTAGCAACAGAAACATGTTGATTTGCTTGCTCTATAATACAAAATCTCTGCTATGGATGGTAACAAACCCTAAATGGTCACTGAGAGTCTGTTTAGCGTAGAGACGGGTTGATCTGTAACATGTCAGGAAACGGCCTTGCAGACTGAGGATGATGTCACCCTGAGGGAATGAAAAAGTGCACCTTTTTGACTCTCCGAGCAGTCATTATGAATCGAGAGGAGCTCAGAGTGAGTCGCACATCTGTGGAAAGAATTCCAGCAGCACGGCTCACGCGCCTCCGAGGGAACATGTTAATTCAGGACACATGTGAGGAGGCGAAGGGGCTGAGATGCTGCAGGAATCAGGATGGAAACACCTGAGTCGTCTTGCTTGAACTCGATTTCCACCTTTTTTTTTTTCTAAAAGAAGCAGGAAAGTGTCGTCAGAGGGGCTGTGTTTCAGCTGATGATGTCACAGCTTCTCTACTTGTGGATAATTGATGTTTTTCTTTCAAAATATCAAGTTTTCTCTTTAAGTTCAACTGAAGCAGAGAACATGTGATGCTGTGGGACCGGATAGAGCGCCACCTTATGGCACCCTGAATAGATAATTATCCAATAATACGAGCATAAATGTAACTTTATTACATAAAGAATGCTTTAATCCAAAAGGGAAAATAAAGAAAACAGTGACTGTACCAAAATCTATGACATCCTGATGAATAGAAACAACTTTAATGAGAATAATTGTGTTTTAATTTCAGTCTAGTCTTTTTTGTTCATGAAAAGCATTTTTCAGGCTTGTTTCCACAGTGGATACTGAAAAAAGAGAACATTGGTCTAACTTAAAAAAAATTGAAGTAATCGGTCACATGTAATTAAATGAAGTTCTTTCAAAGTTAATTTATTAAGTTTGTTCAAAGTAAACTTAAAAAGATTAACTTGGATGAACCTAATTAAATTACTTGTGACGGATTACTTCAATTTTTTTAGGTTAGACCAATGTTTTCTTTTTTACAGTGTAGGCTGACTGTGTTTGGACCATTAAAAACGGTGGAAAGTTCAGGGTTTTGCAGGCTGAAGGAAAATGTGGTTCACCAGCTCTATGAGACAATGAGCGTGCACGAGTGAGAGCACGAGTGTCTGCCAGGGAATCTGAAGGTTTAACCCTTTAACGTCCACACCAAGGCAACCAACATTTGTTTGGGGCAACAAATATAATGTACACTAATAATATTACCAAGGGAATAATAATGTGAAGTAATTAATATTTAAATATCCTCATATTTTTAAGGGTTTTTTTTATTTGTATTTTTTTTCTCACTTTATTTTAATGCTTCAATAAGAGAGACTTGAGTTAAAAGCACAATATCCAGAAACGTGTAATTTTTTCCTCCTTTTTTAACCAATTAGATATTTTCAATTCTCTGATGTTGTTCTAAAGACATATCTTGGACTATTATCCCTGGAATTACAGCATTAGGTTGCTGGGAAATTGGCGTTTCTCCATAATGGGAAAGATTTCCAAGTGACTAGATTTTTAACCAATCAAAAAATTGGTTTTGAAACTGATAAATGTTTTATTTACTATAATGATCTGAATTGTGTATCACATGAACAATTAATTAAAACCCATAATCAGACTTTATTTCTGCCACTGAAAGATAAAAGTCAGTAAAAAAACTCATCAACCAATAAAATAATGTTCATCAGCAACTGATTGACTTTTAGAGTTAACCCAATTCAAGATGGCCGCCATATTGACATTACCAATACAAAGAAATGACAGGAATTGGAGTTGTTTGGTCTAATTTTGGTCAAGGTTTAACCAGATTGGCTGAAGTGTTATTGTTTTTCAACTTTAGATCATCTATAACCGGCATGTTATGCAGTTTTGGCTTGTTTTAGCACTCCATTGTCCATTGTCGTAAATACGTTAGCATTGTCTTTGCTTAGAAACACCTGAATCTAACAGTTGAAAAGTCTCCTCAGCCTTCACTGCTTTCTACTGGAGCGGTTCATCACTCATTCAAAGAAATCAGCTGTGTTCAAGCAGGAAGAGATGGGAAAAAATCAGGAATCATGAGCTAAAAACACTCCGGAGCTAGCATAACAGCTAGCCACATTGGGTTAGCCTAACCCTCGTGAGATATGTGACTTTGTGAGACTTCAGGGAACCGGACCAGAGACTCCGAAGTTACAAACGTGGTATTCTGGATCCAAGCAGCAGATGGGGCTGAGTGACTTTTCGTTAATCCTGTAAAGTGACATAGTGTGCCTTTAAAACCAGCATAAAATGCGAGAGGGTGAAAACCATCACTTCACAGAATTCTAGGCCTTTAATCTTAAAATTGAAAGTGGTGACGCCGGCGTAGATTAGGTGGATAAAGACGGAGACAACCCCTCATCCAACGAGCTGCAGCGATATTTGGAATAAGAGTTGAGGTTTGGAAACAGAAAGGGAAGAAAAGAGCATTAAAGTTTGTTTTTGAGTGCAGTAACATAAAACAGCCGTGTTCTGCTTCACAGAGACACAAACCGTGTCTTCACTTGTGTGTGTGTGTTAGTGAACACTCCCACAGCTGTAAACCATCCTCAGAGTTGTCACTTCAAAGCGCCTCGGTGGCTCAGCGGCGTCGCCTTTCTCACATTACCGGGTTTTTAAATATTCATCTCGGCTGAAAATGCAAATGGGCCCCAAACGTCTCGGAGCAAGAGCTGGCATTCCAACGGAACAAACCAACATGAGGTCACCCCGTCCTGCAAATTGCTTCCAGTTGTTGTTGCCACATCACTGACAGCAACAAATGGGCTGTTTTCTACCAAAAGCTGAAGCGTCCAAACATGTGAACCCGACCAGGTCTGCAGACGGATCTGATTAGGAACACATGCTGCATTTCTGAGCTATGACTTGATTACACGCCTCTTTTCTCGCAGCGTTGAAGGGGGCGAGTGCGTGGAGGTATTATCAGTTGTCTGATGGGAAGTGTCTGGCTGTGAAACGGGGATGCTGTGGTGCCACAGATTGATCTTTAATGCAGCTTGTGCCTGCGAGGTCTGCACCATGAGAACCACTTATAAAACTGTTTAAGTCAGCGAATGGAGGATCGGGGTGGAGGGATGACTTCCAGATGTTTAGAGAAAGAAAAAAAACTCTGGCAGTTGATGGAAAATATAAAAAAAAGAGTCAGATTGTTGGAAGAGGAGGACATTAAACTTCTTTTTGTTTTAACCTTGAACATAGACGTGAAACTTCCTGGCTTGTTCAGTGGACGTCTTATCGCTTGTGTTTTCACAGGTTCAAGTTAAAGTGGCGATTTGTTCAAAGGCTGTGTAATTATGCCTCGTCCCGATGGGTTTCCCGGTGCTTGATTGGCACCTTTTCACCCGTCTGTCCTGTGATCCTGTTCGTTCGTCCGTGAGGGAAGATGACAGAACACGGCCTGAAGACAGAACAGGCACAAACTGCTGCTCTTGTCATAATTTTAAGCCAATGAACCAAAATCTGCTCCTCCAGCTATTTTTACACCCCTCTAAAGCCTCTAAATTCACAATTTACCAAGGAACAAAGTTAAAAAACTAAGATCTGGGTTCTTCTTCACATCAAGAATTAATATTTTTAATCAACCAATCAACAATTCCAGGTTATTTTAATGACTTTTGTTAAATTGAGGCCTTTTACACTGTAAAAAATATCATGAACAGTCTTAACTTCTAGTAATTTAAATTACTGAACATCTTCTACCCAAAATAATATCACAGAATGAAAAAATAAGTTACATTGAACAGACTACAATACACGTTTTATTATCTGCATGAACTGGATATAATTTTGTAGTAGTTAAATTTTTCATCTACTCCCTATTAAAATAAAGAATAGGTCCAATCGGAGTACGTTTTCACTCTTCTTTAGCACTTATATTATTAAGGTTTATAATATAATGTACAGTAATAATAATGTAAATGTATTACTTTGAAGGTACTAATAATGTATGTAACTTTTCCATTACCAGTATTTTTAATAAGTTTTTTCAGCTTCAATAAGATAAAGATACTAATTTTTTTATTTATTCTTTTTTACAAAAGAATGATTGTATTGTATAAACAGAAAAATGTAGGTCAGATCAATCCTTTAACTGGTTTTAATTGATGTATTTAGTTGGAATTAAACCAGTTTGAGCTTTAACTGGTTTGAATTATATTGGTTTATTTCTAACCATTTTTTACAGTGTAATTGTAAAGAATACACTGAAAAAAGAGAACATTGGTCTAACCTAAAAATAACAGGGGTCTAACTTTAAAAAATATAAGTAATCGGTCACAAGTAATTTAATTAGGTTTATCCAAGTTAACCTTTTAAAGTTTTACTTTGAACAAACTTAATAAATTAACTTTGAAAGAACTTAATTTAATTACTTGTGACCGATTATTTCAATTTTTTAAAGTTAGACCCCTGTTTTCTTTTTTCAGTGAACATGTTTTATTTTCTGCATGAACTGGATATAATTTTGTTCTGAAAAGTACTTGAAAAGTAGTAAAATTTTTCATCTGCTCTCTATTAAAATAAAGTATAAGTCAAATCTGAGTACTTTTTCACTCGTCTTTAGCACTTATATTGTTAAGGTTTATAATATAATATAATATAAAGTAATAATAATGTAAATGTATTTCTTTGAAGGTACTAATAATGTATGTAACTTTTCCATTACCAGTATTTTTTATAATTTTTTTCAGCTTCAATAAGATAAAGATACAAATTTATATTTTTTTACAAAAGAATTATTATATTGTATTAACAGAAAAATGTAGGTTACATAATAAGTATTGGGTCAGATAAATCCTTTCTACTGGTTTTAATTGATGGATTTGGTTAGAATTAAACCAGTTTGAGCTTTAACTGGTTTGAATTATATTGGTTTATTTCTAAACATTTTTTACAGTGTAGAATTAAACCAGTTTGAGTTTTAACTGGTTAGAGTTATATTTGTTTATTTCTAACTGTTTTTTTACAGTGTAATTGTAAAGAATATGTTTAAAAGTAGTGAGAATAAAGCAGAAAGTAGAACTGTTGCATTGTGGGAAATCTGGGGTTGTTAGGTTCTATTGTTGTTGAAATAAATGCAGGTCTTATTTAGCTTTATCTTGCCATGAGGTCTGTAGAACCGTAATTTTATTAGACTTTTTGTCTTTAGATTTTTCCAGTTTCCAGATGTTTCCAGAGCTTTAAAGTTGTTTATTCCCTAACTGTTGTTGCATCCCTTTAATTTGTCCCTAATTGTTGGTTTCTAGGCAAACATTATCTCTGTCAACAATTAAAAAGTAATACTGAAAGTCCAGTCAAACAAACATGGCAGCGATAAGGCCTGAGAGGCGGTGTTGAGTTCAGACAGTGTTGACACAGCTGCTTGTGGTTTTCTCCAGCAGGTCGGATCAGGAGGCTTTTACCCCCTGGAGCTCGTCCTCTGTAGGTTGGCAGGTCTCACCGCGAACATGTTCTCCGATTCTCCCCGGCGACGCGTTCAAAGGCTGCTGTAATTGTTCACAATCGTCCAATTTCAAGACACTTGGCGAACTGGTCCAGGTTGTTCTAGAGATGTTCTGAGCTTTAAAATCAAGAACGTCTCAACAGGAGCTCGTAAATTCTCAGAAGTTTGAAGGTTCTGCTCGTCGCGCTCTTAAATGCTGCTCCGACTCGTGTTTAAACGCCACAAAACGGTGACAGTTGGCCATAATTGCAGGTTGTGGTTGGACCTAAATTCTAAGCTGCAGCTGAGTTGTGTATATTAAGAGTCCAGAGGGTGAAGAACCAAGAGCCACAGGGGCGTTATAGTGGGTGACAAAGGTCAGCAATGTGACCTCAGATATGTTTAGGCTCTCCGCAGCTTCACGCCGACACGCCTCGAGGTGCTTCTCAGCGCTGGTGGTCCTGCTTCCATCAGGATTTAACATTAAATACGTCTTAAAATCTTATTGTTGGTTATAAATGATGACTAGGAGTAAATTTTTAGACATTTAAAAAAGTTTCCTTGATGCTCAATCAAAAAAATATTAAAAATAAAAGTGTTATGAATGAAAATGGTCAGTTTTACCATATAGGAAGCGTCATTCCCTAAAAGAAAAGTTCAATAAAGTTCTTTATTTTCAATAAATGAGCTTCCTAGAATTAGATGACATCAAATCTTGGTTAAAAAAAATTTAATTGGATGGAAAAAGACAATTAAATTAGAAAATAATCAAACTCGTTATTTTGTATTTTGATTTACTTTATCATAAATATAATCTATTTCAGAGTAAGAATACAATATATTAAGTAATGGGTATGTACCAATACCACTTTTTTCAAAACCGATCCGATACTTGAATCAGAGTACTCGTCGATACCAAGTACCGATACTTCTACCACACAAAAAAACTGCAACAAATTGGAATACAGGTTTTATTTTTTCTTCTCTGCTTTTTACAATAAATAACTGAGTTAGATTTTTTTTTAAAAAGTATATTAATAAAAATGATCACAAAACTAAAATATAAGGTGAAAAATAACCATTTTCTGTGATTTTACAGTGAAATTATTGCAGTTTTCCACATTTTAACCAAATAAAATGAACTATTTGGCACCATCTCCAGCTCTCAACCCACGCTGTTCCTCTTTAGCTCAATAGCTCCCCCTAGTGTTCAATATAGGAAACTACAACATAAATCACAAGTCACAGACAGTGAAGCCACTGGTATCGGGTAACTTTAACCGATACTGATACCGGTATCGGTATCAGGCATCCTATTAAGTAATACTCTTCAAAATAAATAAATCTGTGAAAAAAATATTAATAATTAAAATAAAACAAAGTTAAAACAAAAAAGAAAAGTGAATACATAAAAAATCTTACATTCCGTCGATATTAAAAATAATAATCCAAAACTTTAACAAATAACAAAAAATGTACTTTCATTTTAACATAAAAGTCACAATAACGGGGGAAATGTTAGATTTTTTTTTTTTTTTTAATTCTCAGCTCATGGTTTCCTTTTAGTGTTGCATTAAAACCAGTATTTCTTTTTTTAGGTGTTTTGAGAAACAGACTCAATTTGCAAAGTGATTCAGTGGAAAGAACGTCGCATTCTTTCAACACAAAGCCGAGTCTGTTTCCCCCGTTAGCCGCCGGCCACAGCGTCCGTCAGCGTCCCCAAACAGACCCGTCTCACACTGAGACGGACCAGCGAGACGTGGGAATGTCTGACTCATGGTGACCTCCATGATGTTCTGCAGAGAAGTGACCAGAACCAGAGGCGTCTGGCTAACGGTAGATGTGAGAAGATGTGGGTTGTCAGAAAAGCAGATTAAACGTCTGCTGGCTTTCATCTCATCTCCACATAAAATGCATTTAAAGTTGTGGGTTTGCACAAAAACAGAAGGTTGCAAGATGATCTTTGAGTGGATCTGTTATCTTTGAGCTTTAAACATATATCTGAACTGAACTGAGACTTTTAAGGTGGACCAGATGAAAAACACTCGTTAGAACAGCTGTGGAGGAATCGACGGTGAGGGAAACCCAGCGGTTTGCTCGTATCGAGGACAAACGCGGTGGATTTGATCAAAGTCCTGCTCAGGAAGTTGTGCTGAAATGGAATTTCCTCTTGAGCGCGTGTTTCGTCTCCGGTTGACGATAACCGGTTGGATTCACAGTGGTTTGGTGGCTGATTTTCTTCAGTGATTTGACACTGAAGACTTGAGATCCAGGCCTTTTTCTTGTTTTGAGTTTGGAGGTTTTTGTGTCTCTCACAGCTGTTGATGACCTACTGAATAAAGTATGTGGCTGTTCCACATGGAAGGGAGGAGTTTCAGCTGACAAACTGCAGCAGATACAAGGAAAAAAAAACTGTTTGGCATCAACTGCATCACAAGAAAACTTTTTGTTGGTTGATTAACAGGGACAAACGGGAAATCTCCTTATGTTTTTCTGTCCGTGTGTTTGTGAAAACATTTCATGAAAAGATGAAGCCCATCACATGTTTACCCTTTGACCTTTAAGTTAACAGGATGTCTGACAAATCTGCAGTTAGTCCAAAATAAAAGGTCCTCTGAGGTCTATGAACTTGCTGGCGAGGGCTATTCTTAGCCGCAGTTCGGTTGCAGATTTGACCAACAAAAAAGTCCTGAAAACTGATAACTGAAATATAAAAGCAAAAAAAGAAATGGACAATTGTACAGCAGACTCCAGAGGGTTAAAATGATGTATTTGGGACATCTTAGTGTGTTTTTCTGTGTAAAAGTTGTAAATAATTTGTATTTTACTTTAAAAGTCATAAAAAGCTTCTTGAATGGCCTCAGTTTGGAGAAAAGGATCCTACAGGAATAATTAGCTAAAGGCTAGTCAGAGCTTTGCATCATGCTGTGATTTATATGAAATATTAAATACATTTTATAGTTATTTAAGAGTGTAGCCAAACCCGGATACGGTATTCGGAAAGGCACAAATAATGGTTTTTGTCCAAATACCGAATTCAGACAAATACTTAAAAAAAAATGTTTGTATTCGGGAACAAGAAAAACTTTATATCAAAAAGCTGCGTTTCGACTTTATCAGGTGGTTCCTTTTATTAAGTACAGGGGAAACTTAATGACAAACCCTAAAGAGACGCACGAAAATCCACAAACGTGTCCGTGGTGTGTTTCTTCTTTTCTCTGTCTCCTTTCACTTTTTAAAGGTTGCCATAATATTCTGTATTCATGTGATGAATAGAATAAAAAACGTTTTATCGTCACTCAGTGGAGAAATTCAGGAGCACCAGCAGCAAAGTGACGGCAAGTCAAGAACAAACAGATTCACACAAGGATCAAATCTATAAAAATAGAGGTTGTAAAATAAATGTATTTGTATTTGGGTAAAATTCAAAATAGGTATAAAAAGCCAGGTTTTATTGCATTATCTGTGATTATTATAATGGATAATAAAAAAAATACTTATACTATAACATGAACACAAATGCACTGTACTCCCCCCCCCAACAAACGCAAATACAAATACCGGCTGCATTGGACACCCCTTGTATTTACAAGGCACCCCTTGTATTTACAAGGGGTGCCTTGTAAATACAAGGGGTGCACAAAGCTGCATGGTGGCGCAGTTGTTAGCACTGTTGCCTCGCAGCAAGAAGGTTGCAGGTTCGAATCCCGGCTGCAGTCTTTCTGCATGGAGTTGGCATGTTCTCCTCATGCATGCGCGGGTTTCCTCCGGGTACTCCGGTTCCCTCACAGATCACAACATGCCCTATAGGTGGTGATCCAGGACCCCCTTGAAAAAGGGTTTCTGAAACTCAATGGGACGTTTCCTGGCTAAATAAAGGTTAATAAATAAATGAAGTGTAAATCTCAGCAGCAGTTTAAAGGTTTACAGCAGTGGAGTCCACTCTGTTTACCAAAATATTCAGATCATTCAAATATAATTATAAATATGAATTAAACAAATTGGAGAAAACAGCAGAAATCTGATTGGGATGTAGGTCCATGTGGACCGTACTGACCAGTTCTGGATGGACCTACATCCAACTGCTGTCAGTTTTTTGTTACTAAACTATTTCAACAGAAATATTACAAAAGTTGATGATTGTGTAAATCAACCTAAACTTACAGCAGAATTATGAGGCTCCTCCCATAAAACCACTAGAACGCATCAGACTGACCTCATCGCCACCCTTCGTGTGTCTTCTGCTTTTACGGAGAAAAAACTAAACAAGGGCTTCCTTCAGCCGTAAAGAGAAAGTGATAAATTCTGAGCGTCCCCCGGGGCTTCGACGTTTAGGGGTAATGTCCCCCTAAAAGAGCCGACCTCCCTCCTCTGAGAACACGAGAACGGTCCACCTCTCAGCAGAGACACTTCGTCTTTAAATGAGAAACGTCCAACGAGAAAGGAAGGTGATATCAAAGGATACTGAAGCTCGGTTAGTAAAGAGGCGAGTGACCTAATAAAAATATATCACAAAATCCACTGAAACATCTCAATTATTTAAGATTTCAAAGTAAAAGTGGATGAACGTTTTTTGATTCATGGATTTTAATCGATTCCAAGAACAAGTCGGATGTTGAGTGACCATAAAAGTGACCGTTGAAATTCACTTAACTTTTTTCTTTTAGCTCTAACAGCTTTTATCTCTACGTGCGTTTTGTCTGTGAAGTTGCAGCCAGAGGAGCGCGCAGTGAAAGTCCATAAAAACCCTGGTGTTTTGATAAGGATAACAAGAAAGAAAGGAGCTTGATGTGGATATGAGAAAACCCACTTTAATGCACAAGAGGAAAACGTGGGATTTACTGAAGGGCCTGCAGCAGCCATCTGAGTCTGAGGAGAGGATGCAGCGTCCTTTAACTGCTGCAGCGCCGAGGTCAGACACAATGTGGAGGCAATAAATCTATTGCCTTTGGGGTCGCTCAGTAACACGCACACGGGATGTCTCATAAAAGTCCCTCCCACCTGAGGAATGATGATATCTGAACATGTGTGTCTCTTTATTTCCCTTTTACAAGCCTGCATTGTTAAAATCGGGATAGAAATTGTGTTAAAGGAGGAGCATGTTGGCATCTATAAAGTTTTATAATCTCTTGTAGACAAATTTGCTCCAGATATTTTAAACTAAGGGCGTCTCGTTAATTGTAAAAATAAAGATAATTGTGTATATTTTCACTGCTCAGTAGTATTGGTTGTCGTTAAAGTTGCTAAATGTAATTTAATGACATCACCTAATTAAATAACATGTTTATACGACAGCAGTGGATGCTTTCTTTTGTTGATTGTTTCTTGGTTTTTGCCACAATTCAAACCTTCGTTCCCAAAGAGACACCCTGGTGGAGATACTTGTGTTTTCTTTTAGTTTTAGGGTTAAAGTTTAGTTTTTAATCTTGTGGTGAAACTTCAGAGCTCACAGTTTTGCTGTCTGGACATGGAGTTGTTAACGTCTCCAGCACTTTGGGATGAGATGGACACATGTTCATAACCGCTCCTAGTCGAGAACAGTGTTTTTTAGGGATGTCCGATATTATCAGTCTACCGATAATATTGGCCGATATCGGCATTAAAATGTAATATCGGAAAATATCGGTATTGGTTTTTGTAATGACACACGTAACCTTTACATACTATGCACATATTATACATCAAACTCTTCAGCTAATTCTCCTCTTTCTCAAAATGTAAAAATATAACAAATCTGATGTATAGTTTTTGAGATATTTGTGTTTATTTGGCACACCTTACATTAAATCCTGTGGATTCAGCATTTCCCAGCCAACCTTGAACGCAACATCTATCGGCGAACCTTTGATGACATCATCGATCCGTGACATTACTTGCCGCATAACATGTAGCGTGAGGACTCCGCCAACATGTCTTTGGTATCGGTTTATATCGGTATCGGAAATTAAGAGCTAGACAATATCGGATATTGGTAAAAAAGCCAATATCGAACATCCCTAATGTTTTTACATCATCAGGAAAAGTGGTTAGATGTGTCGCTTTTTTGAAAACAAGTCTAGTTGCTACATTGGCAACACTGGGAATTAGGTTTTTGTTTATTGTAATGTGCAACTTCACCACTAGATGTCACTAAATCCTAAATTCTGGCTCTTTAAAGGCACACTTTGCAGTTTGGGCTTGTTTTTAGCACCCCCTAGTGTCTGTTTTAAGTCACTGTCGTAACGTTAGCATTGTTTCTGCTCAGAAAGCCCTAAATCTAACAGTTGAAATGTCTCCTCAGCCTTCATAGCTTTCTACTGGAGCGGTTCATCACTCCTTCAAATAAATCAGCTGTGTTCAAGCAGGGAGAGATGGAAAAAATCAGGAACCATGAGCTAAAAACACTCCGGAGCTAGCATAACAGCTAGCTACATTGGGTTAGCCTAATCCTCGTGAGATACGTGACTTTGTGAGACTTCAGGGCATCGGACCGGAGACTCAGACGTTACAAACGTGGTATTCTGGATCCAAGCAGCAGATAGTGACTTTTCATTAACCTGTAAAAGGTCAGATTAGCACAGACTGGCTCAAGGACAAGATTTAAAAATTGGTTTATCAGATAAAGATCTTTAGGTTTGGATAAAATGAGGATGTAGGAACCAGAAAAATGTTCTGTTAATCTTCTAGTTTAAATCTTTTGCAGTGGGAATATAAGAAATAATTCATATCAGTAGAGAAATGTAGATTATTTCTGACCAGATTGATAAGCTAATGGCTAGCCACAGTGGGACCAGCTGGTTTCAACATCTACAAATTGCGATGTAATGGTTTCAGTTGATACAAAACCTGAGTTTGCTCTGACCTCAAGTCTAGAATAAGTGGTTGCCGTGGTAAACTGTTCATCTTCCTTTGCTTTGTGTTCCGTTTTATAAGTAAATCTGTTGGTCCGGACTTTAAATTGACTGGTTTCTCAGTTTTACTGTAAATTATTGTCATATTTTCTTACAGTAACGGTTAGGTGATGCAGCACGTTGTTCACATCTGTTCTCCGTCTGTCAGAGACTTTTGTTTTAATGTGATCAATGTGTATAAGGAGCCGTCCAGAGGATACAAAAACCACATGTTTGAACACGCACCAGGACCTGAGATCTAGCAGCTTCACCTTCACGGTGCTTTCTTTTTTTTTTTTTGCTACGGAGCTTGCGCTGCAGCGGCTCTGGGTTTTGTTGACTTGAGTTTCTTTTACACGAGCTGCAAAAATCCTTCCATAGGAGGCTGATTGTTGACCATAAAGCATCCGTTGAATAAAAATGATCTTTCAATAATGAGCACATGTTAAAAAATGTGCCATAAATGCAAATAAAATCACTGCCAAAAAAAAAAAGAAGACAAAAGATTTGAAGTTTTGTAGGGGGTGGGGCTTAAAACCTATACTGCAGTCAGCCACTAGAGGGTGCATTGGTTTTTAGGTAAATGCGTTTATTTTTATTTCTTTGTGACATTATTAAATATCGTAAAACTGAACAAAATCACTTAAAATTAATTTTATTCATCCACAACTTTAACAGAGTGACGTCAGTGAAATCCTCAATGAATTTTTTTTGTTTTTTGTGGCGTTTATTGTTTCTTTTGTGCGTGCTCATGTGAGATGTAGTGGTTTTCTGGTTGTTTAACTTCCAGTAGATTATCATCAAACTGGTGACGTTTTCTCAGTTTGCTCTTATAAAATCCAGTGATTTGAGCTCTCTGGGCCACCGTACATTACCCTTTTTGTAAGACATAGGAATGATGATTCTTGTGCACAAATCCATGCATCCAGATATTTAGTTACATTATATTAACCAAACATCAGGGATGTTTCTTTTTCTGCAGCTGTTGATTTTCCAGATTAGAGACAAATCCATTTAAATTGTGAGGAAAAGATGGCTGATGATGATGTCTAGAGCATTTTTGTCACCTGGCTTTCCTATTGTAAATGTTTTAGGGGGGTGGGTTAACCTTTGATGCACCAGAGCACATTTTTGTCTTTTTTTCATTTAAATTTTTAGCACATTTGATCAATTATTCATGCAAATTGTTTAGAATCTATGCAGTTTTGAACATTCCCAGTTTATTTTTAGATTCTTGGAAACAATGTGAAACTACTAGCATTAATAACACTAAGCAGAAAATGTTCCCAATAAAATCAGAGTTTATGAACCTTCTCATAAAAAAAGTATAAAAACTGCTTCTTCTCATTTCCCTGATTCATTTTAAGACCTGTGGCTTTCAGTCTGAGGGGTTTTCTTCCTGAAGTCTTTTTTTTTTCTCCATATTTGTCGAATTGACAAAATACCAGCTTTTTAAAAAAAACTTTAAAATGTGTTTGAGCACATAAATGTGTTGATTGGTCCATTAATGTGAGACTAAATGACATAATATTAGAAATAAAGAAATGTAGCTTACTTTATCCAGTTTTCATGATATTTATATGTTTTTTAATCCTTGCTGGTTTTCTTAGACCAAAATACGAAGCTGCATCCAAACAAAAACTTGTCAATTTAGAGGTTAACATTTTTAAAATTTTTATTTATTTATATGATTAGGACTGGCGCTGGTTTAAAGGATTTATAACATTGTGAAATTGGTTTTTCATGAGCACATAAATGTGTGACCTGGTATTTTAAAGGAGCATCAAATGTGATTAAACGTTAAGAAATGCAAATAAAACGAGGAATAACCTCAAACACGTCATACGACTCTAATATGATTAAATAAAGTCCATACATTTATTACATTTAATATGTTTAATGCATCAAATCAGTAAAACTACACTGAAAAAAGAGAATAGTTGAACCAACTTAACTGAATTGCTTCAATTGGTAACAAGCAATTGAATTAAGTTTATCCAACTTAAATTAATAAATTTGTACCTAGTAATTTAAGTTGGATAAACTTAATTCAATTGCTTGTTACCAACTGAAGCAATTCAATTAAGTTGATTCAACCTTTTCTTTTTACAGTGTACATCTAAAGACCTAAAAGTTCCCCTTCAGGAAACGTTTGAGACGTTAACCTCTTTTCCTTTAAACCTGACGTTTTAATGACCACCCAGCGTAAGAATACTCCCGTTTTAACCTTTGACCCCTGATCTCAGTGAAAGCCTCTGACCAGTTAGAGGAACTCTCTGTTCGTTAAAACAACTTCTAACTTTCTCATTATTCGTTTTACTCTGAACATCTGTGAAACATCAGTTTTCCTTCAGAAAGGATTCAGGAATAAATTCAGTTTTTACAACGGGAATAAACCCTCATAAACATCATTTAACACAACTACCTGCAGCTTTTTTTGGTTAAGATTATTAGACAAGAATGAGCTTCATTTAATAAAAATATTAATAAAATCAACTCATTCAGACTTTCTAGGAGAGCTTTTGTTTTCATAATTATGTTATAAAATATTTGTCACCAGTTTTAGATTTGATTAATAGAAAGGTTCGGTCATAGGAAAAACTCATTTTTCAACAACACTAAAAAAAATAACTTGTTGGAATTATTTATATAGATACAAAAAATTTTACATTTTAATTTGAGTTTTCTTTTTTCACTTAAACACCTGAATTATCATCATTTGACCATGTGACCATGTCGCTTACTGAAAAACTCAACCTAAACTCAGAGTAAAATACAACTTATGTTTGAATAAAAAGCCAAATATCTTACATTATTGTTCTCTAAATTGTACTTTTATGACTTGTGACAGCTTATTACCTCATATTATGAAAATAATCACCCCAAATGAATTAAAAAATGTCCAAAATAAATGTCGAATTTCTTTTTCTTTTGTCTTGAATCAGAGTTGACATATATCTGCTTTGCTTGTTTGGCCAAACACAATTTTTGTAGCAATTTGTTTGTAATATTTCAAATATATTTCCAAAATTGCTAGAATTTATACATTTCTGTAGTTCTTGCATGAACACAAAAACACATTTTAGCCTAGCAAATTTTTATTATTTATATGAATTTTAATAGTTTAACCATCCTAATTAGTAGGGATGTACTGATACCACTTTTTTCAAAACCGATACCGATATGTAAATCTGAGTACTCGCCGATACCGAGTACTGATACTTCTACCACACAAAAAAATGCAACAAATTGGAATACAGGTTTTATTTTTATAAAAATTTTATAAAAATGATCACAAAACTAAAATATAAGGTGAAAAATAACAATTTTCTGTGATTTCACAGTGAAATTATTGCAGTTTTCCACATTTTAACCAAATAAAATGAACTATTTGGCACCATCTCCAGCTCTCAACCCACACTGTTCCTCTTTAGCTCAATAGCTCCCCCTAGTGTTCAATATAGGAAACTACAACAGAAATCACAAGTCACAGACAGTGAAGCCACTGGTATCGGTTCCTGGTATCGGGTAACCATAACCGATATCGGGCCGATACCGGTATCGGTACCGATACCAATATCGGTATCGTTGCATCCCTATATTTTACCAATTTTGACCTTATTTTGCTAGATTGTTTTCATTTAGTCTGAAAGTGATTTTTAGTTTCAACAAAAATGTTTGTCAACTTTTTAAGATTTCTAAACAAAACCAGTTTCTCCTCACAGTCCAAAGACTGATGTTAGGTCAAATGGTGACTCTAATTGTGTGAGTGAGGCTTTGTCTCTCCGTGTCCCTGTGATGGACTGGAGACCTGTCCAGGGTGTCCCCCGTCTCACGCCCTAGACACCAGCTTTCTGCGACACTCATTGGAAAATGAAGCGGTTTAAGGAAATGGACAGACGAATAAACAAAAACATGATTTGTTGCTTTTGATTGGTGAAATAATCTTTCTCTCCGTATAAGAGCTGCAGTACTTTAAACCTTCATCTTCTGATTGATGTTTGACTCAAATTCAGCTCGGTCATGTTTTTAGTTGTTGTCGTTTTAACTCAGATGCCAAATTTGCCAAATTAAAACACTAATTTAAAGAAAAACTAAGCAACAAGATCTAATTAAAACGAGATAAAATATATTTCAAACGTCAAATACAGTTAATCCAACTGAAAAATCAATCAAATACATTCAACTTCAGCAAAAACGCTGAATTTAGCTCTGATTGAAAAGATGTAATTTACTCCATAAAGCAAATCTGACAGAAAAATTTTAATGAATTAAAGTAAATTATTTGTGCTTGTTTTGACAGCATTTAGTTTGACTCTAAAATTAACTCTAAAATGAAATCCAAGCCTGCAGCGAGCAGCCAGGGAGGATGATGATGATGATGATGATGTGGAGGGGGAGGCTGTAATTCAGAGGGACCACATCCCTCCTCGGAGCAGAGCATGATGGGAACAGCTCATAACTGTGGCTGCCTCTTTAAAAGAAAGAGGACCCACTGGAGACGGGGGCCTGTTGATGGAAAAGCCAAGACATGCAATCAGCAAACTACTTATTCATCTCAACTTTCCTGGCCCGAGATCACCTCCCCCTCCTCCTCCTCCGTCCCGTGAGATTCAGAGCTTTGTTTGTGGAAGCCAAGCTGAGGAGCGTGTTCAAACTAGAGCATGAATCTGAAGCCACTCTAAATCCTAAAGAAAACACGTTGATTCACGTGGAATCGACTCAAACCCAACGTTTTTAGACCTCTTTATCGGTGAACCAGGTACCAGAAGGAGCTGAGGGGTTTTATCTCGGGGGGGGGGTTACAGCAGCAGCAGCTGTAACTCATCTGGACGAGGAATCGACTTCTGGACAGGGCCGGATCTAGCCAGCCCCACTAAGGGGGGCAGGTAGAATATCAGGGGGGCCAATCTGGACATGCTAAGAATGTTTTGGTCATCACATCCCCCCAATCCCTTAAATGCATCAAAAACTATGACATCATCATATCAGTTCCTCTATCCATAGATTTATTTTCATATTTGATCCCTACCCTCTGCATTTACCCGGGCTTGGGACGGCACAAGTAGGACACTGGCTGATGTCCTGTTGAGGCTGACCTCATCTGGTTAGGTTTGGTTTGTTTTTGGGTTTTTGTTCTTTTTTGTGTTTTTTGTTTTGTTTTTTGTTCTTTTTGTGTTTTGTTTTGTTTTTGTTCTTTTTTGTGTGTTTTTTGGGATGTTTTTGTGGTTTTTTTGTTCTTTTCTGTGTTTTTTTAGTTTGTTTTGTGTTTTTGTTCTTTTTTGTTTTGTTTTTTAGTTCTTTTTTACGGAAGCGTTGTACTGCCAGAGCTGAGTAAAAAATAAAAGAGCAGAATCTCGTTATAACGAGATATAAAACTCGTTTTAACGTGATCGTTTCTCGTTATAACGAGATATAAAACTCGTTTTAACGTGATCGTTTCTCGTTATAACGAGATATAAAACTCGTTTTAACGTGAGTTTCTCGTTATAACGAGATATAAAACTCGTTTTAACGTGATCGTTTCTCGTTATAACGAGATATAAAACTCGTTTTAACGTGATCGTTTCTCGTTATAACGAGATATAAAACTCGTTTTAACGTGATATAATTTGTCATTATAACGAGAAAGATCACAACAGTAAAACAGCGACATCTGGCGGCGGGATGTTGGAGTTTCATCAGTACAAGACACGCAGTGAGGAGATGGAGGTCCAGATCGAGCAACTTTCTGCCTTTTTAAGAAGTCCTAACCTGTCAGAGGAACGTATTTCTGCACTGAGGAGTGACAAAGTAAGTGTTACATATAAAACACTTAGCCTACATGGAATTAGCATCGATTTAACACAGTTGTGTGTTGCTGAATGAACCTGCAGTGCAGCAGAACTGTCTATGACCGGGAATGAGAACTAGCTTTAAGTCAAATTTAATTTAATTTAACTTTGATATCACATTTTTAAACCTAACATGTTCATAATGTGTACTTGTATTCTACACATTGATGGGTTAAGCTACATTAAATTACGTTTATTTACATTTTATTCAGTGTCAAAACAAAGCAATCCATACAGAACATGCTAATGTTGTGATTAGCCTTCAGCTATCTGTTTATATCAGCTCCATTAATTAACCCAGTCAACAACTGACATGCTTTAATTTGTGTACCAACCAATACTGATCATGTCATTGACTGTATATTATACATGGTTTGCAACATAATATTCATCACATTAATATCATATACATTATTTACATATAACTGTTTAATATATACAGTCGATAAAGGAGCAGCATGTTATATAGAGTTAATTATGAATAATACTCAGGGGATGAGCGGCTTCTGTTGGTAAGCTGCATGTAGCATGCACACACTGCATACTGTTCTTAGTTTATTTGTTTCTGTTTTTAATTTTCTGATGTTCTTGAACTCACTACAAAACTTAAAACAATTCCTGTGTACTTATTTGTAGACTGTCATTGTTTTTAATATTGATCTAGCCTACTCTTTGAGTCACAATAAGTTTATGTTTTTAAATAAATAATATGTAATTTTTGCTTGTCTTCACATCTTTAGATGGAGTAGCATGACGGCCAGTTGCTCATACCTGTGGGCCAGTCCTGGAGCTACCTTGGACATACTTGTCTTTCCCAGAGCTGCGTGTGGAGTTCAACAATGTATACTGAGCAGCAACAGCTGCTATGTCATGGACATAGGAGAGAACCTCCTTCCAAAAGGATATTTCTGAGCACTAAATGTATTTTTTGATGTTTTTACCTTGTCAGGTTGATGTTGTAACATTCCTGAATATTGTTACATCTATGAGAAAAAATGTTAGTTTGGTAAAAAGAAATAAATCCTCTATTTTGTTATGAATTTTTACCAGATTGTTCAATAAAAAACTTACATGTTTATCATAAGCAGTGCAACATTATTTTTCAGCTCATTTTATAATTTCCGAATAAAAAAAAAATCACAGTTTATAACTAAAATATTAGTGTTCAGTTACAGAATACTATGAGGAGAGTCTTGCTTTTT
>SSNR01000037.1:990970-1248295 GCA_006937965.1 Callopanchax toddi
AAAAAGCAAGACTCTCCTCATAGTATTCTGTAACTGAACACTAATATTTTAGTTATAAACTGTGATTTTTTTTTTATTCGGAAATTATAAAATGAGCTGAAAAATAATGTTGCACTGCTTATGATAAACATGTAAGTTTTTTATTGAACAATCTGGTAAAAATTCATAACAAAATAGAGGATTTATTTCTTTTTACCAAACTAACATTTTTTCTCATAGATGTAACAATATTCAGGAATGTTACAACATCAACCTGACAAGGTAAAAACATCAAAAAATACATTTAGTGCTCAGAAATATCCTTTTGGAAGGAGGTTCTCTCCTATGTCCATGACATAGCAGCTGTTGCTGCTCAGTATACATTGTTGAACTCCACACGCAGCTCTGGGAAAGACAAGTATGTCCAAGGTAGCTCCAGGACTGGCCCACAGGTATGAGCAACTGGCCGTCATGCTACTCCATCTAAAGATGTGAAGACAAGCAAAAATTACATATTATTTATTTAAAAACATAAACTTATTGTGACTCAAAGAGTAGGCTAGATCAATATTAAAAACAATGACAGTCTACAAATAAGTACACAGGAATTGTTTTAAGTTTTGTAGTGAGTTCAAGAACATCAGAAAATTAAAAACAGAAACAAATAAACTAAGAACAGTATGCAGTGTGTGCATGCTACATGCAGCTTACCAACAGAAGCCGCTCATCCCCTGAGTATTATTCATAATTAACTCTATATAACATGCTGCTCCTTTATCGACTGTATATATTAAACAGTTATATGTAAATAATGTATATGATATTAATGTGATGAATATTATGTTGCAAACCATGTATAATATACAGTCAATGACATGATCAGTATTGGTTGGTACACAAATTAAAGCATGTCAGTTGTTGACTGGGTTAATTAATGGAGCTGATATAAACAGATAGCTGAAGGCTAATCACAACATTAGCATGTTCTGTATGGATTGCTTTGTTTTGACACTGAATAAAATGTAAATAAACGTAATTTAATGTAGCTTAACCCATCAATGTGTAGAATACAAGTACACATTATGAACATGTTAGGTTTAAAAATGTGATATCAAAGTTAAATTAAATTAAATTTGACTTAAAGCTAGTTCTCATTCCCGGTCATAGACAGTTCTGCTGCACTGCAGGTTCATTCAGCAACACACAACTGTGTTAAATCGATGCTAATTCCATGTAGGCTAAGTGTTTTATATGTAACACTTACTTTGTCACTCCTCAGTGCAGAAATACGTTCCTCTGACAGGTTAGGACTTCTTAAAAAGGCAGAAAGTTGCTCGATCTGGACCTCCATCTCCTCACTGCGTGTCTTGTACTGATGAAACTCCAACATCCCGCCGCCAGATGTCGCTGTTTTACTGTTGTGATCTTTCTCGTTATAATGACAAATTATATCACGTTAAAACGAGTTTTATATCTCGTTATAACGAGAAACGATCACGTTAAAACGAGTTTTATATCTCGTTATAACGAGAAACTCATGTTAAAACGAGTTTTATATCTCGTTATAACGAGAAACGATCACGTTAAAACGAGTTTTATATCTCGTTATAACGAGAAACTATCACGTTAAAACGAGTTTTATATCTCGTTATAACGAGAAACTATCACGTTAAAACGAGTTTTATATCTCGTTATAACGAGATTCTGCTCTTTTATTTTTTTCTCACCTCTGGCAGTACAACGCTTCCGTTCATTTTGTTTTTTGTTCTTTTTGTGTTTTTTAGTTTGTTTTGTGTTTTTTTTTTTGTTCTTTTTTTGTTTTGTTTTTTGTTCTTTTTGTTTTTTTTGTTTTGTTTTTTGGTTATTTTCTTTTGTTTGTTTTTTAGTTCTTTTTGTGTTTTTTGTTCTTTTTGTGTTTTTTAGTTTGTTTTGTGTTTTTTTTTGTTCTTTTTTTGTTTTGTTTTTTGTTCTTTTTGGTTTTTTTGTTTTGTTTTTTTGGTTATTTTCTTTTGTTTGTTTTTTAGTTCTTTTTGTGTTTTTTGTTCTTTTTGTGTTTTTTGTTCTTTTTGGGGTTTTTGTTTTGTTTTTTGTTATTTTGTGTTTTTTGTTTTGTTTTTTGTTATTTTTGTGTTTTTGCTTTGTTTTTTGTTATTTGTATTTTTTTATTTTTTTTGGTTATTATTATTATTTTTTTGTTTTGTTTTTTAGTTCTTTTTGTGTTTTTTGTTCTTTTTGTGTTTTTTGTTCTTTTTTGTGTGTTTTTTTTTTGTTATTTTGTGTTTTTTAGTTATTTTTTGTGTTTTTCTGTTTCTCTTTCTTTCTGTGTCATTCATCAGTAGGTACCTTGAATGAGGACAAACGGAAAGAGCGCTCACTCTGACCATTTTTCACTGAAATATTTTAAAAATTTGTTATTTCTGCATGCAATCGCGTTTGGGGGGGGGCAGTCATGGAATTTGCGGGGCAATGCCCCCCCCCCCTGCCCATGCCTACATCCGGCCTCGCTTCTGGACCAAAGTTTCGTAACATGTAGGGTTATTGATGATTGGTTACTCTGTGGAAACATGATGAACGTGGTCCAGATTGAGAAGCTAATGGCGAGTTCCCTCAGGTTGGTAGAACTCGTCAGTGTTTGAAGTAGAGAGCGAAACAGGAAATGTATCCATCCATTTCTTTAGGGTCGGTCAGAGATAACTGGTTCAGGAGGGAATCCCTCTCCTCAGCGACACTCCCTTCTCCCTCTGGAGGATCCAGAGCTGCTCCCAGGCCAGAGGCAACACAATGTGTCTAAAACCCTCCTGAGGGAGGCGACCAGGAAGTGGCTGAACCACCTCAGCTGACTCCTTTAGATGAGGAGGAGCAGCAGCTGAGCTCCCCATGGATGATGGAGCTCCTCCCCTTATCGATGGCTGCCCTACAGAGGATAAATTGGCCGTTTGAACCTGGGATTATGTAAATGTGTATCTGAAACACCGAAAGACTGTTGTCGATTTACACGAAGATACATTAAGAACTTAAATTTCTTCTCAAATAAAAGAAACAAACCCCTTGGAGATTTCAGGTCATGACCACATTTGTAGTCTGCATTTACCGCAAGAGTATTTTGATTTATTTGTGTTTTGTGTACTTCATACATGTTGTACATAAAAACAAACCCTCGAGCTCGTAACCTCCTTCCACCTCACCGGAACCGGTGTTTTGATCAAATGTGTTATCCTGTTGAAAACGGTTTTATCTAAAAACCAGGGTTCCCGCGGGGTCTTAAAATGTCTTAAAAGCATTGAATGTATGAATTTGGAAATAATACCTTAAAAATACTTGAAAAAGTATTGAATTTTGATATCTGGGTCTTAAAATGTGAGCTGTGTGTCACTTCTCCGTATCACATTTCACTTCAAAGGTTTCATTTGTTAACCGCCATTATCCTGATTAAATAACTTGTCATACTTTGCACATTCCACATTTTTTTAAAAAATAAATGAACATATGTTAAAGACTTCTTTTTTTTTCTTCTTGTCGGTAGGTCTGTGAAATGGGTATTAAATTTTTATATAAATGATCTTAAAAAGACTTGAATTTGACTCGAAGAAACCTGTAGGAACCCTGAAAAACAATGTTTTAATAAATAGCATTCTTATAAAAACTGCTAAATTAGAATATATGTGTTTTTGTCCTTTAGGGAAAACACCCTGACTGAATATTAAATATAATTTATTCTCAGTTCAGTAGAAAAATACAAACACAGATTCATCAAATACCAACAAACGACAAACACTAACTCCGTCTAAATGTTTCTGACTTCTTCTCAGAGGTTTTTCCTGCTTGGGTTGGTTCAGACTTTCACTGCTTCCTGTTTTTCTTCATGGTGCAGAATCAGACCCAGAACTTTATAATGTTTTATAAACTTTTACATCACTTGATCTAGTATTGCATTGCTTTTTCTAGCAGAAATAATGTGATGATTCTACTAAAAGGAGTCCAAGCTGCTCTGCACACTCAAACATTAAAGTACAGAATAGTACCTTTAGGGGTACAAAGTCTCGTCACTGGGGTAGTACCCTCAAAGGTACCATTTTGTACCTTTAAAGGCACACTTTGCAACTTTTTCATATTTTTAAATCTTTTCCTTGATCCATGTGCTAATATAACCCTTTACAGGGTTAATGAAAATCCCCATCTGCTGCTTGGATCCAGAATACCACGTTTGTAACATCTGAGTCTCCGGTCCGGTGTCCTGAAGTCTCACAAAGTCACGTATCTCGCGAGGGTTAGGCTAACCCAATGTGGCTAGCTGTTATGCTAGCTCCGGAGTGTTTTTAGCTCATGATTCCTGATTTTTTTTTTCAATCTTTTCCTGCTTGAACACAGCTGATTTCTTTGAAGGAGTAAATAAATGTTCCTGTAGAAAGCTATGAAGGCTGAGGAGACATTTCAACAATTGGATTTAGGGGTTTCTGAGCAGAGACAATGCTAACGTTTTTATGACAGTGACTTAAAACGGACACCAGGGGGAGCCAAAGCAAGCAAAACTGCATAGTATGCCTTTAACTGGGGTTACAAGTCAAACTGTACCATAGGGGGCAAATTTGTACCTCCAGTTAAAGGTACAAAATGGTACCTTTAGGGGTACCACCCCAGTGACAAAACAAAAAGTACTATCTGAACTTTCATTTCTGTGTGCGTTCATAAAATAAAATGTTTGACATTAAAGTTAAGAGGACAGGAGCCGTTACTCAGACAAGCCGTTAGCTCATCGATCCAGTCAAAATTTTACTGTATTTCTCCAAACTGAGGCTGTTCAAAGAGCCAGGTAAACGCTTTATAACTTTTCTACACTGAAAAAAAGAGAACATTGGTCTAACTTAAAAAAATTGAAGTCATCGGTCACATGTAATTAAATTAAGTTCTTTAAAGAACTTAATTTAGTTTGTAAACTAACTAACTTTATTAACAAACTTAATAAATTAACTTTGAATTCAAAGTTAATTTATTAAGTTTGTTCAAAGTAAACTTAACAAAATTAACTTGGATGAACCTAATTAAATTACTTGTGACCGATTACTTCAATTTTTTAAAGTTAGACCAACGTTCTCCTTTTTTCAGTGTACAGAACTTCATATTTTAAGATCTAAACTGTTTGGTGTTCACCTTTCTAAAATTGAAACGACCCACTGTTTTATCCGGTTATTTTCTAACCACCTGAGTTTCTCCCCAACGCTGTGAGTATTTCCATATTAGCCGAGGAAAAGTCCATAAACCATCCCTGCTCTCACATCTGGCGTCCACATCAGC
Source organism: Callopanchax toddi (assembly GCA_006937965.1). Lineage (NCBI taxonomy): Eukaryota > Metazoa > Chordata > Actinopteri > Cyprinodontiformes > Nothobranchiidae > Callopanchax > Callopanchax toddi. The sequence continues at coordinate 996,242 of SSNR01000037.1, forward strand.
GGAGTCGTTTCCTCAGGTTGTTCCTCGTGTTTCTCTGTAGACAAAGGATGTTAGCTTTTTGTTATCTGGCTGGTGTTTGGGGTCTGATCTCTTCAGAGACATGAGTCATGCTGAAGGGTGTTTAAACCACCATGTGGTCCTGAAGCTGACTGGTGGAAAATTCAGATCCCGGAGTCGGAGGGCAGCGTTCCTTCTTCCAGTGTGTCATAGGAATTATCAGAGACTGGGTGAAAAGTGAACATCCCTCTCCTCCTCCCCTCCTTAAATCTTGTGGTTGTTTTTTTTTTAAACCACACTTCTCTTCCAGTATTTTTCTCCTGACATGCAGTGTTTCATGTCTCCCAAAAAGCCTCAACAGGAAAAGTGGCTCAGCCAGACGTGACGTTTTTATGTGTCAGCACTGGAAAGAGCTGAAGTTACAGAAAACCACATGTACCTGGAGGAGAGTGCCGCCAGAGAACGTTTTAGTGACTCCAATCTAGTGTCCTCATGGGCCCGTTAGCTGTGTGGTCTGCAGAGAAAACTCACCTTCAGGATGTATCAACAAGTCAGAGTGTTGATGTTACACAGCTGGGTGGAAAAGACATGAAGACATCAGGGGGACATTTACAGCTTTTATTCTCCGTTTGATGTAAACGTCTGTGTCGAGTTCAAACCGAGCTAGATGAGGTCGTTTCTGCAGGATTTGCCGAGAGATCCAAGAAACTTGACTCGTTTTTTAAATAAATGCTTAAATCAAGATGTTCAGATAAATGAGAAATGATGGGATTTAGACTGAAACTTTGCTCAAATGGCAGAAAAAGAGACGGCTAATGATGCAATTCTATATTATTAAGACTTCCTGTATAGTTTAGTGTGAAATTTGTGTTAAAATGTGACCATAAAGGGGAGTTCAAATGGATGATGTTCTGCAAAAATTCTCCTCTCGTTCCTGTTGGAGTTGGTGCACTGCAAAAACTGATTTCTAAGAAAGTAAAACAGCCTTGTTTTTAGACATTTTGTCTTATTTTTGTCTAAAAAGAAAATAGATTCTTACAGCCCTACTTGAAATAGGCCAAATCTTCTTAAATATGGTCACATTTTCAAGATTTGAGCAAAAAAAAAATCAGCCATTGGGGTAAGCAAAATTTGCTTGTCTAGATTCCTTAAAAAATTGCAAAATTTTCTGCATTTAGAACAATTCACTAGTTTTAAGGAATCTAGACATGCAAATTTTGCTTATCCCATTGGCAGATTTCTTTGCTCAAATCTAGAAAATGTGACCATATTTAAGAAGATTTGGCCTATTTCAAGTAGGGCTGTATGAATATATTTTATTTTTAGATAAAAAATAAGTCAAAATGTCTAAAAACAAGGCAATTTTACTTTCTTAGAAATCAGTTTTTGCAGTGTGAAGAACCTGTATGTTTGGAGGCTTCTGGTGCCAAACCTTTAAACCTTAAAGTGTCTGAAAGAAGACAAAAAGTTTGTTATAAAAGGATTTCTGTAGAGTTTATTCATTTCTATGGAGTTTTTTTCTTAGAAATGATTGATTAGTTAAAATTTTATTGTTGTTTTTTAAAGTAATCATCTATTTTTGGCATTTGAACCACAGTGTGAACGTTGTTTTAAGTCATACACTGCAAAAACTGATTTCTAAGAAAGTAAAATAGCCTTGTTTTTAGACATTTTGACTTATTTTTTATCTATAAAGAAAATATATTCTTACAGCCCTACTTGAAATAGGCCAAATCTTCTTAAATATGGTCACATTTTCTAGATTTGAGCATAAAAATCTGCCAATGGGGTAAGCAACATTTGCTTGGCTAGATTCCTTAAAACTAGTGAATTGTTCTAAATGCAGAAAATGTTGCAATTTTTTAAGGAATCTAGACAAGCAAATATTGCTTACCCCATTGAATCTTGAAAATGTGACCATATTTAAGACGATTTGGCCTATTTCAAGTAGGGCTGTAAGAATATATTTTCTTTTTAGACAAAAATAAGTCAAAATGTCTAAACAAGGCTGTTTTACTTTCTTAGAAATCAGTTTTTGCAGTGTATTTTCATATTAAGGTAAAGAAGGCTCCTGTCTACAGCGTGCATGCATGATTATTTTAACGTTTACATCTTATTTTGTTGGTTATTCTCATTAAAATGATCATTTTCTGTTTGATTTCACTGATCCAGAGACGTTTTTGCAACATTAATTTAGTTTTCGTGGATTTTTTACATTTGGTTTTTACTTTTTTTCTGACTTTTGCTCCTAAATGTCAAACTCTAATCAGTGCTGATCTTATTGAGCTCAAACAGAACTGATTTGAAACTTAAATCCAATAAAATACCTCTAAAAATAATAGTTCTATTTGCACTTTTTTCAAACTAATCTGTGTTTTTTACCCATACATTCATAATGTTAAGTTTGAGCATAAAACCCATGTATTTGTCTATAAGGATAAAACAGTGAGGAGCTGACATCATGTTGATTCTGATTGTTGTAATTTGTTAAATTCAGGACTTATGAGTCATCTGTTTCCAGTTTTGAATGGTTTTCTTCTTATTTCTGCTATTTTCTCAGATGTTTTGGATATAAGATGATGACCATCTGGTCTTTATTTTAGATGAAGATTAAACCATTTGAACCTCTGTTGGTATTAATCCATCCTCTCTGTGGTTTCTATCTGGTTTACCTGCTGTTTAAAGCTCACAGCTGCCACCTGCTGTCTACAGGACCAGCAGGTGAAGCTTTCAGGTCGGGTCTCTGCAGAACCGACGCTAGAACTTCCTTTAAATTCAGAAACTCTTAAGAACAGGAAGGAAGTTTTAGAGTCACTGTCCTGATTTTTATTAAAAACTCAACAAAAAGATGGATTAAAGACACCCAGACCTGTAGAGATCCTCATTCTGTGTTTAGGAGCTAAAATGTGACGAGGTATAACATTTTTGGTTAATTTTGAGGCTTTTTTTTTAAAGAGACTAAACACAACTTTGAAATACTTTACAGTTCTTTATTGTGTTTTTTTTTTTTCTCCAAGAAAGTGATTCAGGTTTTTAGTTGCTGCCTCTGGAGGAAATGACCTCATGTCTGACTGTTGCAGCGTTTTCAGCTTGTTTCTGCAGCAGTTCTGAGTTTAGTACTCTGATTCAGAAGAAAGTGCAAAAAAACGATGTCAGTTTAACACTTTATCTGCCACATCATTCATTCGTTAGTAGATTTGAGTCCAAAGAAAGAACTTAAAGGCACACTATGTAACTTTTTCATATTTTTAAATCTTCTCCTTGAGCCAGTCTGTGCTAATCTGACCCTTTACAGCAGAGGTGTCCAAACTTTTCAAGGTAACGACCAAAATCATCAAGTTAACAGTCCTCAGAGGCCACACAATTTAGGTTTTTTTTTATTAAAGAAATGCAAAAAATGTTTTATTGTGAATTTTGTTAATTTGTACTGAGTGCAACATTTTAATGAAAAGGACACATTTGCTTTCTTGTAGAAAAGTATTTTGTAAAGACAAACATGGGTCAGCATCAGACTTCTTGGATTTGATTGGTCGATTGTTTTCTAGTTTCTTGGTCCTGAGAAATCATTTGAGTCCGTATTTATAAAAAGTTTCTTGCACGGTGCTCACAAGTGTGCTTTGTAATAAAAGTCAATGAGGGTTGGAGGTTTTATTTATCAGGGAATTAAATTGAAAATATTTAATTTGAATAATAAAAGATGGGTTTAACCTTTAACATAAAAAAAAGGATTTATAATGCAACTGTATTTTTTGTTGGTCTGTCTCACGTTAGTAAAAATCTGAATCTAAAAATGTTAAAAAGTGCATCATCAGCCTGCTGGAAGCCTAAATTCTACCATTCTTGCAATCCAAGCGGGGGCCCCACAAAATCACTCCGAGGGCCACATGTGGCCCCAGGGCCGCACTTTGGACATGCCTGCTTTACAGGGTTAATGTAAAGTCACTATCTGCTGCTTGGATCCAGAATACCACGTTTGTAACTTCTGAGTCTCCGGTCCGGTGCCCTGAAGTCTCACAAAGTCACGTGTCTCACGAGGGTTAGGCTAACCCAAAGTGGCTAGCTGTTATGCTAGCTCCGGAGTGTTTTTAGCTCATGATTCCTGATTTTTTCCATCTCTCCCTGCTTGAACACAGCTGATTTCTTTGAATGAGTGATGAACCGCTCCAGTAGAAAGCAGTGAAGGCTGAGGAGACATTTCAACCGTTAGAGCAGAAACAATGCTAACGTTTTTACTGCAGTGACTTAAAACGGACACTAGGGGGGGCGCTAAAACAAGAAAACCTGCATCGTGTGCCTTTAACGACAAAAAACTGTTTTAAAATCTAGAATATTTGGGGATGTTTCAACAAAAAGTTACCTTACATTATTAATACATTAAAATAATAATTTTCATTATTATTACTTTACGTTTATTATTACCCTTCTGCCCTGAATGAACAAAAAAATGCTAAAATGTTTTCTTGCTTCAGACAGTTAAGAATGAGTCCTTTTTCTTGATGGCTTTGCTAAAAGTGAATCTTTAGACAAACATTTTGTTAAGTGGGTTCTTTAGTTGAAGTAAAATTCCCCTCTGCAGGAGATGACAGCTGCACAGCAGACGGTCAGAAGTACTCAAACAACGACATCTGGAAGCCGGAGCCCTGTCGGATCTGCGTTTGCGACAAGGGTCAGGTCCTCTGTGATGAGGTCCAATGTGACGAGCAGACCAACTGTGAGAAGGTGTACATCCCAGAGGGCGAGTGCTGTCCTGTGTGTCAGGGCGATTCGCCCAGCGGTGGCGGGTCCGATGGCTTCGGTGAGTCAGAGTTCAGCTTCAGTTCTACAAAATCACGAGAAAAATCTTCTAAATATGATGAACTGAAAGATGCTTTCCCTTCATGTAGGTGGAGGCAGAGTTTACAAGGTGAGCAGCTGTTTCTCTGTGTGTGTGTGTGTGTGTGTGTGCTGTGATCTCCATCATGTATTGAGACTCTTGTGTCTTTCTCTGCTCAGGGTCAGAAGGGAGAACCTGGAGAAGTTCCACTCGTGAGTCAACTTTTCTTAGTTTCACACATGATCAAAGGTCAGGGATAAACGGTGTGTTTGTTGATTTTCTCTGCAGGTGACGGGGATAAGGGGTCGTCCTGGACCGATGGTGAGCATCCTGGTTCTGGTTCTGTCAGGGAGAGATTCAGGTTTTTGTTTTTCTCTCTTTTTAAATGATTTTTCTTCCAACAGGGGCCTCCCGGCTCACCAGGGTACAGAGGACCTCACGGACACAAAGGAAGGCCGGTAGGTTCACCAGACTCCACAAACAACAAGCAAAACATGAAAACAAAGAATTCTATTTCATATAATAATAAAAGTATTAGGGATGCTCGATATTGGCTTTTTCACCGATATTGTCTAACTCTTAATTTCCGATACCGATATAAACCGATACCGATATAAACGTGGTAGCCCTCATTAAAAAAAAGACAAACGGTATTTAATGCAAGGTGTGCCAAATAAATAAACAATATCTCAAAAACTATACATCAGATTTGTTATATTTTGACATTTTGGGAGAGAGGAGAAGTAGCCGAACAGTTTGATGTATAACATGTGCATGGTATGTAAAGGTCATGTGTGTCATCATTACAAAAACCGATACCGATATTTACCGATATTGCATTTTAATGCCAATATCGGACGATATCATCAAAAAACCGATACCGGTATCCATCCCTAATTAACACGTTTATCAAGCTTGTAATTCCCTGAGTAACAGGAAAATAGCATAAACTAGAGACCAAAAGTAAATTAAAGTTCTTAAAATCACGTCCTGTGAGCTTCTGATCACAGTGTAGGGAGACAGTTTAGACCTCATGCTTCATGTTATTTCTGCAAACAGATTTATAAACTCTGTCTATAAACAGTTGTTGCTTGTGAACGCTCGTATGTGTTAAACGCTGCTGTGAGCATGAGTTACTAACAAATACAGCTGGTGTTAAAGACGATGTTTATAAATTATGTTTATGATAAAAGCTGCTCATGTTTTCTAATCAGCTTCGACTGATGACTTTAAAAAATGCAGGAATAAGAGAGACGATGTTATTTCTGTTAATTTAGCTCGTTATTCATGCTGATCAGAATAAAAGTGAAACTAACTCGGATATTTTAAGCATTTTCATTGGCTGTTGGTCTCCTTGAACCCGCCCACCCAGAGCTGGTGTCATATTACATCCAAGATGATGGGAAAAACTATAGAAAGTAGGTCAACAATAGAGATCAGGACTAACTGATGCATTTATGCAGTTTATGATAATTATTATGTATATTTGTTAAAATGTATAATGATTATTTAGAAATCAATTCTCTTATTCTTTTACTTTGAAAAACAGCAAAAGAAACTAAAGTAAATAACTACATATGTTTACTATTTGTCTATTAATAAACATCATAAGACTCCTCAAAAATGTAACAAACTGCTCATTTAAATCTTTAACTTTTCTTTTTTCTAGATATTGTGCTTATAGGATATTTTCAAAACCCCACTCCTACAAATTAAAAGTCCCACACGTCTTCTTTAGATTAGTGTTTTTCATCATGGACCAGTTTTATACAAGATATTTTTCCATGCTGAGGGATAATTGAGTGTAACAAAACGCAGTAGAGTGCATAACTTTTATTACACTTTTAATGCACTAATTCTGTATTGTAATATCAAAAATTGCTATTTTTCCACACAAAAAAACTCTGCAAACTGATGCAAATAGGAATAATGTGAAGAAGTTTTTCATCTGTTTCTTCTGTGCTGCACACGGCCCGTTGCCGGTCCACGGGCCCAGTGCCGGTCCACGGGCCCGGAGACGGTCCACGGGCCCGGTGCCGGTCCACGGGCCCGGAGACGGTCCACGGGCCCGGTGCCGGTCCACGGGCCCGGAGACGGTCCACGGGCCCGGTGCCGGTCCACGGGCCCAGTGCCGGTCCACGGGCCCGGAGACGGTCCACGGGCCCGTTGCCGGTCCACGGGCCCGGTGCCGGTCCACGGGCCCGGAGCCGGTCCACGGGCCCGGAGACGGTCCACGGGCCCGTTGCCGGTCCACGGGCCCGGTGCCGGTCCACGGGCCCGGAGCCGGTCCACGGGCCCGGTGCCGGTCCACAGCCCCGTAGTTTTGCAGAACAAAAAGAGTTTGCTCATGGTTAGGAAGAGGTGGGAGATGTTCCTCTAAGTCAGTGGTTCCCAAACTTTTTCTTCTGGGCCCCCCTTAATTTTACACATTTTTTCCCGTGCCTCCCCTCTCACACACACACGTGCACACACGCACGCACGCGCCCACACACATACACACACAAACACTGCGAACAGACAAATCTCATTTTCAAACTCCATTACAGGTTATTTCACATCAAACCTTAGAGATTTGAACAAGTAAAAGTCTTGCCTCGCCTCGCCTCGCCTTCTTCCGCTTATCCGGGTCCGGGTCGCGGGGGCAGCATTCCAAGTCGGGCAGCCCAGGCCACCTTCTCCCCGGCCAAGTCCACCAGCTCCTCAGCTGGGACGCCCAGGCGTTCCCAGGCCAAACTGAAGATGTATTTCCTCCAGCTTGTCCTGGGTCGACCTGGGGGCCTCCTGCCGGCAGGACATGCCCAGAACACCTCCCGAGGGAGGCGTCCAGGAGGCATCCTTACCAGATGCCCGAACCACCTCAACTGGCTCCTTTCGATATGGAGGAGCAGCGGCTCTACTCCGAGTCTCTCCCGGATGTCCGAGCTTCTTACCCTATCCCTAAGGCTGAGCCCGGCCACCCTGCGGAGGAAACTCATTTCAGCCGCTTGTATCCGCGATCTCGTTCTTTCGGTCCTCACCTATGGTCACAAGTAAAAGTAACTGCATTAACTACATGTTAAAAGAAGCTTCAACCTTTTCTTTAAAACAACAAACTAACCACTTTTACAGCTCAATAGAAACTTTTTTAAAAAGCCTCAGTGCAAAATGGGTTTTAAAAATGACAAATTCCCTGAGAAAATGAAAATAAAAAATGTAAAGGTTTATTTTTACTTTAAAAAATAGTTCTCTCATCTTTAGTGACTGGTGTGAGCGGCTTGTTGCTGCAGGTCTCCTTTGTGTTGAGTTGTCCTCCAAACAGTGTCCTGTGTGCCATTTGAGAATAAAATAGATGGGGGGGGGGGGATCTGTAGGTGGGATGTGTGTGTGTCGGGGAGGGGGGGGTGTCTGTGGAGGTTCGGATCCGGCACTGCGCGTTCAAGGTCGTGCGCGCTCGTTACTGAATCGTCCAGACTCGTGCGCTCCGTCAGTGCGCACGAGGTGCCCAAACGCGTCGTTGCGCATGGGGAGCTTTGCGGTCCGATCACTCAGCCTGTGATCAGATGCTGATGTTAACTACACTTCCTGTTGTGGTGGCTCTGAAGGAGCTCTCATAAGCGTTCAGGCTATGAAGACTGGTTGAAACGCACAAGCTGCGCCAGCAGGGACAAAATTGTACCTTTTGAGGGTACCATTTTGAACCTTAACTGAGGGTGCAAATTATTACCTTTGTAGCTTGTACCTTTTACTAGTTAAACCTGTACCTTATGGTACAAATATGTACCCCTTAGGATACATATTTGTACCCCTTAGGATACATATTTGTACCCCTTAGGATACATATTTGTACCCCTTAGGATACATATTTGTACTCCTTAGGATACAACCCTGCAGTTAAAGGTACAAAGTTGTACTTTTGAGGGTACCACCCCAGTAACAAAAATGGTACAATTATGTCCTTTCATTTCTGAGTGTGGAGTGAATATAGGCCACTGCAAGGTGATGGAAAATCTTGAAAACTTGCAACAAAAGTGTTTGAAAGATCCTTGAATTTGAATATGCCAAATATGTAAGAATCTCTAAAGATTAAAGTTCACTCCTTCTCTTATGATTTTAAGGTTTTTTGGGGCGGTCAGTTTTAGTCTTTAATCCTGATCCTGCCTATATAAAAAGTTTAACATCACAATATTATGATGTCTGTAAGAGAAAAAATCTTTCATGTCACATCTGAACACTTTTATTACTAGATTTATTTGACATGTCACTTGTTAAATGATCAAACTGAACAAAGTTCAAGGTGAAGGAGATTCTAAAGGAGACTCTGTAGATCTGGTGAGTGAAGTTCATCAAAAATGAGCAGAATAATTCTGCTGTAGTTCAGGAAAAAACATCTTAAACTGAGAAATGAGGTGGAACTTTGAGTCTCATCCAATAAGTGTCAGTCTGAGACGTGATGTTTTTAAAATGACTCAGACTCTTTTATGTTTTAGGGACTGCGAGGTACTCCAGGTTACGATGGAGAACCGGGTGTACCGGGTAACCCCGGTGAACCGGGACCTCCAGGTCCTCCAACACACCCCGGGGTGAGTCGCTGAGGTCCAAACAGAAGGACACTAACACTGTTCTTCACTCTGCAGTACTTTTCTCTGTACTGACACTGAACTTGGATAAACCGGATTGTGTTTGACCTGCAGGGCCTCGGAGCCCACATGGCTCAAGGATTTGATTCCAAAACGGGACCTCAGGCGATGCTGAACGGTGCGAGGGTAAGACGACGTCACCTAAATGTTTTCTAGTCCTCTCAGAAGAACAAAAACAGTGTTATTGTCCAAAAATATATATGGTTTATTAGCCAAGGCTTGTTATAATGATGTTTATAGAAAATAATGTTCTGAAAAGTCAACATGTGAGTCAGTAGAGGAACAACTCAGACACTGACTCATCTGGACGAAGGAGTCTCCAGAGCCTCAGCGACTTAAAAATGTTACAGAATGTTTTAGTTTTTACCATCTACTGAGTTAAAGTATCAGCTGTACTATGAGTTTTATAGTCCATTTAAATTCTTTATAAAGATTTCCGGTGATTTAGATTGTTTTTATTTACTGAACCAAAGTCTTTCATTTAGAATAAAACATGATCAATGACCTACAGGATGAATGGAATATGAACACCAGGAAAATGTTTGTTTTATGTTGCAAAAACTTAACAAAATAAACCCATTTGAGGCTTTTATTCTGGTAAAACTGTTTCCTGATCACAGATTTTATGTTTTTTAGGGAGAATCTGGAGCAAGAGGACCTCCTGGACCGAACGGATCACCTGTGAGTCCAGAACTCTAATCACACTCCGCTTCACAGCTATATGGATGCTTCTTCAACTTTTAGGTGTCTTCTGTGTTTTAAAGGGTCAAGCTGGACCTCAAGGACCCCATGGAGATGTTGGTGAACCAGGACAAATGGTAGAAAAATAATCTAAATCCTTTATAATCGCATGTATAAATGAATCATACTGGAAAAGATTTAGTTTGATTTGATGATTTATTGGTTTGTAAAGTGATTTTGTGTTTTTCAGGGTTCACCTGGACAAAGAGGACCAGAGGGTCCAGCAGGAAAACCGGGCGAAGACGTGAGACAGTTTTTTTTACTTGTACTATTTTACACATGAACTCGCAGTTCTGTGTGTTTTTCTATGATCGGAAAAGCCGAGCTGCATTATTTAAATGTACACAATCCGGTAAATGTCCTAAAAATAAAAAACATCTTTTATAAATTACAAAACCAATAAATTATCGCACTTATTCATGAGTATTTTTTTGAATAAAACTGTGAGTAAAACTATGTCCTCACGCAGGGAGAACCAGGAAAATCAGGAAATCCCGGAGAAGTTGGATTTCCCGGATCAGCTGTAAGCGTCTTTTGTCTGACAGGTTAAATTAAATTCTCCATTAATTTCTTTTAACATGAACGTTAATATTTTAGGGACCGAGAGGATTTCCTGGCACGCCCGGACCTCCTGGTCTGAAGGGTCACAGAGTGAGTTTTAAACATCGTCCCGGTTTCTTTAATTACGTTCTTCTGCCTAATCACTATTTGTTCTTGTGAACAGGGACACACTGGACCACTTGGCCAAAAAGGAGAAACTGGAGCTGTTGGGTCCAAGGTATTGAAACAAAACAAAAAAAAAACGTTTTCATACAATCATTGTTTTTGGCAAAATGGCCTCATATCTGGAAAACTGTGCAAGAAATTATCCACAATAATTTTTATGATCCTGAACATTTTTAGTCATTTCAAGTTAAATTTCATGATCAGTTTGTTTTTTCTATTCAGTTTTATAGCCTTAAAAATGATGGTGTGATGGACTTCTGTGCCTTTAGAGCAAGAGTACCTGGCTGCAGACACAAGATGGCGGACAGCAACCTCCGTATACCGTACCGGAATTGGTTAGGGTTAGGTTAGGGGGAGGGTTGTTGACCTTGCTTGAAATCCCCACAGCCAATCTAGAAAAAGGATATTCGCTTCCGGTACGGAGAATTACGTCACTTCCGGTAGAGAGCTTCCGGTACGGTAGTACGAGAGTGGCTGTCCGCCATCTTTGTCTGCCATCTTGTGTCTGCAGCCAGGTGCCTCTCCTTTAGAGTGAAAACATAAGTGATTAAATATATTTTAGAGCAACAGATGTATCTGCAGATTTTATCATGTAGTGTCATTACAATAACAGAAAATACCGTGATACATTTTTAGGTCCACATCACCCATTGATTGGAGGTTTTATTGATTTATTTGGCGCTACCTCTAATCGAATGTGTTTTTTTAGGGGGCTACTGGACCTCCTGGTCCGATGGGAGGACCTGGACCCATGGTAAGTCCAGCTTAACTTCATCTTACAGAACCAGTGCTTTTTGATTATTATAATAAAACTGTGTTTAATGACAGGGTCCAGCTGGGATGCCAGGAGAGAGAGGACGTCCGGGACCGGGTGGTATAGCAGTAAGCAGATCATTTTAATAAAACGTATTCAATATTTGCTGGTTTTAATTTAAAATAACTACCTTTTTAATAAAATTGCATCAAGTTTTTACAAAATGAACATTTTCCTTCTTTTTTTTTAGGGTAAACGAGGTCTGCCTGGCAACATCGGGAAACCCGGTCCACTGGTAAGAGATTTACTTTAAAGGATTTAGAAGAAAAGTGTGTTCCAAAGTGTTGTTGCAATGCATAAATAATAACAATAAGATACATTTTTAGATAAATAAATTTTTTCCAAAGTAATTTTATGAAGAAGAAAAACAATAGTCCCAATTTTTAACTCTACAAATAGATTTAACATGTTTTATGGCAACATTTAAAATAAGTTGACAAAAGGAAACAAAAAGTCAGTAGGTGTTTTATGGTCCACGTGAGATGATCTACTCATTAATAGGTGTAAGTCCAACCATTTTTTATTATCTAAATATTTTACATTGAATGTATCATTGTGTTTCCATATATCTGTATGATATGCTAAGCTATTCCTCTTCTTGCTCTTTGTCTTCACAGTAGGTGGTAGGAAGAGGTGATACCAACATTTTTCCGTTTGATTTGATACCGATAGTTTCAACTTTTTTATGATGAATAAAATTCATGAACATAAAAACTTGAAAGAAATGTTTAAAATGGATTATGAATAAAATAATACAAAAGAACAAATGAAAGGCGCCAGAAGCGCCGGTCCACACCATGGTGCTGTCTGTTTGGTGTTCGGTGGCGTCTCGTGGCTGAGGCGTATACGTTACGACTTTAAAGTACTTTGCGACACTAACATTATGATAACATGCTGCTAAACTGCCACTAGTGCAACAGTGAGCCTTTGGCTCAGACATCTGATTGGCTGCCATAACCATGTGACATGGAAGACCATAGATATCATATATATCACTAGATGCCCTATGTGGGACTCTACGGCGTCCCTACACGGCGGCCATCTTGCTTCATACAGCTGGCGTTCTGCTCTCTATGGCAGCAGATGGAAGGTGAGCGATCAGCTTAACTAAAAACACTCATAACTCGATTAAAAATGAACAGATTTACAAACGGGTTACTTTCTTATAAACCTTATTATGTATAGACTTGAGATTTGATACTTTTACAATTTATGAATCTCCCGACCATTATCGTTATATTTTGATACATATTCACAGCCACGTCTCTGACGTTTATAAAAATGCAAACCGTTTGAAAATAGGTTAAAAATTGAGCAAGTTAGAGGTATTTATTAGTAGATGCTCCATTGACACCAATGTTAAGAAATGGGGCAGCTGTACGAACTAAGATGGCCGCCGACGTAGGGACGTCAGGGTCCATTGACGAACAGCGCAGGTGAGACATGTAGTGATATATATGATATCTATGTGGAAGACCACTCAAAATACGCCCAGGCTTGTTTTCACATTGCCTACATCAAAACACAAATTATATATTTTGTATCAGCCCAGTGGGATTACGATATTTAAAAAGTATCCATACCAAAATATCAACAGGCGGGTATCTAAGTATCGATACCGTAGTATTGATCCCTGTTGATTCTGAAATCAAGAACTTTGTGATTCCTTAACAGAAGTTTGACAGTGTTTGTGTGTCTTTGTAGTCTTGAGTAATAACAGAATTTCTGTAGGGTTTTTAAAAGTCAATGTGTCTTAAATGTCAAACCTCTAGAATTTTATGTATTACCAGTAAATTAGAATGTGCTGGAGGTGTTTAATGTGTTATAGTTCAGTCTGTAGATTTCAGGTTTCCGTATGCTGTGACAAAACTACAAGGCCCATAATGCAGCAGGGCAGCAGCCATGTTTAGCTACAGACATTCAGCCAAGCCGCGCCTGAAGAGTCTTATTGCTTTGCTCCTGAAAGGAAATTTAATGTTTCTTTTTTCACTAACAGCTTCTGTGTCACAGAAAAGTTCATGTTTAACAAAGTCAGGGATTTTATAGTTGTCTCACAGCTGTCATTCATGTAGTTCTTGAATTAGAGTTTTTGAAACTTAAAAAAAAAACCTGGATATGTTGAATAAATGTAAACAGCAGCAAACGTCAAAAAAAGAAGAAAAAAAGCATTTTTGATTTTTCTTCTTCCTCAGCCTAAAGTCGTAATTGTGATTTTCTTTGTGGGTCTTTGGCGCCACCTTGTGAACTGGAGGATCAACACCAATCTGCCATAACATTATGACCACTCACCTAGTACTGTGTCACAGGTTATGAGCTGTAATAACTACAGTTACTGACATAGTGTTGACCTGCTCTACCTATTGGTATATTTGACTAATAAATATTTAATTTCAAGTTTACATTTTTTTTTTTTTATCAACAGGGTCCTTTAGGTCTCAATGGTCCACCTGGATATCCAGGAACGCCGGGTATGAAGGCAAGTACCTAAACACAGTGGTGTTAAAGTGAAAAGCAGAACTTTTTGTAATAACTTATGGTCTTCCACAGGGACAACCTGGGCCCACTGGGGTCCGGGGTCCAGAAGGTCCACAGGGGCAGAGAGGAGAGACGGGTCACCAAGGCAGAGCTGGACCAGTTGGCCTCAATGTTAATATCTTATCTTTTACATCAAATTAAATGTGTTTAAAGAATTTATCCAGTAACGTTTGTGATTAACTAATGGTCTAACTGGAAAACTTTTGTGCTCAAAGGGACCCATGGGTACAGACGGGGGCCCGGGTGCTAAAGGACCAGTGGTTTGTGCACACATTTTCATTTCAGCCAAATTCTCTGACATTTAAATGAATACACAAGATTCTCAAAATCAGGACTTACTTTCTTCAGGGTAATTTGGGTCCACAAGGTCCAGGAGGCCACTCTGGACCCTCAGGCCCACCAGGACCTCAGGGAAGCACCGGCCAGCCTGGTATTAAAGGCCAGGGGGTAAACTGACTGCTTTGACTCTTCTGATTAGAGTTCATTTTCAGTTAAATGAAGGAAACTCACATTTGATTTGTTTCAAAGGGAGATGTTGGTGTCGGGGGTTTTAAAGGAGAAGCAGGACCTAAAGGAGAACCTGTAAGAGGTCACCAAACGAGCACATTTAGCTAAATAAAGATGAGATTAGAGGTACGACTGGATTCTGGTTTGTGTTTTAGGGTCCACCAGGCTCCCAGGGAGTGATTGGCCCTCAGGGTGAGGAGGGAAAGCGAGGACTACGTGGAGACCCTGGCTCTGTTGGACCTCTTGGTCCCGTCGGTGAAAGAGTGAGTTGGGATACTTCATCTACGTTCAAATTTAGGTGTTACAGAGATGTTTGGTTAATAATCCATCCCACTTTATGCTTGTTGTGAGCCATTTTAATCCATAAAACACAGAACATTGGTCAGGTTTCTCCTTAAAACTGACGATAAACTGGTGCTCGAGGAACCAAACATGCATCCTTACTAATGAAATAACCCAAAAACAACCAATAAAACAAATCTGTCCCTAGAGGTATCCATTGCAAAGCAGCAGTTTTCTACCAGATGACATTAAAACAGACAGAATGACACGTTATTCTGGTCAAACTCATGAGAAATTGTTCAATGTAGCTGATTAAACTGTCACAAATTCACTGGACTGAACAAAGACAGACTCACCTGCTGATGTTTGGACCTGGTCTACCCAACCTAAACAATAACCAGATCACAAGTGGTACAAGTACTCCTGGTATCTAAACTTTTAAATGTATAGAAAACACCAGAAAACCCAACTATACAGTAGTTTTACACAAAGGTACAAAACTAAATTCAATGTTCTGTTTTTCCAGGGATCTCCTGGTAACAGAGGTTTCCCTGGTGCTGATGGTCTACCAGGACCTAAGGTACTGTCTATTCTCGGAAATATGTTCAGATATTTTTGATTTTTAAAGTAAGCTATATATTTTTTCTCTTGTCAAAAGGGTGCTCAAGGAGATCGTGGCATTTCTGGTCCACCTGGGCCAAAAGGCGCTTTAGGAGACTTGGGACGCGCAGGAGAGCCTGGTCTACCAGGTGCAAGGGTAACGCCAAAACTCAGCCTTTTATTTACGAGACATTTTAATCTGACCATGTGTAAATGATTCTTGGAGCTCTCTGATTGTTTCTACAGGGTCTTACTGGTACCCCAGGAGTCCAGGGGGCAGAGGGCAAACCGGGACCACTGGTGGGTCACAGAACTGTATTTCAAATGAAACTCATGAGTTTGTAAAGAGAAACCTTTATATTGAGTTACATTTTTGCTAACAGATTGTTCTAAATGTTCTGGTCCATTTATTGTGTTTATTAAAATCAAATCGGGTTTGGTTCTGACTCAGGGAGCTCCCGGTGAGGACGGTCGTCCCGGCTCAGCAGGACCGATTGGAAACAGGGGCCCTGCGGGAACCATGGGGGTCCCAGGTCCTAAAGGCTTTAATGTAAGGCTGGAGTTTTCCTCACGCTGTGCGTTAATCATAAAGTTCTGGTTCTAAACATGCGGTACTCTCAAAGGGTGACCCAGGAAAGACGGGTGAACAGGGATCTGCTGGAGTGCCAGGTCAAAGAGTAAGAGACTAGTTTTGTCAGATTATTATTTTATTATATTAACTCAAATATGATCATGTCATGCATTGGGTCTAGATCTGAACTGGTTTTGTTTCTCACTTTGTCTTCAGGGACCTCCAGGAAAAGATGGAGAAGTTGGTCCTGCGGGGCCTCCTGGTCCATCTGTAAGAATTAACGCTCTCATATCACATCAGCTGTTAGGGAAATGTTGATTTCTTACACAATCGATTGTCTTTTTTCAAAGGGTCCTGCAGGAGACAGAGGAGAACAAGGGCCACCAGGTGTGAACGGATTCCAGGTGTGTTGCTTAAACACAAAATATTGGTATTGTTTTATAAATTCATAGAAATAAACTAATAATTTAATGAACGTAGTTGGGAGATGATGATCCAGGCTTGTTAAAGTGGCATAAAGTTTATATTTCTGCTTTAATTGTTGGAGAAACACAGATATGATCCAACTGAATGAACTGGATTTAAATGGGATCTCTTTGTTTTAATATACAGCGCTCAAAGATTACTATTGCTGCTAAATGTCTAAGTCAAATGTGGACGATCTTCACTTTAAAGTAATTTAATATTGTATATCTGTATCAACATTGGTCGCCATATTGGATTGGATATAATCTTAAATGTAAGTGCTGAAAAATGAACTTTTTCACCTCTTTTGTTTGTATTTTTAGGGTTTGCCAGGAAACCAAGGCCCTCCTGGAGAGCCTGGTAAACCAGGAGACCTAGTGAGTCCAACAGAAAAATCAAAACCCTCCATTAACCCCTTAAACACCTCAGTTTAATGTTATTGTCTGGACCACATGGATGACACAAATGCTCGTTTTTCAGGGTATCCCCGGAGAGATCGGTCCTCTGGGTCAAATCGGACCTAGGGTGGGTACAGATCAGCTCTTTGATTAGTATGAATGATGCTGAATACTTTATTAATGGTATCTAAATTCCAGGGTGAGCGAGGAATCCCTGGAGAGAGAGGAGATCAGGGTCCGACTGGTCTTCAGGGACCTAAAGGAATTCCTGGAGCACCTGGTCCAGATGGACCAAAGGTATTATTATACATACTGTAAGCTTCGTACAGAGCATTGATTTAGTTTTATTAATCTGATGTGTGTTGCTGTAGGGCAGTCCTGGTCCCACTGGTGCTCTGGGAGATGTAGGTCCTCCTGGTCTTCAGGGTATGCCAGGAGAAAGAGGAACCTCTGGACCTCCTGGGCCTAAGGGCGACAGGGTAAGTGTTGAAATCATTGCATGATTTGGGTTTTAACAATTGGAAAACATGGGAACCTTACGCTTCTTCTTTGTTGTTGCTGCTTTTGTTTAGGGAGCGATTGGTGAGAAAGGGTCAGAGGGCACACCTGGAAACGACGGAGCAAGAGTAAGAAAACCTCTTCGTTTCTCTGCACACACTCTTGGCTCAGCCACTAACGGACAAGTTTAATTTACACTTGTGAGACAAAAAGTAAACTGTAGCTGATGATGGATTCATGTAAGACCTGCCCCAGCTTGTGTCTGCTGCCGGAAACCAGAAGTAACGATGAGCAGACTCTCAGACCAGATCTCTTTACTGTCTGCAGGGAGCTCCAGGTCCCGTCGGCCCAATAGGACCTGCTGGACCCAGCGGTGAAAAGGTTCAGCTCTTCTTTTCTAACAGACACTAAAAAGCAATAAAAATACAGAATCAATGAAGGGTTAAACTTTCAGTAAACATGTGATTCCTTCACAGGGGGAACCTGGACCCAAAGGACCAGCTGGACCTGCAGGATCCAGAGGAACACATGTGCGTAAACCTGACAGGTCCCTTTAATGAACCCGTTTTTACAGCAAATCAAGTAAAAGTTCATTTTATTTCAGGGAGCTCGAGGAGACCCCGGTCCGATCGGTGCTGTTGGATTTGCCGGACCTCCTGTGAGTCGATTCGGTGGTTTGCTAGACTTTGTGGAGGTGAAAGGCTAAGCCGCGACTGTTAACCTTACAAACACTTTGCAGGGTCCTGATGGTCAACCTGGAGTCAAGGGAGAGCCTGGAGAGCCAGGCCAGAAAGGAGATGCTGGGTCTCCAGGACCTCAGGGTTTAGCTGGAGCTCACGGACCTCCGGTGAGTTTTAAACATCAATAAATGAAAAATCAGAGGGACGACGGCGTTGTTCTCCGTCTCTTCGTCCACACAAATTGTCCACTTTTCTAGTTTTGGTGAATAAATGTGCTTGTTTTAACACATTATTACATGCATTAATGATAAATGACTTCAAGTGCTGGTTTTTTAGGGACCAGCTGGTGTTTCTGGACTGAAGGGAGGAAGAGGAACACAAGGCGCACCGGTACGATCCAAACCACCTCTATCTCACTTTATCGTATCAGGCGTATTCTGTGATGTTGTGCAGACAGTAGGAACCACGTTCTGCTATAAAACTGAGCTCATTTCTGCTGGCAGGGTCCTACTGGTTTCCCTGGATCTGCAGGAAAAGTTGGACCACCAGGTCCACCTGTAAGTACCACAAAGACAGGTGCTTCCAGATACAGTAATAACAGGAAATGAAACTTCTTAATAACTTCAACATCTCTCATAAGGGTCCAGTTGGAGAACCTGGACCACAGGGATCTCCAGGAAAAGAAGGTCCTCTTGGACTCCGAGGTGATCACGGACCCCCTGGAAGACAAGGAGAGCGTGGACCAGCAGGACCGCCAGGAAGCCCTGGAGACAAGGGCGACTCCGGAGAGGATGGTCCAACGGTAACCTGATGAAAAATGCTTAAGATGACTTCCTGTTGAATTCAGGACTAACAGATTCTAAATGTTCCGTGTTTCCTTGTTGGATTTAGGGTCCTGATGGTCCTCCAGGCCCAGCTGGAACTACTGGACAGAGAGGCATTGTGGGTCTTCCTGGTCAGCGAGGAGAGCGTGGGATGCCGGGTCTTCCAGGACCAGGGGTTCGTATCAGAACTTCTGTTTTAGCTCCAGTTTTAACATGTAGATCGTCATGGCAACAGGACCAAGCTACTGACTCAGAACTGAACGTGTGTCACTGCAGCATCTCCACCGTTTACTGACCGCTTTATTTGTCGTCTTGTTTAGGGTCCCCCAGGAAAACAGGGAGCTCCGGGATCAGCAGGAGACAAAGGGCCCCCGGGTCCAGTTGGTGTCCCTGGTGCTAATGGACCTCGTGGTGATCCTGGTCCTGATGTAAGATGAGTTTTTTCTTGTTGCCGTTTTGTTCTCACATCACATCTTCACAGATATTATGAAGCTTTAATCCGTTTCCTCCTCAGGGTCCTGCAGGATCTGATGGTCCACCTGGAAAAGACGGAAATCTAGGACAACGGGTAGGATTTAAAAAAAAAAAAAGGATTTTAATCTCAGCTTTCAAATTTTAAGTGACTGAAAGTGGATGCATTTCAGGGAGACCGAGGAGATTCTGGTCCAGAGGGTTTGATTGGTCCTCAGGGACTTCCAGGACCTCCTGGTCCTGTCGGTGGACCAGGTGATCCAGGAAGAAGAGGAGAGCCTGTAAGTGTTTCTCTGTTCTCCTAGAACCAGACCTACAGATAGTTTGATGTTTTCCTAATGACTCGGCTCATCTGCAGGGCTCAAGAGGCCCTCAAGGCCCACCTGGAGCTGCTGGGAAAAGAGGACTAGTGGTGAGTCTCAGTCTTCAGGTCATGAAATGTGTTATTCATGTCAAGACTCTTAAAATATGTGAAATTGTTCCTAAATCAGGGACCTCAAGGACCAAGAGGAGATAAGGGTGACCTGGGTGATCATGGAGAGAGGGGCCAGAAGGGACACAGAGGCTTCACCGGTCTGCAGGGTCTTCCTGGACCTCCAGTAAGAAATGATGTTGAAGGGTTCTTGTTCAAGGAGTGAATTTTTAACCCTAGGGGAATTTGAAAAGGGGCTTAGAGTATGATGTCACACATCTCTGTATCCTAAATTTACAGAGATTTGAAGAAAAACAGAGAAACAGATTTTAATTCAAATAAACAAAATGGATTCCAGGAGTTAGAAAGTTTGATATTTACGTTTCTTTAGGGCACAACTGGTGAGCAAGGAGCTCCAGGAATATTCGGACCAAGCGGCCAGAGGGTAAATAATATCATACAACATGTCAAAGTAGTCAAATCAGACATTATGGTTATGGAATTACTTTCTCGGTTAACAAATACTTCTGGAACATGACTCAGGGTCCTCCTGGACCCATCGGGCCTCCTGGGAAGGAGGGATACTTGGGCCAGCCAGGACCAATGGGACCTCCAGGAACTCGTGGACTCAGTGGAGAAATTGGACCCCAGGTAAGGTTTTTATTATACAGACCAGGACAAACACCCAAATAGGGCTGAACATCTTCCCAACAGACGTTTGAGAGCAGGAAGTAAACCTGTGTATGAAACCAACAGGGACCCCCAGGAGAACCCGGACCTCCTGGTGTCCCTGGCCCTCCAGGACCTCCTGTGGCAGCTGCCGATGACCTTTTTGCTGGCGCTCATGATTACGACTCCGGGCCTCCTCTTCCTCCTGAGTTCAGCGAAGACGAGGCTCTACCCAACAGTAACTCCTCCAGCATCATAGTCCCCGTTGACCCCGGCGTTCAGGCCACGCTGAAGGCTCTCAGCAGCCAGATCGACAGCATGAAGAGCCCCGACGGGAGCAGGAAGCACCCTGCCAGGACCTGCGATGACCTGAAGAGGTGCTACCCCATGAAAAAGAGCGGTATGTGTCACTTAGGAGGGGGCGGTACCAATGATTAATGAGTAGAGTGGGAAGCACTTGTGAATTTCTTTCATCTTGACTACTTGTAAATGAAGGTGAGTACTGGGTGGATCCAAACCAAGGCAGCGCAGAGGACGCCATCAAAGTGCACTGCAACATGGACACCGGAGAGACCTGCATCGCTGCAAACCCGTCTAGCGTACCTCGTAAAGTCTGGTGGACCTCCTCCAGGAACAAACCCGTGTGGTTCGGAGCCGACATCAACAGCGGGACACACGTGAGCGCTCGCTTTTTTAATCCCGTCAGCAAACGAACGAGGTTTCTCCGAAGCAATAACGCTCTGTGTCTGGTTTCTAGTTCGCTTACGGGAACAAGGATCAGCCGGTGAACTCCGTCACGGTGCAGATGACCTTCATCCGCCTGCTCTCCAAAGAGGCGTCTCAGACCATCACCTACCACTGCAAGAACTCTGTGGGCTACGAAGACGCCAAAACGGGCAACTTGAAGAAAGCCGTGATCCTTAAAGGCTCCAACGACCTGGAGCTGAAAGCAGAGGGAAACAACCGCTTCAGATACACCATGGTGGAGGACTCCTGCTCGGTAGGTTCAACACCAACCTCTAAAGCTGGCCTAGTGAGTCTCACTGGTGACCTAAAGTGGTCCCTTTTCTTTGCACAAGAAGGTTTTGATGAGTGAAAAAGAAGGAAGATTGTAAGGTGTTAAAAAATAATGTCAGATGAAACATAAGAAATGTAAAAATGTCCCCGAATTTAACTTCTTATTCACGTTAAAGTTTAAGACTTGTCTTCAAGGAAAAGTGAAGCTGATTTATAGAGTTTAAACTCAACGTTTTCATTGGTTGTTGGTCTCCTGCGAATATCCTTTTTCTAGGCGATATCAACCATGGTCCCGCCTTCCTCGCCTGTGATTGGCTGCAAGCGCTCTCCTCCGATTGGCTGTGGGGATTTAACCACATCTAACCCTAACCATTCGCAGGAGAGCGCTTGCAGTCAATCACAGGCGAGGAAGGCGGGACCATGGTTGATATCAACTAGAAAAAGGATATCTGCTGGTCTCCTTGAGCCCGCCTCCGGGTCCTGAGGTTGATCTGAAACAATAGTTTGATGTGATTCTGATACCTAAAGGATGAGATTTCACAGCTTGACTAAAGTGCTGAACACTTCTAGCCCAAAAAAACTAGAAAGTTTTAGAAGATACTGTTTAGATTTTGCAAGTTTTAGCAGTGTGGTATTAGAATCCTAGTATTCCTTGAAAGCAGTGGTGGGCTGTGCATTTAATCTCTGGGACTGCAGTGATTTCCTACTCAACCTAAATTATTACACCTCATAATACCATCAATACGACTCCAGAATCCATTGCAGAATCAAACGTACACGTTACATCACCCTTGGCTGGTCAACGCACATTTGTGGTGTGAACTCACCAACACGAATCTCCTCCACATCATGGCTCCAAACATCAAATCCATCAGTATCAAGCAACAGGTATTTCCAGCTGTATAATCCTAGCATCTCTCTGAAGCGGTTATCCAGGGTGACGTTCATCGTTCCTGGGACAGGATCCCTTCTCCTCCTTCAGCCATCGTAGGTTAAAAATACACCGATAGCCGTCGGTAGGTAGCTAACGAATCTCCGAGTTTAGTTCAGATATCTCCGCCTTTCGGGCTAAAATGCTAAAACGAGGCCTTATCCAATCACACGACACGTTCATGTCAACACAAGGTGAGGTATGCTAGCTGGCCTCGAGAGCTGATTGGCTAATGCAACTGATCGTCTCTGATGACTGAAAACGGACAGCGGCCTGCTCTGTTGATTCAGAAGACGCAGAGAGAAGCATGTGAGGCTCTAGTGGCAGACTTTAATCTGCCTGACAACACAAGCTAGCTGAAATCTGATTGGACAACACCCTACCTTGGTATTTTAACACTGGGAGCGGCACAACCAAGTGGATATAATATGATATAAAGAGAACAGACCAGGGAGAACATTTTTGTTTAAAAATATTAACCAAAAGAAAAAAATACATTTACTTTTCTGAGTAAGTTTAGGCCAGCAGAGACGGCCTTTAAAGCCCCGACGGACCACCACTGCTCACATTTGAACTCAAATCTGTGTAAAACTGACTAAGTTAGAACCTTTTTATTGGTTGGTAATATAAGCTAACCATGGCGGCCATCTTGAATTGGGTTGCCTCCAAAAGTCCAATCATAATTTTCTGGAAAAATTCTAATTCTAAAAGTCACAAAACAGAACAAGATTATTACTTTACTGTTTAGACAGGATTCATTCTGTGAGCCATGACTTGAATTATGACATAAATTAGGAATATTAAGCAATAATTTGGTCACTAAACCTGTTTATCGTTCACAGCACGCAAATGGCAACTGGGGCAAGACGGTGCTTGAGTACAGGACACAGAAAACTGCCAGACTTCCCATTGTGGATATTGCCCCCGTGGACATTGGTGGCCCCAGTCAGGAGTTCGGTATCGATATCGGACCCGTGTGCTTCTTGTAAAGCCGAACACGTCGAGGAGAGACTGTTGGACTGACAGCTGACGCGATCAGCCGCCCTGTACATACGAGTACCGAGGACTATTCTGGCCCTGTGGCAAAATATTTATTGTGCCTTTCAACCCAAGTTCAAGACATCGACGACTCATAAGTTGGTATGAATGTTTGATTTTACGGCAAGCAATTGGTAAAAATAATCACTCCTTCGTTTGTGTATGTTTAACTCATGCATGAAGCTTGAATTCAATTTAAAGTTGTTACCAAATCATATTAAACATCAAAACTGCTGTTAATAAGCCCAGAACTGTTACATGCCCCACCACTATTGTTTTTATTGTTATGTTCTTTTAGAAATTTAAAACACTTTGCGGTGCTATTGAGGAAAAAAAAGAAAACGACGCGGTCATGGATGAGCTGAAGATCCGATGTCGCTCTGAACTCTGAACCCGGAGGAGGATTAAACTCATTAGGTCTGTCGATTGCTCGGTGTTAGCTACCTCGTCACCAAAGCTGAGAAAACGATGATGTAAAGTTTTTTCCCAGGTGCTGTTTACTTTTAGCTGTTGAACGCTACAGTTCAGGGTTTGGAGATGAAAATAAAGATCTTTTTTGTCACCGATGGAGGAATGAGTGAGGTGCTGTGTGATGACTGGGAGTATTTCTTTTTTCTTTCATCTTTAAAAAGTGGCGCAGCAGGAAAATCTCTCTTACGCCAGCTTCCCCCCCCCCCCTTCTGCAGCATCCTGCACTTATATGCTTCAAACATTTTCCTATAATCATTTTTTTTAGAATAAGTGGCTGTTTGTATTTTTTTTGCTATGCAACGAATTAAACTAAACGCTTGTTAATCCCGTAAGTTCTCGTCAAATTAATGAAGCAGGTCCAGTTCGTTTTAACTCCTTTTTTGTAGTTAAAAAAAGACATTTTTCTGTAGTTTTCAGGTTGTTGATGTGAGCCGTTTGCTTTTTATTGTACTTTAAAATGATTCTTTGTGCTTTAAAATATCCTAAATATTTATTATTGATTTGTTGGGGAACAAAAGGAGGAGGGGGCAGAAGAAGAATAGGAGGAAACTTTCCAGGGACATGTCATCATTTTGGGAAATAAATGTTCAAAATTCTCTGTCTTGTTTTGTTTGAGCCAAATCAATGAGATCCAGTTTCATCAGCAGGAACATTTCATCCTCTTAAAGGCACACTATGCAGTTTTGGCTTGTTTTTAGCACCCCCTAGTGTCTGTTTTAAGTCACTGCCGTAAAACGTTAGCACTGTTTCTGCTCAGAAACCCCTAAATCTAACTGTTGAAATGTCTCCTCAGCCTTCTTTGTGTTCTACTGGAGCGGTTCATCACTCATTCAAAGAAATCAGCTGTTCAAGCAGGGAGAGATGGGGAAAAAAATCAGGAATCATGAGCTAAAAACACTCCGGAGCTAGCATAACAGCTTAGCCTAACCCTTGTGAGACTTCAGGGCACCGGACCAGAGACTCAGAAGTTACAAACGTGGTATTCTGGATCCAAGCAGCAGATGGGGCTGAGTGACTTTTCATTAATCCTGTAGGGTCAGATTATCAGACTGGATCAAGGAAAAGACTTTAAAATTTGAAAAAGTTACATAGTGTGCCTTTAAAGGCAACACAATGACATGTTTTGATTACATGTCCACTAAATGCAACACAGAATAAAAATTCACATTCAACAAAATCTTTATTTTTTTAGAAATTAGGAAATATTCAAGAAATTTATTGAACAAATGACAGATCTGAACAGCCTCAGTTTAGAGAAACTGATCAGTTCTGACTAGACTAACAGCCATACTCAGTAGGCAGGTAAACAAGCTAGGTCTTGCTAGCTAGTTTACAGAAACACGACTCGGAGCACTCAACTCGACGATAACAAAGCAGAGTCTAACTCCAGCCGTAGAAACGTTCCCCCAGCTTTTCCTCTTTTCACCTCCAAACGTTTTTAGTTTTCTGCTAGCTGAAAAGGTGTTTTTTGGGGGGACTCTTAAATTCTACATTAGCTGGTGACTTGAAACCTAAACAAAAACAGAAAGCCTTTGTCAAGACTTTTACTAATGTAAGGCCTCACACTAATGCAGGTAATATTAAATATTTTAAAGAGAATAAAGGTTTGGTACAGTCAATATTTCTTTTTTCAACTTTTTGGGGGTTTTTTTTGGCTTTAAATGTAATTTCATGGTAAATAGAACCCCAAACCTCGCTGGCTTTTACTGAAAGGTGAGACTTGCGAGCTCCATTAATAAAACTAAACCCAGCAGCATCACTGAAGAATAAATAACTACATCAACATCAAGTAACTTAACATTTTAAAGCCCTAAAAATCATTGCTCTTTACTGTTTTTGAGATAGTGTTGGGGGATTTTTCTTCAAGTTATCAAGAAAATCTGTTTTATATCAGAACTCAAACTGTCCCATCAGCTGATAGATTTACAACTTAGCAATTTTACAGAAAATGTTAAATCTACACATTTAAAAAAAAGAAAAACCCTGGAACTATAAATCATTCAGTTTTAGTTTATTAGAGGGGATTTCTGATTCACATTAATTCACCACCATACTTGTGCATGTCCCATTTAGCAAACATTTTTCTTAACTCCGTTTTTAGCAGAAGTTCTCATGATGCATTATGGGTAATGGCCTGAAATCAAATCTAAAAAGTGTCTTAAGTAATTCTTATAATAAATAAATCCTCATGCTTGAACCTAAAATCAGCAGGGAAACATTTTCCAGGTGATGTCATTTTTAAAAACGGTTTGGACCAACTTCATGCGACCTATAAATAAAATGTTATATTTAAAGTTCTACTGCCCTCTAGTGGAGCCAACGCTTATTGCTGACAGTTTTTAACCAGATGTTTTTGCTTTAAATTTGTGCGTTTTTGTGACATTTCAGGAATAACTCTGTTCTGAATCTGATTAAACAGGACAGTTCTAATTCTCATCCTACTCTCATGGTTTTGATTTCAATTTATATTTATTCTTTCATCCAAGTTCATAAAGAAACAGGCATGTCGTCTAGAATAGGGGTCAGAAAACTGGCTCTGGGGCCACATGGGGCCATTCAGACACTCTGAAGTGGCTCCTTGTTATTTTGACCTGAGGGATATTTATATTTATATTGACTGATTGGTAGTTTTAATGCCTAATTATTATTTTTTACATATTCTAATAATAATGACATAGTTGTCTATTATCTGAATCAGCTAAAAAGTGCTTTAATTTTTATTAAAACTTATTTAAAATCAGTGAACACTAGCTCAATTTACCTAATTTAAACTGAAATAAGAATATGATGTATTTGTTTACATTTATATGTTCTTTTTTTCTAAGACATTTTAACAAACTGTCCTCCAATCAGCTGAAGGTCTCTAATATGATGTAAGCTTCATAAACAGTTATGACTCCAGCTTGTCGTGATCATTTAGTTTTGCAGCTTATTGAAGCTCTGAAATCATATTATGATTATTTATTGGTTAATATTTTAAATTAAAAATCTTTTTTTAAAGATTTTAATTGAACTAATTCAAACTAAAGCAGATGAGAAAAACTGAGTTTCATTTGCACTTTAATTAAATTAAAGAAAATCAGAGTCAAGTATTTTTAGTTTTCTATTAAATACAGATTATCAGTATATTAATACTTCTGAAATACTACTTATACAAACAAAGGAAAGTGAACAGATTAAGGATTTAATTTTCCAAGTGACGATTCAGTGAGAACAACTTTGATTCTGCTCTAAATCTGAACCAATGAGCTCGCTGTAACTAATGTTCTGGACTAAAGTCCCACGCTGCGGACAGTGGTGTGGTTTCACACCTGGAACAAGACCTTCAGAGAGCTGTTTGGAGCAGAATTTGATTGGTGAGGAGGAGGCGGCGCAGTCTGCTGGTCTTTGGAGGTTCAGGTCCAGCGTTCAGCAGCCAGAATAAATTAAAATGAAGAATCAAAACTCTGGTTTCAGTTGCTTTAATGAGACTTTTCTGTCTCATATACAAAGATTTACTGATAATCTTTCTACAAAAACACAAAAAAATTGTAGTCGTTATGGAAGCCTGTTTCTGCAACTTTGATTTCATCATAATGAGACACTAAATCCAAATTATGATGTATTTTTTCATAAATTCTTTGATAATTTCTCAAAATTATAGAACATTTTGAGTCATAATTATGAGATGCAAAGTTATAATTTAGAGAAACATTGTTGAGAGGCTAAGTCATAATTATGAGATAAATCAAAACTACACTCTAAAAAGTAAAACCATCATTTACTTAAATTTTTTGGTGTAACATTTTTACACTCAAGAATTTTGAGTAGATTGGAGACAATTATATTAAAAAGTTGGCTTTTACTTAATATAATTGTCTCCAATCTACTCAAAATTCTTGAGTGTAAAATGTTACACCAAAAAATTTAAGTAAATGATGGTTTTATTGTTTTAGAGTGTATGAGGGAAGTGAAAACTAAGAAAAAAGTGAATTATGGGAAGTCAAACGTATGAGATAACTCATATGATGAGTCATATTTATGAGATGAGAAGTCAAAAGTATGAGAAAAGTCATACTTATAAGGTGATGTCATAAATATGTGATGATAAATCAACATTTTGAGATACTAAGTCATAAATTTGAGATAAAAAATTATGAGATCATTAATAATTATGAGCTACTAATTGATGATTATGATAAAAATCAACATTCTGAGTCACAGTATGTTGTTTGAACCCCTTCTTTTCATCAAAGCTGCAGAAACTGGCATCAATTTGTATCTCAGTGAGCAAGTAAGTATTTTAAAAGTTTAAAAAATACATTTTTAATTTGTAAAAACTAAAACTATTGGGTCTGCGAGGACTTTGACCTTGATTGTGGTCCACACCAGAGTCGGGGCCTTTATAGATCTTAATTCATTTGGTGCTTTAAACCACATTTTACTTTTTTGTTTGCTTTGTTATTAACTTTTATATTTTACTCCTAAATGAATCAAAAACAATCAAATCCTTTTTAAAACGCTGCTCCTGTTGCGTCTGGTTCGTGTGAATTGGTGAGTCAGGTGTTGGAGATGAATTTGTCACACCTGTGAAAACGCAGCCAGTGTAATAATAATCAGCCTCTTCTTATTGCGGTCCTGACAGCAGTCACGTGGTCCTGCAGCGCATCCTTCGTCCCTCCAGCTGGATCTCCTCCGGCTCCCACGATGGACCCGCTCTCCTGCTTGTTTAGTCGCGTTATTCGCTCATATTTCTTGTGATTTTGTTGTTTTTCCCCGCAGCCGGACCGCTCTGCCGCAAACCGCAGGTAAGTCGCTGATTTATCGACGCAAACCCACCGACGCGCAGCTGCACGTTCACGCGCACACGTCTAAAAATGATGCCGCGCCTGAAGCGACGGCGGATTTCGGAGAAGTCGGGATGATTTCAGCGCATTTTCCGGGTTTTTGTTTCCGAGTTTTGCAGCTTTTGTCTCCTGCAGACGCCGTGGTGCGTTCGGGTGCTCCGGTTCGAGTGGGAGACGGCGCTTTTCGGGTTATTCGCTGCAGAATTGTTTTGTTTAAATGGCAGGAAAGTGGTTTATTTGTGTCTGTGGATAAAAAGGAGAAGCTCTGCGGCTCATATCAGGTCACATTCTGTAGTCATGACTCGGCAAGTCCGACAGGAAACGCTAATAAATGTATTTCTACGGATCTTAGCCTCAAACCAACAGCTGCTCATCTAAAGCACCGCCCAGCTTTATGGTTCCTGAATAAGACAATTCAGAGCAAATACGAATTATTGTTTGTTGTGTCAATAAATGACTGGTAAAAATGTAGCTTCTTATCATAAATCTCCAATGTGTGTATAGAAAATATAACAAAAAATCATGATTTTTGTCTCATTCTGTATGCGTATTAAATATAAACCCAGACAGGATTTATTTAGTTTTAACGAATTTAATGTTCTGTTTATATTTAACCTTTTTTGTATTAGTGAAGGTTTATTAATCCACCATAAAATAAGTGACTTTTTAAGTTAAATAAAGAAATGAAACTTAATAAACGCAGAATTCTGAAAGAAAACAAATAGAATCTGGGAAAAAATTTAATGAATTTCAAAGTAGCTGAAAACAGATGCCAGTTTAATAACTGGAATGTTGATGTGAAACTAAATCATAATTATCAGGTTAGGGATGCACCGATACCAGTCCCTGCTGAAAAAACCAGCATAGACCAGCATATGCTGGTTCCAGCATATGTTGTGTTTTGGTGCTGGTATGCTCATCCATAGTGATCCATTAGTTCAACCAGCATTGAATCATGTTGGTCCACCAGCTAAACCAGCACCAAACCAGCATAGACCAGCATTGACCAGCATATAAATCAAGACCATCATGATTTGTTTGCTGGTCAATGCTGGTCTATGCTGGTTTGGTGCTGGTCTATGCTGGTTGAACTAATGGATCACTATGGACCAGCATACCAGCACCAAAACACAACATATGCTGGAACCAGCATATGCTGGTCTATGCTGGTTTTTTTTCAGCAGGGTCGGCATCGGCCCAATACCTATACCAGTATCGATAACGGCCCGATACCAGTAGCGATATCGGCCCGATACCAGTAGCGATATCGGCCCGATATCGATACGGTGCATTCCTAATCAGCATCATTCAATACAGAGACAAGTCTTGTGATACATATTTTATTTACCCTGCTCAATGTCTGACTTTTCTTTTCCCAAATATTCAGAGCAAATATTAATTATTGTTTGTTGTGTCAATAAATGACTGTTAAAAATGTAGCTTCTTATCATAAATCTCCAATGTGTGTATAGAAAATATAACAAAAAATCATGATTTTTGTCTCATTCTGTATGCATACTAAATATAAACCCAGACAGGATTTATTTGGTTTTAACGAATTTAATGTTCTGTTTACATTTTACCTTTTTGTATTAGTGAAGGTTTATTAATCCACCATAAAATTAGTTACTTTTTACGTTAAATAAAGAAATGAAACTTAATAAATGCAGATTTCTGAAAGAAAACAAACAGAATTTTGGGGATAAAAGTACCTGAAAACAGATGCCAGTTTAATATATTCCTTTATTTTACCAGGTGAAATCTCATTGAGATATTTAATCTCATTTTCAAGAGTGACCTGGTCCAAGAAGGCAGCATGACAACAGTACAACGAATTTTACACAGACATAGTACCGCAAAGCACAAAATACAGAAAATGAAACAAAAGAAGTACAAAATGACCAAAGTTAATCAGATTCATTGAATAAAGCAGTTACATCTCCCAGAGAGCCAGTTTCACGGTTCTTTAAAACTGATTTAAATTCACATAATGAGATGAGTTTTGACATTTTTATTTCCTTTTTGTAGGTTATTCCATGAGAAGGGAGCGGCATAATGAAAAGCTCTTTTACCGAATTCGGTTTTAGGTCTAGGGATCGACATTTGGAGAGCAGCACTAGAACGTAGACCATGACGGTTTTGTAAATACACACACAGATAAGAGGGAGTCAGACCAAGTAGACAAAAGACATCGAGTGAGTGAATCTGCGAGCATACAGAGAGGGTAAAGAGGCAGCAGCATACAGAGAGCAGTGATGAGCACCATGATCTAAACCAGTGATAAAACCTAGTGCACTGTGGTACACTGGGTCCCGTTTTTTTAGCCATTTATCAGCTGTAGTCATATAGACGGAATCGGCATCATCTAGTAAAGGTAGAAAGGTTGCAGAGATGAAGTGTTTCCTTGCATTCAGAGAAAAACATCATTTATTTCTGTAAAAGAAACCTAGTTTAAGCTTCAGCTTTTTGACGAGGTTTTCTATGTGGAACTGAAATGAAAGGTTCTGATCGACTATGACCCCCAAGTATTTGTAGGATGTGACCAGTTCAGTAGGAACCCCATGAACATTGGAGATCTTTGGAAGGTTGGGTGTGATTTTATTTAATTTTTTTACCATTTGCGAATAACATGAGTTTGGATTTTTCAGCATTTAGAACCAGTTTTAGATTGGTTAAATGAGACTGCACTACATTAAAGCTGCCTGTAGGAATTCCAGAGATGAGTAACGGTGGGGGATGAACAGTAAATAACAGTATCATCTGCATACAAATGCAGAGAAGCATTTGTTACATGATCACAGATATTATTGATATAAATAGTGAAAAGAAGAGGTCCAAGTATGGAGCCCTGGGGTACACCTTTCATCACCGGAAGAGAAGATAACTGGATAATAACTGGAATGTTGACGTGAAACTAAATCATGATTTAGGGATGCACCGATACCCGTATCGATATCGGCCCGATACAGATACCATTATCGATATTGGCCCTATATCGATACCAGTATTGATATTGGACCAATACCAGTATCTATATTGGCCCGATGCCAGTGTCGATATTGGCCCGATACCAGTATCAATATTGGTCCAATGCCAGTATCGATTTTGGCCCGATTCCAGTATCGATATCAGACCGATACCCGTATCGATATCGGCTCGATACCTGGGTAGATATAAGACCGATACCCGTATCGATATCGGCCCGATAC
Source organism: Callopanchax toddi (assembly GCA_006937965.1). Classification (NCBI taxonomy): domain Eukaryota; kingdom Metazoa; phylum Chordata; class Actinopteri; order Cyprinodontiformes; family Nothobranchiidae; genus Callopanchax; species Callopanchax toddi. The sequence goes on from SSNR01000037.1 coordinate 1,028,353, forward strand.
CAGTGTCGATATCAGACCGATACCAGTATCAATATTGTCCCCGATACCGATACAGTGCATCCCTAATCAGCATCATTCAATACAGAGAAAAGTCTTGTGATACATATTTTATTTACCCTGCTCAATGTCGGACTTTTCTTTTCCCAAACCAGACCAGGGTCACCTTCATATGTGGTCCTAATCAGGTGCATAACAGATGTAAGTAAAGTTTATGTCTATAGCACCTTTTTACAGATATAAATCACAAAGTGCTTCAAAAAAACAGAATAAAACATGATTAAAAGACAAAGAACCAAAAGCATCAAGATAAAATGTAAGACTATTTAAAAAAAAAAATAAAGTTTTAAAATTTAATTTATTTAAATAAAAGACTATAAAAACAAATAAAAAATAATAAAACACATAATGGTCGAAGTACAAGTAAAAATGGTTTAACACCAATAAGAGAGCACAACATATTTAGTTAAAAGCAGTTTTAAATAACTGGGTCTTCAGCTGCTTTCTAAAGGAGTCCAGACTGTCTATACAGCGTCAAACTAAAGGAAGGTCATTCCAAAGTCGCGGTGCAACAGACTGGAAGGAGCGATCACCTCGACTTTTAAATCTGGTCCTTGGAACTGTTAGGAGATTCTGGTCTGTGGACCTGAGGACTCGGGTTGGAGCGTACGGCTTTATCAGTTCAGTAACATAAAGAGGAGCTTGACCATGTAGGGCCCTGAAAGTTAGAGTCAGGATTTTAAAATGAACTCTACATTTAACAGGTAACCAGTCAGAGACCTCAGAATAGGAGTGATGTCATCTTTCCTGTTTGCTCCAGTGAGGAGCCTCGCTGCAGAGTTCTGGACCAGCTGAAGGCCATAAAGGGCTTTTTGGTTCAAACATGTGAAAAGTGTGAAACAAATCCAGTATTTTCTCTTGATGCTTTTATTTTGACAAGTCACAGCATGTTTCTATCAGAAAGGAGAAACTGTTTTTCCAACTCAACAAGTAGTCCTGTTAAATACTCGTAATTTCAGTGTTGAGCTGTTGTAACTGCTGTTTCTGGTGTGTTTTTATTGATGTATTGTATTTGACTGAAAACCAGGTGATTTTGCTCATCTTTGGTTTATTGCTCTCACACCTGGAGCCCGTCTTGCTGCTGGTTCTGGTCCTGGAGGGCCTCCATCCTGCATGTTTTAGATGCTTTTAGAAGGGTTTGTAGGGAGATGTCTGTATCGGTCTGGTACTAAGGGTGTATATTCGTACAGCATCAACAACTGGAGCTAACTCCATTGGAGATGGGAATCAAGTTACTTGTCTAGTAGTACTAGTAGTAGTATTTCCTATTGTTATGTAATAGTAGTCTGAATCCTCCTAGTCTCGACGTTTGATTCGGTATAAACAGTAATTCGTTCGTGCACCAAACCATGATTTAGATCAAATGCATTTGTTAGTACTCGGTATCGGTAAGTACTCTGTTAGAAAAAATCTGGTATCAGTGCACGCACACACCTGCTGTGTAGCTGTGGTTTGACGGTCTCTGATGGGTTGGAGAGAATTTTATTTGCAAAAAAATAAAGTTACGAGCAGCATAATCTGCTTTCTAGAACTAACACTGTTATCGGTGTTGTGAGTAACCTGATACCAGTTGAAGTGAAACTCCTTCAGGTGATTAAATTCCCTCTAAAGTATCCAGATGTTTCCAGGAGGACGTTATTTACGGTGTTTGGTGAACTGAGACCCTCCTGCGTTCTGTAAGCTCTTTTATTGCGTATGATTGTGTTGAAGCACGAGGCAGAGCGTCAGCCACGTTCCTGACTTTTCTGCCCACTTGTCTCTAAATATAAATCTAAACACAGAGCGATAACCTGCCTCTGAGTCTGAAGGTGTCCTGGAGTGTGTTGTTATCGGGTTCTGAATGAAGAATCCAGAGTTCTGGTTCTGCAGCAGAGCCAGGTTAGCTGTAGTAAGTCACGATCTGCTCCGTGAGTGGAAAAACTGCCCGTTTCTGTCAGTGTGTGTTCTGTGAAACTCTGCAAGATGTCTCTGCACCGATGCCAAGACTCGTTCTGGTTCGGCCGTTGTGTAAGAACTCCCAGATAACAGGCCGCTTCTGAGCTCTCTGACTAGTAGAGCTGTGCATGTATGTAGAAGTCATTGAAAATCAATGCTAACTGTTTACTGCAGGGCAAAGTATAAACGATCAATCTGAACATGGTCTGTAAAACGCTAACAACCCCTCATGGGAACACGCAGAGGAGCAACTGTTGATCAGAGAAGTTGAATTCTACAATAATTTCAGCAAAAACGTTTTTGAGGACTTTGAATCTGGTTTCCAGACAGGCTGGTCTGGTCTACTGGGATTTTCACCAACAACCTTCTTTAGGGTTTACAGAGAACGTCTGAAAAAGAGAAAATATCCAGTGGATGGAAAAGTCTTGAGGGCAATGGGCAGACTGGTTGAAGATGGTAGGAATTCAACAAAGATCTGCAGAAAAACTACAGAACCACACTGGACCAGAAGGGACTGGAGAAACATTTCCTGGTCTAACGAGTCCAGATTTCAGCTACGGCATTCAGATGTTTGAGTCAGAATTTGGTGTCACCATCATGAACCTATGGGTCCATCCTGCTTCAGTCTGCTGGAGGTGTAATGATGTCGGGGAGACCTTCTCATCCCACTAACCCCAACCCATTAGTACCAACTGATCCTGGTTTAAACTCCACAGCCTACCCGAGTATTACTGTCCATCCCTTTATGACCACTAAGGACCCGTCCTGTCTCAAAGCTCAGATCGTCTCAAACTGGCTCCTTGGACTCCAGTGACCTCCACAGTCCAACTCCAGTCCAGAACATTTGGGATGTGGAGAAACAAGAGATCCACATCCTGTTCAGCCAACTGATGCTGTCATGTGAATCTGGACCAGAACCTCTGAGGAATATTTACAACACCTTGCTGGTTTGTGTGGTCCTTCTTGTAGATAAAGACCTGATAGAGCATCACAAATATCCCTTTAAGCTTTTGCTAAAATGCAAACCAAGATTTGCGATGCCAGGATGCTGCGAAGCTGAAAGTGACGCGTTTCTAACAGAGGAGCTTTGATGTTTTCACTTCTAACTGAAGAGCTCATTAGCTGTTGGTTAATGCTACTGGTGAAACTTCATCAGCTGTCTGTTAGCTCTAACGATGAAGCTGTACTTCCTATCATCATCTGAGCGATGGTTTGTGTTGACGTGTGCGTTCCTCGGCTGCTTCAGCTTCACCAAGAGACGTCAGCTGCAATCAGAGTGACTCCATTACAACACTGGTTTGAAGGTGTTGGGACATTTGATAATAGCATCACAGGGAACTAATGGAGGGCTGAGCCATCCAGTAATGGAGGAAACATTTAGGACCTAAATTTTAGGTTTTCTTTAGTGCCGTCAGTCGATTTTAAAATAAACTAATTAATGGCAAATCTGAAAAAAATTAATCGCATTTAATCACTTCTTTTCAGAAAAAAGAAATTACATGCAGTTTACAATGTCCGTCCAAGAAATACGCCAAAATGTTTTTAATAAATCATATTTAAAGCTTTTAATTTATGAAAAAATGCATTTAAATTGCATTTCAGTTCAAAACAGTTGAAAAACCAAAATTCCTGACTAAAACTGGACAGACCCTAGATACAGTACATTATGAATCTATTTGTTTATTTTATGTACAATTTCAGAAGGGTATTGTTTTAAAATAATAAAAGATTTCCAACATGTGGAAACACGATGAGAGAATCATTTTTTGCAGTGTTCAAACTGACCCACGCTCTGCCTCGTTTTCAATGAGGGGTCCGGGTCACTCAGGTCTCTGTTGTTTAAAGTCTGGGACTGGGATCGCCTCAGTCCGGTACTGGTTTTACTTTTCAGATAGTTGTAAGTAAGTAAAGTTTATTTACATAGCGCCTTTCACAGATATACATCACAAAGCGCTTCACAACACAAACAAAAGAACAAAACTGAGAAAACATTGAAAATAAAAAACAAAACAGAGATTTGGGCAGACAGGGGATCTACATTGTAAATGATGAGACTTGGGCAGAAATATTGGGGCAAACTTTAATACAACATTTGGGCTTAGAGTAGGGTCTGGGTTTCTCGTACCGAGCTGAACTGACACCTCCGCTCGGACCTCGGTGTCAGAACGGGACTGGAGCCGTAACACCCGCTCCCTGCTGAACTGAACCGGACCGTACGGCGAGAAAGGAGCAGGAATAAACCTTAAAGGCTAGAGACCGTCCAGTTTCACCGCCGATTACTTTCTGTTTTCACGGTGGAAGGAGCGGAGAGTTGAGTTCCGTTACCGGGTAGACGGGTGAAGAGAGTGACCTGATGAGATCCGAGGAGCGGGCGGGACTCGGGAGGGAGGACACGGTCTGCGTAAGGAGCTGCAGGAAATCTGATGTTGACGAGCGCTCCGCCTTGCTTTAAACACAAGTTGCGTTAATTGCGTTTTTTTTTTTAACGCGTTATGTCTTCCAAATTAATTATCACAATTAACGCGTTAAATTTCCCAGCACTAGTTTTCTTTATTATGTTTAATACTTACAGTAGGGATGCACTAATACCACATTTTTTCTAAACTAGTCTGAATACAAATGCATAAATTTGAGTACTTGCTGATACCGAGTACTTAAACGAGTACTAATAAATGCCGTTGATAGATCATGGTTTGGTACATGAACAAACGTCGGGACTATGAGGGTTCGGACAGCATACTACTGCTACTTAACAACTAGTACTAGTACTAGTACTATTACAACTACACAAGTGAGTTGACTCCCATCTCCTCCACAGTTAACTTGGGTAGCTGCCGTAGCATCATGCTACGTTATATATGTAGTATCGGCTCTATAGTATCAGCGTACTTTTATGAGTACGAGTATATGATCTTAGTATCGGACAGATACCGGTATCGTCATCTGTGCGCCCCTAGCTTCTATTAGTTGACCAGTCTGGATGACTTTATGTTTACTGGTAGAAAGCGGGTACTGCAGAGATTCCTGACGATTGTTGGGATTCGGTTCTTTTTATTGACTCACCTGATTATTGAGTGGTAAAAGTTCGAAGGCTGTTTGGCTTTAATGCAGTTGTCATTACTGTAAGAATGGGTTCAATAATTAGTATAGTGGATGATAAACATTGTAGTTTTTAACAGGGATGTACCGATACCACTTTTTTTCAAAACCGATCCGATACCGATACTTAAACCTGAGTACTCGCCGATACCGAGTACTGATACCGATACTTCTACCACACAAAAAAATGCAACAAATTGCAATACAGGTTTTATTTTTTCTTCTCTGCTTTTTACAACAAATAACTGAGTTAGATAAAAAAAAATATATTAATAAAAATGATCACAAAACTAAAATATAAGGTGAAAAATAATAATTTTCTATGATTTCACAGTGAAATTATTGCAGTTTTTCACATTTTAACCAAATAAAATGAACTATTTGGCACCATCTCCAGCTCTCAACCCAATAGCTCCCCCTAGTGTTCAATATAGGAAACTACAACAGAAATCACAAGTCACAGACAGTGAAGCCGCTGGTATCGGTTCCTGGTATCGGTTAAAGTATCGGGTGCATCCCTAGTTTTTAAAACACTGTATTAGCAGCTAAGCATAAGATTATATACAATATAGTTTTCAGAAGAAGTATCTAAGGATAAGATGCAGGAGGTCCAGGAGGACAGTGGAAGTTCTCTCAGCTGTTTTTCGGGTTCCTGTGGTGAAACGTGAGGGATGTCTTTCCTGCACCTGGTTGTGGTTTTTCTCGTATTCGCTGGTTAATTACACTTCCCTAACTTTGAGAGCATTTATTTTGTGCCTTTCTTCGGATAAAAAGAACATCGTTGAGTTTTTTAAAATCCGGCTGCAAACTTGATTTATTTTATAATTAAACCACATAATTTCACACGTTTTATAATGCAGAACACTGATCCACATTTTACGTCTTTTCCAGATGAGATGAATAAATGTTCTCGTCCCTTCCTGCTTTAGGTAATGCCATCCCAAAGGCTTCCTGGATCTCCAGCCGTGAAAGAGAAGGGCTGATCCTCGTCTTCCTCCAGGTTCCTAAAGCTTTGTACCCCATTTCCCTCCCCCGCCTTCCTAAACCTAACCTCTGTTAAATTGTCCTTCGCCTCCTGTCCCGTCCCATCACACCACCCTACCTGCAGGTCCACCCTAGAACCCCACCTCACCCCTTCTGGTTTTAATCCTGCCACACAAGCCGTTCTTCAGCCTCCTGCTCTCTGTGGAGTTCCAGCTGGACTCATGGCTACAGGAGGTCATGCCCCTGAGGTAGATGTGTTGATCAACCTACAGCAGGTGAGTTTAAAACTTAAATAAAACATGAACACTTCTGATTAGAAGCACCATCCTATTTCTACCAACCACTGTGGGTCTGTTGACAAAGTTTAACAAAACCTTTTATTCCATTAGGAGCTAATCAATTACTTATAGGGGAGATTCTGTTTCCTTTTGGCTCTCCAGCCCAAAGCTTTGTGTCGAAGACTTGTGACTTGGAGCGCTTTAATAGACTCAACATTATATACAGAACAATGAACTGCAATGCATTCTGGGGAAGTGGGAGCTATACGTCATAGAGCTAGGGGTGTGTATTGGCAAGAATCTGGCGATACGATATGTATCGCGATACAGGACAGGCGATACGATGTATTGCGATGCAATGCGATACGATGAGTAAGACCATATATTATGAATTTTAAAACCTAATTTAAAGGGACAAGAGGGAAGATTTTAAATAAAAATAACCATGCATGCTCAGTTTTAAGTGATGAAGCATTTTAAATCAAAAAGAATGAGTCCACCCCTGTATCATTCCATAATCTAGAACAGGCTGTGAGCTGTAAAATGTTCTGCAATTCGGGAACGAATTTCCCGCGCTGTCCTACGGATGTGACGTCAACTGACGCTGCTGCGCGTTCTGGAAGCTAAAAAAGTAATAATAAATGTATATCCAGTAGGTGGCAGCATTGTGTTGTGTTGCTGGTCAATGGTGGACTTCCTTCGTCTGAATCTGTGGTTTTTCTCATCAAACTGGTGTTATCTTGTTTATGGAGCTGAAAACCTCTCTGATGGATTATAGGGTTCCACAGAGCTAAAGGTGCTGTTATAGGCGACCGCACAGCGATCTGTCCATGTTTATGGGTCTCAGGACGATAGGCCTCAAATCCCCGACTGTTTCCTGGACCTCAGTCCGCTTACAGTGCATCAAAGGCGAGTGTGCAGCGCACGCTCCTCCGGGTGCTCCGGAGCTCCACTCCGTGATGCGAACTTGAGAAATCTAGGGTGATAGAGGCATTTCCTGCCGCCTCTATCACCCTAGATTGATCAAATTCACCTCCAGGAGTCAGAGAACACCGACTGATTAAAGCTTTTAGCGATACAGGCAGCTGGGAAGGACGAACATAGCAGCTAGCGAGATTAGCTCTGTTAGATCGGCTCCTGTGGTCTCTGTGTGTGTGTGTGTGTGTGTGTGTGTGTGTGTGTGTCGCGGGGCATTGTTTTACTATATTTCCTTTTGTATTAATAAAATGTATTTTTATTTATGGAATCATGTCTCAGGCTGCCTTTGGTTGAACCCTTATGAGATAGTTGAGAAGTTTGTGCGCGCTCCCGTTCAAGGCTGTAGTTATTCGCAGCGCCAGGCGCGGCGCTCATGAGTTTCGTTTTTCAAATCTTCCCTCTTCTCCCTTTTAAGAGTAGAAAAACTGTCACATTTCATACATAACACATCTAGTTTTATTACTAGATCTAGTTGATCCACTGGAACGAAGACGGTGAAAACAGCCACCAACTAGCGGTCAGACTTTTAATTTTACTACAAAAATTACTGTCATCGTTAATGGTTCCATTTTCTTTTAAATAAAGTCAAAATCAATAATTTGCCTTAAATTTTGATACAGCAAAATATCATGATACCGATAACACGATATCGATATAATATCGTGAGAGACAATATCGCGATATATCGATATTTATTACACCCCTACATAGAGCTCGATATTTTCTCTGTTCTTATGTTGAGGTTCATCCAACTGATTCTCATCCAGGTGAAGGTTTCTGTGTTTTCTCTGAAGCAGCCATCCCTGCTGTTTGATGTAGAGAGCTAGCATCTAGAGACGACTGTTAACCTGGTTCATCTTAATTCTGAGTCACCCTCGCGTCACACGTCCTGCATGACCAAACATCTTCTATCAGCTTCCAAAAGGAGGCCGGTTTTCTTCTGTTTTCAGGGAGAAGCAGCTCTGCTGACTAAGTAATGCTGAGTGGGGACGGCGTCCTCTGCAGGGCGTATTGTGACTCTGCTTTGAAGGAAATATAACAGGCAGCATAAATGGACCCTTCAAATTTCTACCCTCGATTGCTTGTGTTAAAAGGCCCGTTTTCGCCGAGACAAAACATCCTCTTTGTCCAGCCTCTGCAGGAGCTAATCGATGCCGCCAGAGGAGACGGTGTCATTTATTGTGAGGGTGTGTGTGTGTGTGAGGAAGAGCTGGCTGAATATAGAGCCCAGGTGATTTTCTTTAAAATTGTTTTGTAATCGATTTAGATTTTCAGGTTTCTACGTTTTGTTCACGGAGTAAGTCAGGTTTATTAAACTGGTTTCTCGCCCCGCTCACCAGCCGCTCTGTGTCTGTCTGGCTTTGACCTTGTGTTCTGCAGGTAGGTAGCACCGGTCATTAAATGCATCCTGTCCCCTCGTCCCACCGGTAATTAGGGGGTAATGGAGCCCTGGCACAGAGAAACCTGAGCCGGCTGAACGTTTACCTCACCAGCACCAATCTGCTGGAGAGGAAACAGCTTATCCAAGAATTTTGAACCAATCAGAGACTGAGGCGGGACACTCCCATCAGTGCTCGCTGTCTCCAGGGGACGTCTGGTGCATTATTTTGTTGCTTCTTAGCACTCTGTTGTATTGATTAGACGTCCTCACCACGTGTAATGTACAGACATTGTACCTGCTGTACATAAATACTAGAAAATATGTTAAAGTTTCTCCTGGAATAAAAAACTAACTTTTTTTAAATTCTTAAGTGAACCATTAACACAAACTGGTATAAATAATCCAGTTATCCTGTTTTCTGCCAGGTGGAGGAGGTGGAGGAGGATGCATGTGTGGATGAAGAGGAGGAGGAGGAGGAAGGAGAGGAGGAGAACTGGGAGAAAGCCCTGTCCGTGGAGCGTTTCAGAGACATCATCGACGATTCTGGATCCGCCAACGGGGACAGGATGGGTCGGCACTACACCGAGAGAGACTTCGAGTGTAAGAACACCGACATGCACAGAAATCAACGTGAATTTAGTTTTTATAATACAGGAATAATCCTGGTCTTTAAGGGTTTCTGTCCTCCATGTTTTATGGTTTTACCTGCTTCACCTGATTTTAATGATGAAACAAAACTCAGCAGGTCTTGATGTTCTACAGAAACCTATTAATCAGCCTGATTCAGGCACTGGAGCAAAAAAACCATCTAAAACCAACAGAATCCCAACTAAAAGCACTGATGTCATATAATAATAGTTGTTTTGTTGTTTATCTTCATTGTATTTATAATTAAAGATCCAGCGTTCCTTGAAAGAATGCATATCGAGCCCTTAACTTTCACCAAATCTCTGCATTTACTAAAGCTAGTTCTGTTTTGGCTAATGATTAGCTATGTCAGCCATCTTGAATATAGTTAACTCCTAACTGTATCTACCTAAAATAACATATTTCAAAACAATGTAGAGCTAGACCAGTTCTTTACAGAAATAGATACATAATACCTAAACTCATTCTTTAATGTCCTCAAAAAATAGTTTTAAAGTACTTAAAGCTGCTATAGTGAATTTGGTTAACAATGTAGTCTAAAACATTTTTATGCCTTCTAACAACGTTCTGACATAGTATAGCTGTAAATATATTGTAGTGATTAAAATGAATGAAAGAAATCAATAAGGTGGTTTTAGGGTTGGGCGATGTGTAACTTTTTTCCAATCGTCCATCGTCAGTCCAAAAATCGACGATTTATTCACGCAGGTGACATGTTGACATATTTGCGGGTGGAGCAATGTAAACACACACTAATGGATTTGCCAAATTAGAACTCAGAAGTCCCAAAATTGAGGAAATAGTTGTAAAAAACACAGCGTGGCCCGTTTGGGGCTACTTTGGCTTTAAACAGACGTCTAGTGGCAGCAAAGAGCTCCAACATCGAGTGTTTACCCTTCTGCTGTGTGCTAACTAAGCTAACACAGAGCTAGCAGCTAGCTGCTGCTGCTCCGTCACCAAAATCGCTCAAAAAGACTTCAAACTGCAGCGGAGATTTATTTGATGGAAGCGACGTTCACTGAAGGGTTTTTTATTCGTATTTCAGTTTTAGTTTCATGTTGTTTTTGTCGTTTATCAGACTTAGCTGAAGACAGTTGAACACCAGATCGGTGTTATGACTCGCTAAATGTTCCTAGCACCGGTAGCCGACGCGTAAACACGGTTTAACTGGAACAAAGCCAGTCTCTGATGGTTTCCTCCCCACCACACCATAGATATTATTTAGATACATTTATTTTCTGAACACAAGCTGCTGCCGTTCTCTGTCTGTCTGCTACGGACTGAGGAAACACCGCTGCTCCGCCAGCTCTCGGGGGAGGAGGAGGGAAAAGGAGCTGCTGCTTGCAGCTGGGAGGAGTTTGCGTGTAACGTTTAAAAAGAGCATTATTTATTATTTTTACGTGGGCTGCGTCCTTTGACTTCAACCAAACGTTGTTAATAATTAAGAAATTAATTTATAGTGGGACGAATAAATCGTTCTTAAAAAAACAGGATATGATTGGCTGAGCCCATCACCGATGGTCGATGCATTCGTCTGGTCGACCAACCCTTTCCTCGCAGTTCTCTAAAAACCTCAGCCAATCAGACGTTTTGGACCGAAAGCAACTATTGGACAATCCGGCTGTCTGTCACTTCCTCACTGCTTGGATCCTCCATTAATGCTGCTGGAGCATTTTTCAGCAGAACATCCCGGAAGTGAGAGAAGGAGATAAACAGCCGGCTGTTAGCGCTTCAATTTTAGGAAAAAATACCAGAGTCCCAAAAAGAAAAACGTCTTTTCAGCTAGCAGGAAACTAAAAACGTTTGGACGTAGAAAGAGGAAAAACCAGGGGGAACGTTAGCATAGCGTTTCAACAACTGGTGTTTTGCTCTCTATCGTTACTGTGGCAATGCGAGGTCCCACATCCGGGGAGGCGCTGGTTAAGGTTATAGCCGACGGGAGGGGTGAGAGCTCTGGAACCGTGTTTGTGTTAAATAGCTAGCGATACCTAGCTTGTTTTTCACAGTTGCTAAAGCAGCTTTAAAGTCCCTGGTTTTAAAATTGTTTCAGTTTTTCTCTGTAATTAGATTTATTGAATTCTAATAAATGTCCAAAACTACTTTCATGTTTTTACAGCTTTTGGATCAAATTAGTAGAAATACTTGATTTATAGATTTAGAGTCAAATATCTCTTTGTCAGAAAGTTGCCAAACTTGAGACATTATAGTTGACTTATTTAATATCAGCTAGCTGTAGAAACTTCATGCACTTATTTAATAAAAGAGTTTGAAAGGAAACCTGCTAACACTCCTGTTTACTTAGTGGCCTCATGTGGCTCCAGAGCTGCAGGTTGCAGACCTCTGCTGCAACCATTTGGACAATAATGACTTTAAGAATTTATCTCAAGGCAGCAGATTTATCAAAATAAATCCTTCTAATCATAATCCAGCTCAACAGAAATGTGTTTCCATGCATACGAGCAGACTTCGAGCTTCTGTTTTAATAATTAAGAGACGAGATGAAGGATTTAGAGATTAGCAGACGGAGTCTGCAGGCTCTGATTAGACAGAGCAGCTTCCCTTTGATGCTCTACAAACTGAGCATTTTTCCATTTCTCTTCCAGATCACAGACACACGTTCCACCATACCCACCACCCGTTATCCACCCACCTGCCCGTTTCCCAGCGCTTACGCAAGAGGGTGCACAGCTCGGACAGAAAACGCAAAAAGAAACGGAAGAAAAAAAAGACCTCGCTGCCCCCCTCCGACGTTACGCCCACCATACACGAGGTAGACGAGGAAGAGGCGGAGTCTGAGACAGAAAGACGCGAGGTCGCCACCACGCCCACAGAGCTGCTAGATATTCAGCCGCAGGTAAAATAATTCAGAGAAATCCTACGAAATCTAAATATTCAACCCTCAATCTGTTCCCTGGGCTCTTCCTCTCCTTTCACTGATCTTCCTCTTCCTCTCAGTTTAGTTTTGGGAGCCAAAGAGACTTGGAGGAGCCCCTCCCACTAGCGACTCTCCACGTGGAAAACGAAGAGCATCCTCCATCCAGGAGAGCAGCCCTCACTCTGATTCAGGAGGCGGCTCCTGACGGGAACGCCGCTGTTCCTGGACGGGACCAGGAGGTGGATGAAGAAGAAACAGCCTGCAGCAGGTTAACTATCCCAGCACCTCAGGTTGTTTATTCATGAAGTGTTCACATGTTTAGATTGTGGAAGCAAGATGATGTCATTCAGGGTTCACTTGAGGTGAAATCTTCATCCTGCATGATCCCACTGGACTGAGGCTGGAGCTCAGTGGTCCTCAGAGTCACACCTGCTTGTTTTATTAGCATATAAAACTCTAAAAGTCTTCTTCCATGGTGTGAAGTAGTGGATGTCAAATAGCATTACAGGACGTTGTCGCCACCTGCTGTTAAGGAATGTGAATAGATGACATTCCTTTAATTTAAAAACATTTTTATAGCCCAAAAACCTGCGACCCACTGGAAACTGGTCCCACCGGTGAGGATCGCTGCTGTAGGTGACTGATTGATTAGAGACATTACAATGTGATCAAATTGAGGAAAATGCAAGTTTTCATTTGGAATCAAATGGAATTGGTTTGTACAGTAAATACTTTTACAAGTTTTACCTATGGCTGGGTTAAGTGGGGCATTTAACGGCGTTGTGAACAAATAGGACCATCCATGCATCAGACTGAGTATAACGGGCTACAGCTGGAGCAGAGGTCCCCATACACCAGGGCCGGATCTAGCCAGCCCCACTAAGGGGGGCAGGTAGAATATCAGGGGGGCCAGTCTGGACATGCTAAGAATTTTTTGGTCATCACATCCCCCCAATCCCTTAAATGCATCAAAAACTATGACATCATCATATCAGTTCCTCTATCCATAGATTTATGTTCATATTTGATCCCTACCCTCTGCATTTACCCGGGCTTGGGACGGAACAAGTAGGACACTGGCTGATGCCCTGTTGAGGCTGACCTCATCTGGTTAGGTTTGGTTTGGTTTGGGGGTTTTTGTTCGTTTTTGTGTTTTATGTTTAGTTTTTCTTGTTCTTTTTGTGTTTTTGTGTTTTTTGTTCTTTTTTGTGTTTTTATTTTTTTGTTCTTTTTTGTGTTTTTTTTTTTGTTCTGTTTTTTGGTTATTTTTGTTCTTTTTTGTTTTGTTTTTTGGTTCTTTTTGTGTTTTTTGTTCTTTTTTGTTTTGTTTTTTAGTTCTTTTTGTGTTTTTTGTTTTTTGGTTATTTTTGTGTTTTTGTTTTTTGTGTTTTTTTTGTTTTTTTTGTTATTTTTGTGTTTTTTTTTAGTTATTTTTTGTGTGGTTTTTTTGTTTCTCTTTCTTTCTTTGTCATTCATCAGTAGCTACTTTTGGACAATAATAATTTAATAAGGACAAACGGAAGAGAGCGCTCACTCTGACCATTTTTCACTGACATATTTTTGACATTTGTTATTTCTGCATGCAATCGCGTTTGGGGGGGGGCAGTCATTGAATTTGGGGGGGCAATGCCCCCCCCTTGCCCATGCCTACATCCGGCCTCGCCATACACACTGCTGTATTTATGGAAGTAAAGATGGATGTGTGTGAACCGATCCTAAAGACGTTCGATCTGACTGAAACAAAGGAATGACCAAGTGAAGGAAGCATCCAGGCTGTTATGAAAAATCTGATTTGGGTCACTTCAGTCTGTGGTGTGAACGTAGCCTAATAAAATGGCCAGTGAGTGTGAGTTGCCATGGTTACCTGCTGTGTGTGATAAATTCTAACTATAAAATGTTTCTGTGGATGATTTTTTTCTTCTTCCTGTTTTCTCGCAGTGTTTTTATAAACTGTTGTACGACAAACTAATCACCAGTAATGAGATCCAGTAGAGGCTGAATCCTTCACAGAAAGGGCCCAGCTGGGTGGCGAAAATGCATCAGAATATGAATAATTTCTGATGCTTTGAATTATGCATGCAGTTTGCTGCCAGGAGGTCATGGGCTCCGTGGTGATTCGGTTATTTATCTCTACTAATGGTTGACTGGATGGCGGTGCAGAAACATGCCTGCAGAACTCTGGGATGACTCAGAGGTTTGGTGAGGACATGCAGCCTGGCTGTTGTGTCCAGGCGCCCTCTGCTGGTGGTGTTGTGGCACTGCAGCTCAAACTACAGCATTTTTAAACAGTTTTTTGACATTTTGTGAAACGTGCTGCTCTTTATTCTACTTTATCTTTGGTTTTAGCGCCCCTTCAGGGTCAGACCCGTCCGGTTCAACCATGACCCGCGGCTGGTTCTGCAGGAAGCCCGTCCACCACCGGCTACTGGGCGCCCAGCGCAGCAACTATGACCTGCGTGAGCGGATCTGCATCGGCAGCATGACGGCTCTGGAGACCGCCGTCTACCAGCAGGTGCCCACTGACGAGGCCGAGGCCCAGATGTTGGTCAGCGCCGATCTGGACGACATGAAAAGTAAGAAAATGATAAATAAAGTGCTTTTAGCTCCAAAACTTTTTCTTTTTAAAATCATTTCATAACACAGGAGTTATCAGATTCATATTTGTTTGTCAGAATAAAGATTTGTTGGTATTTTCTGGCATTTTACAGATTTATAGGTGAGCATTTAGTCAGAGATTTAATTAGAAATGATCCAAATGTGCAGATTTGTCTCATTTGTACTGGAAGTTTTCTTATTACCCCTGAAGATGCAGTTATTAAACCAACATTTACAGCTTAATTTCTCATAATTTAATGAGACACAACCCATTAACTTTGAGATGAAATGATTACAACCTGCAAACGGACAAAAATAAACACAAAAAATGATTTCCTTTGCCTCCTACAGTCCGTTAAGGATCTGTTCTCTTATTTTACATCAAGCAAACAAAACTCAGCTAAAACGTTAATTTAATTTACAGGACAAAGAAGAATTCCTTTAAATTGTTTTAAACAAATATATAAATAGCAGCGTGCACAAGACACAAAGGGTTAAAATGGAACAAAAAGTTATTGAAAATATATGTTGCTTTACCGCCATCTACTGGCTGTAATTGGTATTACTGTAGTTTCTACCTCTGCACCTTTGTAACCATTAGATCATTTCTGACACAAATAAACATAAAAAGGCATCAATTTAAAGTTTTAATAGTTCTAAAATGTTTTAATGAAAATGACACCATTTAAGTCAATTTAATAAGAAAAATCATTTAAAATGACTAAAAATGAATTAACTAAATTGAAAAACGGAGTTTCTCAGAATATCAACATTAATAATAATAATAATAATAATAATAATAACAATAATAAAATACCAGGTCTAAGATGAATACTGTATTATATAACACTATAGACCAAGAAGCCAGTGTTAAAAATTCAGGAATTATAATAAAGTTTTGACTTTTACTGTACTGATGTTTTTTTTACATCAGGACAAATAAAAGACTAAAATCTCATGAAGAAGAAAATAAAAACACATTTTCGTGTTTTATATCCTCTTTTATAAACTTACTAGCCAAACTTTTTCTATATTTTTGGGAAAATTAATTTAAAAATAATAAACGTATGTCTTTATAAATGACCAGAGCGAACATAAATGTTTATTGTGATTTCTACAATTTGTTTCAAGAAATTTTTTTTTTGTTATTGTCAAAGACAAGCCTCTATTTTTAGTTCTAAATGGAATAATTTGTCATGTTTTTGTAGATGTAATTCTCCTCGACATTTCATTTCACGTCAGGCTGGATGTAGACAAACAGATTTGCATCAAATCGAACAGAAAACGGCTAAAAGCAGCTGTTTTATTGTGGTTTTTATCCAAGAGCTGCTGCAGAGGGACCAGAATGCGCCCCTGGAGCTGCAGGTTGCAGACCCCGTTTAATGCTACGGTGGCCCAGAAGGTTCAACAAATAACAAAACAATAAAACAAGAAAAAGCCACAACACAACAACAAAAGTCACAATAAAACAACAAAAAGCCACAACGCGACAACAAAAAGCTACAACGCGACAACAAAAGTCACAACACGACAACAAAAAGTCACAATAAAACAACAAAAATCCACAACACAACAACAAAAGTCACAATAAAACAACAAAAAGCCACAACGCGACAACAAAAAGCCACAACGCGACAACAAAAGTCACAACACGACAACAAAAAGTCACAATAAAACAACAAAAAGTCACAACACGACAACAAAAAGCCACAAAACAACAACAAAAAGCCACAACGCGACAAGAAAAAGCCACAATAAAACAACAAAAAGCCACAACACGACAACAAAAGTCACAACACGACAACAAAAAGTCACAATAAAACAACAAAAAGTCACAATGAAACAACAAAAAGCCACAACACAACAACAAAAAGCTACAACGCGACAACAAAAAGCTACAACGCGACAACAAAAAGCTACAACGCGACAACAAAAAGCTACAACACGACAACAAAAAGTCACAATAAAACAACAAAAAGTCACAACACGACAACAAAAAGCCACAATAAAACAACAAAAAGCCACAACACGACAACAAAAGTCACAATAAAACAACAAAAAGCCACAATAAAACAACAAAAGTCACAACACGACAACAAAAGTCACAACACGACAACAAAAAGTCACAATAAAACAACAAAAAGTCACAATAAAACAACAAAAAGCCACAACACGACAACAAAAGCCACAACACGACAACAAAAGCCACAACACGACAACAAAAGCTACAACACGACAACAAAAAGTCACAATAAAACAACAAAAAGTCACAATAAAACAACAAAAATCCACAACACAACAACAAAAGTCACAATAAAACAACAAAAATCCACAACACAACAACAAAAGTCACAATAAAACAACAAAAAGTCACAATAAAACAACAAAAAGTCACAATGAAACAACAAAAAGCCACAACACAACAACAAAAAGCTACAACGCGACAACAAAAAGCTACAACGCGACAACAAAAAGCTACAACGCGACAACAAAAAGCTACAACACGACAACAAAAAGTCACAATAAAACAACAAAAAGTCACAACACGACAACAAAAAGCCAAAAAACAACAACAAAAAGCCACAACGCGACAACAAAAAGCTACAACACGACAACAAAAAGCTACAACACGACAACAAAAAGTCACAATAAAACAACAAAAAGTCACAATAAAACAACAAAAATCCACAACACAACAACAAAAGTCACAATAAAACAACAAAAATCCACAACACAACAACAAAAGTCACAATAAAACAACAAAAAGTCACAATAAAACAACAAAAAGTCACAATGAAACAACAAAAAGCCACAACACAACAACAAAAAGCTACAACGCGACAACAAAAAGCTACAACGCGACAACAAAAAGCTACAACGCGACAACAAAAAGCTACAACACGACAACAAAAAGTCACAATAAAACAACAAAAAGTCACAACACGACAACAAAAAGCCACAATAAAACAACAAAAAGCCACAACACGACAACAAAAGTCACAATAAAACAACAAAAAGCCACAATAAAACAACAAAAGTCACAACACGACAACAAAAGTCACAACACGACAACAAAAAGTCACAATAAAACAACAAAAAGTCACAATAAAACAACAAAAAGCCACAACACGACAACAAAAGCCACAACACGACAACAAAAGTCACAACACGACAACAAAAGTCACAACACGACAACAAAAAGTCACAACACGACAACAAAAAGTCACAACACGACAACAAAAAGTCACAACACGACAACAAAAAGTCACAACACGACAACAAAAAGTCACAACACGACAACAAAAAGTCACAACAAAACGACAAAGTCACAACAAAACGACAAAGTCACAATAAAACGACAAAAAGTCACAATAAAACGACAAAAAGCCACAATAAAACGACAAAAAGCCACAATAAAACGACAAAAAGTCACAATAAAACAACAAAAAGCCACAATAAAACAACAAAAAGCCACAATAAAACAACAAAAAGCCACAACACGACAACAAAAGTCACAACACGATAACAAAAAGTCACAACACGACAACAAAAAGTCACAACACGACAACAAAAAGTCACAATAAAACAACAAAAAGTCACAATAAAACAACAAAAAGTCACAATAAAACAACAAAAAGTCACAACATGACAACAAAAAGCCACAAAACAACAACAAAAAGCCACAACGCGACAAGAAAAAGCCACAATAAAACAACAAAAAGCCACAATAAAACAACAAAAAGCCACAATAAAACAACAAAAAGTCACAACACGACAACAAAGTCACAATAAAACAACAAAAAGCCACAACACGACAACAAAAGCCACAACACGACAACAAAAGTCACAACACGACAACAAAAAGTCACAACACGACAACAAAAAGTCACAACACGACAACAAAAAGTCACAACACGACAACAAAAAGTCACAATAAAACAACAAAAAGTCACAATAAAACAACAAAAAGCCACAATAAAACAACAAAAAGCCACAACAAAACGACAAAAAGCCACAATAAAACGACAAAAAGCCACAATAAAACGACAAAAAGCCACAATAAAACGACAAAAAGCCACAATAAAACGACAACAAAAGCCACAATAAAACGACAACAAAAGCCACAATAAAACGACAACAAAAGCCACAATAAAACGACAACAAAAGCCACAATAAAACGACAACAAAAGCCACAATAAAACGACAACAAAAGCCACAATAAAACAACAAAAAGCTACAACGCGACAGCAGAAAGCTACAACGCGACAGCAGAAAGCTACAACGTGACAACTTTTGTGGTTGTGTTGTGGCTTTCGTATTCGTTGAACCTTCTGGGCCACCGTATAATGCAAACCAGGAAACGATACCAGATTTTTTTGTTTTTCTTCTAAAATACGTTAACGCTTTTTAAACATCTGACGTAACTTGATGCATTCTGTTCCTAAACTAAACGGTGGGACAGAATTCCTGTTAGTTAGTAGAAAACTATTTCCAGTGTCAGAGTGATTAATTAACTGCGGTCGATTCCCCTTGAGCAGCGACCCTGCCGCTGGCCTTTTCTGTGTCAGCAGAGCAGAGTGATCATTGACTGCTGGGGAGTCATCTGGTCACAGGAAAACGAGGGGATGGATCTGCAGCCGGCTGGGCCGTTTACTGTTTATATCACGTAGTGTTTTTGTTCTTCTCATTTTCTCATCTAAAAGTTTTATTTCTGGTGATACAGGAACATCCAAAGTTTGCGACCTTTGTAGTGAAGTTTGAAAAGCAGGATGTATGATGTGACTTTTAAATACGCCGCAGGGCCAGCTGATTGTTTTAGATACATTTGATCAGCTGGTTAACTTTGAGATAATAACCAGACACTCTGATCTTTACCTGCCAGCGTTTTATAAAAGTGTTAAACTGGAGAAAAGAGGACTGCCTCCTGCTGGCTGTGAGTGAGTCTGACGATGCTCCAGGTTGTCATGGTGACAAAGGAGCTGAGCCAAAAAGCATTTACCGGTGCATCTACATTCTGACCCTCACACATCTGGATCCTGACCCTAATAAGAAGATCCTGGATTCAAGTGTGTGGGATGAGCTTCCTCCACAGGGCGGCTGGGCTCAGCCTCAGAGGGAGGCCACACCCACTGATGACATCACTCAAATCGAGAGGAGTCTTTACCTGTTTGTAAACTTCTAAAATTAGTTCATATAAATATCTGATAAAACTTCAAATGTCCCTTTTAAGGCGAGGAGCTCAGTCATCCAGGCGATACACAACCAGGGTGACCTTCATCCAGAGGTCCCACTGGGAGCAGATCTGGAACAGAACCTGACGTCTCTGGGGACTAGATGTGTCCTCTCCGGTCTGGAAACACCTTGGGGTCCACCAGGAAAACCTGGAGAGGGGTGCTCCGTTTCTCCTCTGGACCTGTTACCATAGAAACCTGATGGATGGATGAACTAACCAGTCTTCAAATCTTTAACCTGGTTTGCTAACTTCAGTTGTGCCTTTAAATGACTTCATGAACCGAAATTCAAAATAACTCTTTAGAAAGTGAAAACACAGCGAGTCAAAGCCCATCAGGGGTCTCGTTCGTGGTCGAGTCGCCTCCGGAGGACGGATGGTTTCCATGGAGACGCAGTGCCTGTAATGATGCAGCCTTGTCTGGTAATTATCTGTGATTACTTTGTGATCTATGGAGCGAAAAGCCAAAGCAGGTGAACGTTTCTCCGGGTTAGACTTTGGGTTTTTGTACCTCTCCCTGTGTCATTTGACTATATTTGTGTCGAATACATCAGTATTTGTAAAGTTATGGCAGCACGATGGAAACAAAGGTCACCACCTTTGCTTTTCCGGCTGTGATCAATAGACTGTGGACGTCGTTAAAGAGAGGCGGTACCAGCATGCAGCGGGACAGGACAGAACATCCCTGATCCGCTCTTCTTCTTTTTAGACTTTCAGTTAAAGCAAACGCTACCATTGATGGATTTCTCTGCAGGTTGTCTGAAGGCGAAACTCCAATTTATTTTTTTTGTCTTTTTTGGATGAAAATATTTTTTAAATCGGACGTCTTTTTCCCTAAAAGTTGTCGCCCTCAGACCCCAGAGCTTTTGGTTTATTTGTTGCCCGCTTCCACTCCAAACCTTTGCATTATTTAAAGTGGTTTTTTTTGTTTTTTGCACAACTGAAACAAAGAGTAAATCGGGCCAAAGTTCTTCAGTACACTGACCCAGGGAGAGCAACGGCGTCGACGAGCTGGAAGCCCTGGATGAGCAGTGCGTCTGTCTGTAGAGAGCTGGACAGGAGGAGACGCCCGCTGTGGAGATGACAGACGTTAAAGAGAACCAGGCGCGTGAGAAGATGCTGACTGACCTCCACGGCGCTGATCGCCGCTGCAGCGTCCAGAGGATGCTGCAGCACCAAGGCTCGGCTTCCAACGCGGACGGGTTCGAGGACTTGGAGGAGTTTGTTTTGGATTTTGATGACTATGATTTGCTGGAGTCGATCCACAGTCAGCTGGGGTCGTCGCCCGAGTCCATCCGTAAGCTTGACTTCACTTTGAGTAGTTTGTTGTGTAGAGATTGTGTAGTATTATTTGTGAAGCATCGTTTTTCTGCAGCTACTTTTAAAGTCGCTACAGGAATAAGTTCTTCCAGCTTCTTCTTTTGGCTCTTTGGTTCTGATGAGACGGGTTTCACCACAGCCTGATGGAAGTTACATCTTGTGGCAAACATCAAACATTCTCAAAAGTTTGTTTCTGCTTCTTGTTGCATTTCCCCTCGCCTTTGCCTCGCTGTCTTCTGGGTCCAGGTCTAGGGGACAGCACCAAATGGTCTTTTTTTTTCAGCCATTTTCAACACCTTTGGTGGTTTTCCCAGGCCAGCCTAGAGATAAGTCCCTCCAGCGTGTTCTGGGTTGACCTGGTGGCCTCTAGCTGGCAGGACTTACCTAAAACCTCTCCCCTGAGAGACATCCAGATGCCCAAGACTCCTCAGCTGTCAAAGTGGAGGAGCAGCAGTTCTACTCGAGTCCCTCCCGGATGTCCGAGCTCCTCACCTTATTGCTAAGGCTGAGCCCGGCCATCCTGCAGAGGAAGCCTTGTTCTATTGGTCATAACTCAAAGTTCATGACCATACGAGAGGACGGAGATCAGCTTTCTGACTTTGCTGTCTTCACCACAGCGTCCTCATCAGTGCTGATCCTGTCCTCCCCTTCCTCCGTCCATCACTTGTGACCCTGAGATACTTAAACTCTACTTAAGGAGTCCCCCGCCCCAGATTTGGTAATCCACCTTTTCTAGTTGCATTTTGTGTCTATATTGTCCAGGTGGACTCATAGTTGGGTCTTTATCACCTCCACCTCTTCCCCAGGATGGAAAACGTCCTCGTTGACTTTTCAAAGTCAAGATGAGGTCAATGTTCCTGAGCTGTGCCACAATCGTTCTACCAGTTTCTACTGGAAACACTTCATAATGCTACCATAGCAGATGGACATGATTTGTATGGAAAATCTTAGTTGGTTTATTCAGCACAGTACAATACTACAAACGGTGCAATTAAACAATATAAACAAACTGAATCCAGTTGGTTTCTGTGTCTGACAGGATGTAGGCAGAAGCAAAGCTTATAATGGTCACCTCCCCCTTTACCTTAGAACATCACCATAACACCAAACACACAGTAGTATAGAATCTTAAAGTACTTCCATACAGCAAAAAAGAAATTTGCTACATACATCCAAAGGTAATACAAATCAAATTAAATCAAATAATAATAATAAAAAATGATAAATGTTTTAACTTAATTTTCCCTACTGTAAGAAAAAATATTTTCTTTGTAAAGTCTCTTAAAGCTAACCATATTAGAACATAATCTTATATTTTCTGGACAACTATTCCACATGTTGACACCGTTAACAGATATAGTGACTTTTTAACATCTTTGGTTTTTAAATAATAAAGCACCTCTCAGGCTTGATTTCTTCATTTGGAACAGAGTCTGGTGAGGCAGAAGTTTATGTGCAGCTTTAAAGTGATAATATGCAACTTTTTCATATTTTAAAATCTTTTCCTTGAGCCAGTCTGTGCTAATATGACCCTTTACAGAGTTAATGAAAAGTCACTTAGCCCCATCTGGTGGTTAGATCCAGAATACCACGATTGCAAAATCTCCGTCTCCGTCACGGTACCCAGGAAGTCACGTGTCTCACGAGGGTTAGGCTAACCCAATGTAGCTAGCTGTTATGCTAGCGCTGGAGTGTTTTTAGCTCATGATTCCTGATTTTTTCCCATCTCTCCCTGCTTGAACACAGCTGATTTCTTTGAAGGAGTAAATAACCGCTCCTGTAGAAAGCTATGAAGGCTGAGGAGACATTTCAACAGGTAGATTTAGCAGTTTCTAAGCAAGAACTATGGGCTACTTTATTTAATGCAGTGATTTAAAACGGACACCAGAGGGAGCCCAAAACGAGCAAAACTGCATATTGTCACTTTAAACATAATTTGTATTGTGATGTAGTTGACTAAGTCGCTGAACTTTAAGATATTAAATGAATGAGGTTTGTTACTGTTGAGTCTTATGGCTTTCTTTTGCAGTAAAGTTATTGAATGAATATTTGTCTTATATGTGTTACCCCAAACCTCAGTACAATATGTCATATATGGAAATAACAATGAGTAATATATGGTTGTTAGTAGGGATGCACCGATACGATACTGGTATCGGGCCGATACCAGTATCGGTTAAAGTTACCCGATACCAGGAACCAATACCAGTGGCTTCCCTGTCTGTGACTTGTGATTTCTGTTGTAGTTTCCTATATTGAACACTAGGGGGAGCTATTGAGCTAAAGAGGAAGAGTGTGGGTTGAGAGCTGGAGATGGTGCCAAATAGTTCATTTTATTTGGTTAAAATGTGGAAAACTGCAATAATTTCACTGTGAAATCACAGAAAATTGTTATTTTTCACCTTATATTTTAGTTTTGTGATAATTTTCATTAATATATATATTTTTTTTTAATCTAACTCAGTTATATGTTGTAAAAAGCAGAGAAGAAAAAATAAAACCTGTATTCCAATTTGTTGCATTTTTTTGTGTGGTAGAAGTATCGGTACTCGGTATCGGCGAGTACTCAGATTTAAGTATCGGATAGGTTTTGAAAAAAGTGGTATCGGTACATCCCTACAATTCAGGGACTTTGAAACCAAACAAATATCATTAATATATAAAGTAAACAATAATGGGCCAAGGACTGAACCCTGTGGCACTCCACACGTAACCTTCTGATAAGCTGATGTTGTCATATTAAATTGAACACACTGAGACCTGTCCTGTAGGTAGCTAGTCTCAGGTCTACAAAAGAAATGGAGACCGTAAGAGTACAGTTCTCCATAAAAACCCTTCAGTTGTCGGTCTGTCCAGAATGATTCATGTAGGCGGTTGTTATTTCTTATTTAGAAGTCCAGGATGAAGCCTGATTAAAATCTGACGTTTAAATCGCGTGTTTACCAGGTGGGGCGTCTACAGCTTTGTGATTGGGTAAAGATTACGATTCTACGGTTTCTGATTGGTCCTGTCTTTTACACCCTGGGTTTGAAGCGGCAGCCATTACATCATCGGGTTCTGTTCTGATGTAACCATCAGGAAATTTTCATTGACGACTTTTTTGGCTCTATTTTTACGTGATTGATCGACGGACAGGAAGTCGCCTGTTTCCATTCAGTACGTTCTGCTGAGAGTATCGTCGGTCACAGGCGACCTCGGTATTGAATGCATTGACGTGGGACTCCACTGATGCTGTTTCCTACATTTCCATTGATCCGGTGGCACCAGTTCTGGCTTCGGGGTCGACTCCTGGAGCGGAAACGCATTTCATTGACGAACATTGTGGCTCTGCTTTGATGTGACGTGGAGGAGTTTGGGGAATGTACTAGAATTATTTGCTACGTCTATTACGCTGGATTTCTGTATACACTCACTTTAGTAGATACACCTCGCTGGGACTGGGTTGGACCCCCTTCTGCCTTCAGAACTGCTTCAGTTCCTCCTGTCAGAGATTTGATAAGGCGTTGGGAACTTTCCTCAGAGGTTCTGGTTCGTGTTGACATGAGGGAATCCCCCGTTCTGCCACATCCCAAAGGCAGAACGGGGGATAACGGGGGCAGAATGCTCAAGAAAGCAGAGATAATCTGAGCTTTGTGACATGGAGCATTATCCTGATGGAAGTACACTGCAAAAACTGATTTCTAAGAAAGTAAAACAGCCTTGTTTTTAGACATTTTTGACTTATTTTTGTCTCAAAAGAAAATATATTCTTACAGCCCTACTTGAAATAGGCCAAATCTTCATAAATATGGTCAAATTTTCTAGATTTGAGCAAAAAAAAAAAATCTGCCAATGGGGTAAGCTAAATTTGCTTGCTAGATTCCTTAAAACTAGCGAATTGTTCTAAATGCAGCAAATTTTGCTATTTTTAAGGAATCTAGCCAAGCAAATTTTGCTTACCCCATTGGCAGATTTTTTTTTTTTTTGGCTCAAAACTAGAAAATTGATGTGGTATTCCTGGTAAACGGAACCACAAACACTCTTACTAAACAGCAGATGTGAACTTCTTTCATAAAATCTGGCTAAATCCAGCAGCTTTACTGAAGAAAGAGGGACCTAGATCCCGTTCTTGTTGCTGATAGCATACTAGAATTTACTTTCAAAACAACTGACCAATCAAATCCAGGGAATTGTATGCTTTTCCTTCACTGAAGCAAACATTTGAGACCCTTTTATGTCTATTTTTTGAGCAGTACAAAATCAGAAAATCTCTCTAAAACCATTTTTGCATTTTTAAAATAAAAAATGAAATTTATTTGGCCCCCGAAGACTTTTAACTTGGAGATTTTGGCCCCCATCTTGAAAAGTTTGGACACCCTTGCTGTAGACCCTCTGCTTCGAGGGTCAACATGTGATGGTTCAGAGATGGATCTGCAGACCTGGGCTGGAACCAGTGGTTTTGGAGCTGCCTTGCTATCATCTTCAACCAGGAGAAGATGAGACATTTTATTTTCTGTTTTGTGGACCATGCTCTGCAAACCCTAGAGAGGTTTGTGGGCCAAACCGTGGGCGTAGATTTGGCATGGATGGAGGTGACGCGTCCTCACCAATAATACGTACAACTCAGCGGACCAGGTGCCACGGACGAACCTGTGTCCAGGGTAAGGAGGCATACGTGTCTGGACCGACCAGGCTCGTGCTGCTTCTGACGATGGCACCTGCACTGGGTCTGGGTGTGGACTGGACTGGCCATCAGACATTTTCCCGCAATGGTAACTTTGGGCTGGTTCGGACCAGGACGGATTGCTTTGATCTACACTTCCCCCGCACCCCCTCGCCCCATCCTGGTCCCCACCAATGTCAAGAGCAAGTCTACGCCATTGGGCCAAACTCCCACACTGCAAAAACTGAGTTCTAAGAAAGTAAAACAGCCTTGGTTTTAGACATTTTGACTTATTTTTGTCTAAGAAGAAAATATATTCTTACAACCCTACTTGAAATAGGCCAAATCTTCTTAAATATGGTCACATTTTCTAGATTTGAGCAAAGAAATCTGCCAATGGGGTAAACAAAATTTGCTTGTCTAGATTCCTTAAAATTAGCTAATTGTTCTAAATGCAGAAAATTTTGCAATTTTTTTAAAGAAATCTAGACAAGCAAATTTTGCTTACCCCATTGGCAGATTTCTTTGCTCAAATCTAGAAAATTTGACCATATTTAAGAAGATTTGGCCTATTTCAAGTAGGGCTGTAAGAATTTTATTTTTTTTTTTTAGACAAAAATAAGTCAAAATGATTAAAAACAAGGCTATTTTACTTTCTTAGAAATCAGTTTTTGCAGTGCATGCAACGTTCAAAGTCCCTTAAATCTTCTTTTGTCGCTTGCCAGTATTTTGTTCTCATTTCATAACTGTGTGTCTTCAGATGCAGTATTTTTTTAAACTTCACATTTAAAACCTTGTGTTTTTCCAGGTCACAGATTTGAGGACAACCCCGGTGTACGGCGCCACCTGGTGAAGAAGTCGTCACGATGTCAGATGTCACGGACCAGCGTCAGCTCCACGCCGCTGTCCAGCCTGAAGAAGAAGAAGAGGGCAGAAGATAAGAAAACGCACGAGGTCGGTTTTGCTCATTTCTCAGGTTCAGCTATTCTAACTGCGATGTTCAATGCAGTGAACCTCTTGTGTGTGTTGTGCCGACTCAGCATTCAGAACTGGCACCCCACAGGGCTGCGTGTTGAGCCCCCTGCTCTAACCCATAACTGTACCCCTGCTCACAATAGCAACAATACGATACAATTAGTAGACTACACAACATGAAATCTAACACTGCCGACTTTTGTCTTCGTCTTTAGTTGTTTGTTGAGCTTAATGAGCTCATTGTGGAGAAAGACCACGAGATGCGCTGGAAGGAGCGCGCTCGCTGGATCAAGTTTGAGGAGGATGTGGAGGAGGAGACGGACCGCTGGGGAAAACCTCACGTGGCTTCGCTCTCTTTCCGCAGCTTGCTGGAGCTTCGCCGCACCATCACACACGGTAAAACGCAGCAACAGTAGTGAATTCCCATGTGCTCCTAAAATAAACAATCCAAATCAAAGCCTAAAACACAAATCTGCTAGTTTAACAACATAGTCATTAGATTTTGACGATTAATACAAAAATAAGAAAGTGATTCTTAATCTATTTGTGTTTTTGGTTTCTAGGCGCCGTCCTTTTGGACCTTGAGCAGAACACTCTCCCGGGTATCGCCCACCTCGTGGTGGAGACGATGATTATTTCTGACCAGATCAGAGCGGAGGACAGGCCGAGCGTTCTCCGAGCTCTGCTTCTCAAACACAGGTCAGCATGCTAACGCTGATGCTACACGTCCACACCCATCCATTTGCACGGGCATTAGGACAAAATAGGGTTAGCATCGTACGTCACATCAATCAGGAAGGATGCTACATTTAGCTTATAGCCAAAATAAAGCAAATCAATAGTAGAAGTATAATTCAATGTTGTTTATAAGAAGCTTAATTGCTGGATTACACGAAAGGTTGCTGAAAATAATAAATTTAGTTTCATTTGGATTTCAGGTCAATTTATTAGCATCAAACCTTAAGATAATGTTAATAATTATTTTATTATCTGCAGAAGCTGAACTGAATCTTTTCCCCAACAAATGATATTTCTATCATCTGTAAACAATAAAAATTAGCAAAGATAATGTATGTACAGCAGAAATAAAACCGGGTCCTAATACTGATCCTTGAGGAACTCCGCAAATGTGAAACTGTGTTTTTTATCTGAATGTTTGGAGCCAATATGGCGGCTAACTCTTTATCTAAGCTAGAGCTCTTATACAATAGTTTTGTATTTTCTATTGTAGAATTTATGATGAAATCTTTTATTAAATCATATTTTTATTATCTATGGCAGTTGCTGTTTTCCCCTAATGATAAATTGTATAAGTGCATATGTAGTTTTTTTTTAAAATCTGAATCCATAACAAAAGACATTCCTCCTAATAAAAATGGGTGGAAGAAAGAAAAACCATTTGGATCATAAAAGACAAACACAGAAACAAAGCAGGGAATTTCCAAAAGTGACATTTAATCAGACTTGGCTCGTCAGCGGCCGTACTTCCCCTGGTCTGTGCTGCCCTGCACTGAGTCCTAAAGCCAGAATGACTAGTTTGGGCTTTTAAAACGTGATACGTGTGGTTTTGTTGTGACTTTATTCCGCTAGAATAGATCTGTTTCACAAAACTCAGAAACCCCAGAGTGAGAACTGGGGTTTCTATGATTTTAGATCAGAATATTTCTGCCAAATTAACCATGTAATGTGAAATCAATGTAAGGGTTAATAGAAACATGTTTATGAAAACTGATGTTGTATTTTAGAGCTGCTGCAGTAATCCATTCAGACCAGCTGTTAGCTAATTAGAATTTGTAAACAAGTTTTTACTTTTTATATTTAGTTTCCTTGTAAATAGAAACCCTCAGTGACTTTTACTAAAACCTGTGAACATAATTCATAAAACTAAATCCTGCAGCTTCACTCTTCTTGTTGCTGGAAATGAAAAAAGACCAAGAAACCAGTCAACCAATCAAATCAATACTTTATAAATCCCAGAGGGAAATTGGACAAATTCACGGATGGTTTTCTTTTATTAAGGCGAGCCTTTTAATGTTTCATATCTGCAAAGATTTACAAATCATCTTCAACATAAAACATGCAACCATTTTTTTTAATTGAAATTTTACATGTTTAGATAAAAAAGATTCAAGTATTTAAGTACTTTTCTTATTTAAAAAAACTAAATCTTTGTTGTTTTTATTGTTTTATTGCATGTTTTTTATAATGTGAAGCAGATAAAAAAAAAAAATTAAACTGCAATAAAAAACCTAAAAGTTTTTGTTGTTGTTTTTTTTTAATGTATTTCGGTGTCCTTTTCAGTTTGGCAGTTTTGGACTCCTACCAATTATAAGACGTATTTCTTTAATAAGTCAGATTTTAGTCTTAGAACTTTTACTGTTTTACAACAGTTGGTGATTCAAGCTGAGAGCAACACATGAGAAAGTACAAAGATTTTAAAAAATTATACCCGGGAAATCTAAAACCAAAAAGAAAAAACGTTTTAATAAGAAAACATCCTTGATTTGATGAGAGCAGAAAATCTAGAGGTGTTTTCCTGTTTCTACGTGAGTGGGTTCTCTAACAGTCAGCGATCAATGTCAGCAGGGTTAATGGAAACTATTGAGTGTGATTCTAATAAACCAGGGAATCTAGACTGAGGAGTTCAGATCCTTTAAATAAATGATCATTTCAGCTGATTTATGTCCTCTAAATCTCTTTGATTAAACAAATCCTGAGAGGGTTTTATGTTCAATCAGAATATTAACGTTTTCTAATTTACTCAAATCATTGATTAGCGCTTCCATGGAAACGTCCCCTGATTGACCCGACCAGTGGATTAGTGAGTCAAAAATAAAGGGACCATGAGGACCACTGGTGACATCACTCGAAGCAGGAGGAGTCTAGAAACAGGAAGTAATCCTACACAAATTAACATCAGATTATCTTAGTCTGGCCATGAACCATTGAAACGACTCATTCATGGGGCGGGATGAACAGTTGTCAATCAAACTGTCCTCACATGCTATTGGATGGCGCTAGGACCAATCAGAGTTTTACCCTATCCCTGTTTTACCCTATCCCCTCGGCAATACATTGTTTTTCAAAATAAAAGACTTAAGTCATCGGCTAATCCCGCCCACCAAACCGTTAGTGTTGTGATTGGCCTGGTACGAGACTGAGCGGACCAATCAGTGGGCTGCGGAGGTTCAAATGCACTCTAAAAAGTAAAATCATCACTTACTTAAATTTTTTGGTGTAACATTTTTACAATCAAGAATTTTGAGTAGATTGGAGACAATTATATTAAGTAAAAGCCAACTTTATCAATATAATTGTCTCCAATCTACTCAAAATTCTTGAGTGTAAAAACGTGGCACCAAAAAATTTAAGTAAATGATGGTTTTACTTTTTAGAGTGTAGTGGTTAGTGATGTTGACTGCGGGTTAGATCCACGGCCCAGTTCGACCTTCATAAAATGTGTAAATGCAACACAGGCCAATGGCACACAAACACTGATGATGTAATAAAAGAACAGAAAAAAGAAAAAAGTTGGAGGGCTAGAAAGATGCAAGTTTGGTAAATAAAAGGCATAAAATTTAACCAATATTTTACATTGAATATGAATCCAACAAAGGTGTTTGAATTTAACTAATGTGTTTAGTTATTTTTTAATTGTGAAAATTGGGTAAAATGTAATAAAAATATTTTGGGTAAAATTTAATCAAATAAATTGAGTGCAAATT
Organism: Callopanchax toddi; assembly: GCA_006937965.1. Classification (NCBI taxonomy): domain Eukaryota; kingdom Metazoa; phylum Chordata; class Actinopteri; order Cyprinodontiformes; family Nothobranchiidae; genus Callopanchax; species Callopanchax toddi. The sequence continues at coordinate 1,059,075 of SSNR01000037.1, forward strand.
GTTACACTTTTTTTTTTGGTTAAATTTCAACAGCTTGTTTTTACAGTGTTGAAACGACTCATTCATACACTCTAAAAAGTAAAACCCTCATTTACTTAAACTTTTTGGTGTAACATTTTTACACTCAAGAACTTTGAGTAGATTGGAGACAAATATATTAATAAAGTTGGCTTTTACTTAATATAATTGTCTCCAATCTACTCAAAATTCTTGAGTGTAAAATGTTACACCAAAACATTTAAGTAAATGAAGGTTTTACTTAGGGGCGGGATGAACAGTTGTCTATCAAACTGTCCTCACATGCTATTGGATAGCGCTAGGACCAATCAGAGCCGTTTAGCAACAACTGGAGCCAGCTGGTAGATTAAACTTTGACCCCATCCCCTTGGCAATACATAGTTTTTCAAAATAAAAGACTTAAGTGCACTTAAGTCATCGGCTAATCCTGCCCACCAAACTGTTAGGGGGTTGTGATTGACCCGGTACGAGACTGAGCGGACCAATCAGTGGGCTGCGGAGGTTCAAATGGAGCAAGTCTGCAGAGCAAACCGTTTGTAAACCTCTATCATTTTGCATGAATGTCTTTTGTTTAGTTTATAGTCGGGGTTGGCGGTGGACACGAGCGCCAAAAATAATGCGTGCATACCCTTTGCTACTACGCTCCTCATCAGGGGTACTCATGATCTCAAGCTGTAATCCCTTCACTAAATCCACGTTGCCATGTCAAGTCAGCGCACACTGCCAAGTTTCAGTCTGGAATCAGCTGCTCGCTGTTAAGTTTTACTTTGCTCCGATGGTTCGCTATAAAATATAGAAGCCGTTGTTTGAACCCAGGATCACCATTACGGCTGTGATGACACTAGTGTTGGTTTTAGTTCAGTGGATTACAACAAATAATGAAATACTGCAAAATCTCTTGCAACGTAATGTGCTCTATTTAAATCAATTTCAATGAGCACATTATGGCTGAACATAAAACAGGCTAACATCAAAGAAACAACGTTCCTAGCAGCTGGCCATCTTGTGTTGATTCCATCTTTTACTTCCTTCCCACATAAACTCCCAGCATGTCACAGGATGCGTCCCCAAGGACAAACAAACCCTGTCATTAGATTCATCACCAGCCTGAGAAATCCGATTTACGACTTGGAAGGAGACACGTTGAGGTGCTGCTAAAATTGAGCTCATCTCTTAGTCATGGCACTTTAAAGATCCTGTGGAGATTTAAGCTTAATTGACATCAGCGTGACACCTCGTTCTTTTGTCTTGAGCTGCGGTCACGTCCAGTTTTAAGTGCAGCCTTATTGGACCGTGTGGACGTCCTGAGTGAGATGATGTCACCAGTGGACTGAAACGTGATGTAATGAAGCTACTGAAGAACTGAGCTGGTGGGAAAAATTTCCCTCCAAGACGGAGAAAACGCAGAGTAAAAGTACACCGGCCTTGAAGGATAACATTGCATCGTTTCTTCTAAAATAAAGAGGAACACTAGAAAAACTAATCCACAAAAATGAACATTTATCAACTCAAGTATCATTAATTAAACATTACAGTGTAAAATATCAACTCCTAAAAATAAAAACTGTACCTAAATGGGTTCACATTGATAAAATGTTCTACATTTCTCATTATTCAAAGTTTGGGCTGGAATTTGGGGCTTGAAAAGATGCAACTGGATAATTTTGTGGCACAAATTTGTTCTCAACCAATCAAATTCAGGGAATTTTTTTCTCTTTATTAAGGTAAACGTAGTCTAGTTTATGTCTTGTTTAATCAAAAACTTACAGATTTTTAAAAAACCACATGTCAATGAGATATTAATGTTTAACGGATTGTTAAAGATGCGGTTTTGGCTTGTTTTTAGCACCCCCTGGTGTCCGTTTTAAATCACTGCTATAAAAACGTTAGTATTGTCTTTTCTTAAAAAAAAAACACCTAAATCTAAGTGTTGAAACGTCTCCTCAGCCTTCACTGCTTTCTACTGGAGCGGTTCATCACTCATTCACATAAATCAGCTGTTCAAGCAGGGAGAGATGGGAAAAAAATCAGGAATCATCTAAAACACTCCGGAGCTAGCATAACAGCTAGCCACATTGGGTTAGCCTAACCCTCGTGAGACACGGGACTTTGTGAGACTTCAGGGACCAGAGACTTCGAAGTTACAAACGTGGTATTCTGGAGTTTTCTAACGCTGTAAGGGTCATATTAGCACATACTGGCTCAAGAAAAAGACTAAAATATGAAAAAGTTACATAGCCTAAGCCACGTTTCCATTATCGGTACTTCAGGGTAAATCGGGCGAAATTGACCGGGACAATCGGCTGGCTCATTCCGCTCAGCGCTCGTGTTTCCATCACAGCCCCCACCTTTCCGGAACTTTTGTAAGACCTCAGCATCGACGTCACTGACGAGCGTAAAGGCGCCAAGAGACAAGGAAGCGGAGAATAATAAATAGATCAACAAAGAAGCGATGGTTGCGGCGTATTTCTCTGTTTTTATCCATAGTGATGGGAGTGCTGAACAGAAGGACGAGTATACTTGATGACGAACTAATCCAACCTCGAAGACACGGTCATTTTGCAAGCTCCGACAACAACACACAGGTCATTTATCTCGGCGCGGTCTGCTTTCATCGTTTCCCTTCATCCGACAACCAATCAGCACGAGTTAACCACATTTCCCACTCTGGGAATCTATCGGGCCGATCCGAGTACCTGCCCCTGATTAGGGACTCCGTTGGTCCCTGAAGACGGCCCTCTCGAAATGGCCCGCATAATGGAAACCGCAAAGTTCCGGTAAAATTACCCTGAAGTTCCGATATTTCCAATATATTCGATAGTTCAGGTATGTCCAAAGTGCGGCCTGGGGGCCACTCGCGGCCCTCGCAGTGATTTTGTGTGGCCCTCGCCTGAATTTCAAGAATGATAGAATTTAGTCCTCCATCAGGCTGTTGATGTACTTTTTAAAATGTTTATGTTGAGATCTTTACTGATGTGAGGCAGATCAACAAAAACTACGGTTGAACTAAAAATCCTGTTTAGATGTTCGTCCATCTTTTAGTATCCAAGTTTTTTCTTTTCTTTAATTTTCTGATAAACCAAACCTCAAACCTTTGACTTTGACTACAGAGCACATGAAACTTGACTAAATATGGATTCAACTGTATTCTCAATACCAAGATATAAAACAATCGACCAAGAAATTTGATGCTGTTTTTTTTTTAAGGAAAACCTACAAGACATGTTGTATTTACAAAGACTTAAGGATCCTTTTCTACAAGAAAGCAAATATTTAGTTTTGTTCAAATGTTGCATTCATTAAAAATAAACAAAATTCACAATAAAAACTTTTTTTAAAATTTAATTTGGCGATTTTGGCCCTTGTATTGAAAAGTTTGGACACCCCTGCGATAGTGGAAACGGGCCTATAATGCGCCTTTTAAGCAGGTAAAAATGTTTAAAAGATCACAAAATTACTTTGGCTTTTTTTAAGTTAAAAATCAAATTTTTGTGCACAAATGAGAACGTTTTTATATCTAACTGATGCACAAATGAGCTTTCTTAATCCCCTGTTTTTCCACGCGCAGCCACCCGAGTGATCTGAAGCACCGTTTCCATCGACACCACTCATCCGGCAGCCTTCACGGCAGCTTCAACCACAACAACGTCCAGGAGACCAACCTGCCGCTGGTGGCCGAGGAGCACGACGAGAACCACGACAAAGGGCCGATGTACGACCCCAAGCAGGACGTGTTCGCCAGCCTGTTTGTGAGAGTTCCCCTTTTTATGTTTGAAAGATTTGAATAAGGTTTCGAAACAAATCTGGAAATGATGGCTGTTCCTGACGAAACGATGCACTGACTCTTTATGGTTTGGTCAAACTGAAGGCCGTGAGTAACTCACTTTGACAAAAGTGAGTCAAAAGAATTGAAGTCAGCTTTTTAAATGGACTAAGATAAAAGCGTGTGACTTGTATTAATATTTAAAAGTGACCAGTCAGCATAGATTTGAATGTTATTAGCTAAAACTAATGTAATGCTTATGGCTCGTGGATTGTTCCCTCTCTTTAAAGTCTAAAATCCGGAGACGGTGGTTCTCTATGTGTTGAGTTTTGATCGTAGCTGACTGACGATGGTAAATTTAAACCAGCTAATAAAAACATCTCAAACAAAAAGAACCTGTAGTGGATCCATGTGCTTTAGATCAGACTGAGTCCTCATCACGGGTTTAAGGCTCTGTTGTTGTGTAACAATGTGGTTTGGGCCAGTAAAATGAGTAATCTTTGCTGTTTTCCCTCCCAGAAATCTCTCCACCCTCTTCCTCCTGAGCATCAACCAGCTGCTGCCAGATCCCTGAAACTCCTCGCCAAGATTCCCAAAGACGCCGAGGCTGTCCTCGTATTGGTTGGTAAGCTCAAGGGTCAAAGTGGACCTGTTGGACACCTTTTCTTCACTTGTGTTAAAGGAGATGTTTTCTTTTCCGTCGTTCTCAGGCTGTGTAGAGTTTCTGGAGCAGCCGGCCATGGCCTTCATAAGGCTGAATGAAGCCGTCCTCTTAGAGTCGGTGCTTGAGGTTCCTGTTCCTGTTCGGTTTATCTTCATTCTGCTCGGACCCTGCCAGTCTAACGTAGACTACCATGAGATTGGACGCTCCTTCGCCACTCTCATGTCTGACAAGGTAGATTAATAACACCGCTCCCCTTCCAGTCAACAACCATCCTCTCCTCTTTAGACACAGCAGTAGGGTTGGGCGATGTGTAACTTTTTTCCAATCGTCCATCGTCAGTCCAAAAATCGACGATGGGCGATTTATTGGCGCAGGTGACATGTTGACATATTTGTGGGCGGAGCAATGTAAACACACACTAATGGATTTGCCAAATTAGAACTCAGAAGTCCCAAAATTGAGGAAATAGTTGTAAAAAAACACAGCGTGGCCCGTTTGGGGCTACTTTGGCTTTAAACAGACGTCTAGTGGCAGCAAAGAGCTCCGACATCGAGTGTTTACCTTCTGCTGTGTGCTAACTAAGCTAACACAGAGCTAGCAGCTAGCTGCTGCTGCTCCGTCACCAAAATCGCTCAAAAAGACTTCAAACTGCAGCGGAGATTTATTTGATGGAAGCGACGTTCACTGAAGGGTTTTTTATTGATATTTCAGTTTTAGTTTCATTTTGTTTTTGTCGTTTATCAGACTTCGCTGAAGACAGTTGAACACCAGATCGGTGTTATGACTCGCTAAATATTCCTAGCACCGGTAGCCGACGCGTAAACACGGTTTAACTGGAACAAAGCCAGTCTCTGATGGTTTCCTCCCCACCACACCATAGATATTATTTAGATACATTTATTTTCTGAACACAAGCTGCTGCCGTTCTCTGTCTGTCTGCTACGGACTGAGTAAACACCGCTGCTCCGCCAGCTCTCGGGGGAGGAGGAGGAAAAAGGAAGCGGCTGCTTGCAGCTGGGAGGAATTTGCGTGTAACGTTTAAAAAGAGCATTATTTATTATTTTTACGTGGGCTGCGTCCTTTGACTTCAACCAAACGTTGTTAATAATTAAATTAATTTATAGTGGGACCAATAAATCGTTCTTGAAAAACGGGAGGCGATTGGCTGAGCCCATCGCCGATGGTCGATACATTCGTCTGATCGCCCGACCCTACACAGCAGCCATGTTGGCTCAATACCAGCTTCCTCCACCACATGAGCTACGAGGAACCAAGACGAGGCATTTTGGACCAAACTGAACTTTCTAAGGCAGAAACAGGAAATCCTGGTGCTTGAGTGTCACTATCCTGTATGTTTTAGACGTTTCTCTGCATAAACACTCCTGATCAGAACTAATGGATGATTGAGAGGCTTCTGATGAAATAGAAGGCACACCATGGAGGTAATCCAACTTTCCTTTAAATCAGGAAACATCTAAAACATGCAGGACAGAGGCTCCCGAGGACCAGTACTGTCTAGGGGCTAAAGGACCCAGGTGTTGGGGTTAGACCTGGGAAACACTCGGTTACGCAAGTGACCTCCAACAACTATGGAAGACGTGGTTGGAGCTGTGCGTTATGGGGTTTTGGATTCGTTTTAAAAGTGACGTTTGAAAGAGCGTTACAAACATTCAGAGAAAAAAGTGATAAACCAAAAAGGATGAACGCCCCCTAGTGGCTGGTTACAGTTCACACGTTAAGCTCCGCCCCCTCCATTTAAAGAAATGACAATTTCCGGAATGAAAATATTAAAATTCACCATTTTTTCATGCAATTAAGTAGGCGGGACTTTCAGCCCCACATCCCAAGATGTTCAGACTCCGACTCCAAAAAACACATGGTCTGTTAATGAGATGTTATGGCTTAAGAGGGAATATTAATATATGCTATTGCAGGATGGTCAGTTTTCAATCAAAACACAAGTGTGTGAATGTTGCAATTTCTAACGGCCGTTAAAATTGTTCTGCTGTAGAATTTTCATGAGGTGGCCTACTTTGCCGACGACAGGCAAGACCTCTTGAACGGCATCAACGAGTTCCTGGACTGCAGCATCGTCATTCCACCTTCGGACGTGGAGGGAAAAGACCTCCTGAAGACGGTGGCCGACTTCCAGAAACAGCTGCTGCGTAAAAGGAAGGACAGAGAGGGCAAAAAGTACCATTCCACGTTTGGACTGGAGCAGGAAAACAAAGGTAATCTGAGGGTTCTCAGGATGAGAGAACAGGTCATTTCAACCCTGTTCTATAAATAGTTAGACGTCTAAGTTGCAGACTGAACACACCACCCTGAGGCCCTCCGTCCTGCTGCCATTTAATTACCTGCTTCACGATATTACACAGTTATTACATCATTACAACAATAACCCACCTTTACAGTCATACCAAGCTGTAATATGGAATGGAGAAACTCTGGTGTATTAATAAAGGCTGCATTCCAATTCTACTACTGTAGAGGCTGGTTTGGGATTAAAACTGTTAACGAGCAAAACTTCTAAATGGAATGCAGCCCTTATTAATGCACCGGTGCTTTCCCTACTTTTGTTAGTCAAACATGAAATAAAAAGCTACCTAATAATTAGGGATGTACCGATACTGGTATCGGCCCGATACCGATATCGGTTAAAGTTACCCAATACCAGGAACCGATACCAGTGGCTTCACTGTCTGTGACTTGTGATTTCTGTTGTAGTTTCCTATATTGAACACTAGGGGGAAATCACAGAAAACGGTTATTTTTCACCTTATGTTTTAGTTTTGTGATCATTTTTTAATATATTTTAGTTTTTTATCTAACTCAGTTATTTGTTGTAAAAAGCAGAGAAGAAAAAATATAACCTGTTTTCCAATTTGTTGCATTTTTTTGTGTGGTAGAAGTATCGGTACTCGGTATCGGCGAGTACTCACATTTAAGTATCGGATCGGTTTTGAAAAAAGTGGTATCGGTACATCCCTACTAATAATAGAACATGAAGTTTGAGGCTTCAGATTAGCTCATATTTAAAGGGATACTAATGCAGGTTTGCTTGTTTTGGCTCCCCCTAGTGTCCGTTTTAAATCACAAAACGTTAGCATCGTTGTTTCTGCTCAGAAACCCCTAAATCTAACTGTTGAAATGTCTCCTCAGCCTTCGTTGCTTTCTAAATGAGCGGTTATTTACTTTTTCAAAGAAATCAGCTGTGTTCAAGCAGGGAGAGATGGGGGGAAAAAGCAGGAATCACGAGCTAAAAACAATCCGAAGCTAGCATAACAGCTAACCACATTGCGGGGCTCACGCCGGTCGATCCAGACGCGCCTCCTTCTCCTGGACGCAGGTCCACGCACAGCAGGACAGCACCTGGTCCGCTGGGCTGCACAAAAATGAATGGAGATCCTGCATCCTTGGATGGAGTTATTGGTGGGGACACGTCCATGCCAAATCTACATCCGTGTATTTAAGTGCAGTTTTATCAAAATGAATGATCATACTAGGTACTTTAATTTTCTTCTGCTCTGCCGTGCTGACCTCCTTCAGAAGTGGCTCAAGAGGAGGAGGAGGAGGCAGACCAGGAGGTGGACCCGCTAAAGCGCTCAGGAGTCCCGTTCGGAGGCCTGATCCATGACGTACGCCGGCGCTATCCTCACTACATCAGCGACCTGAAGGACTCCCTGGACATGCAGTGCATCGCCGCCGTCATCTTTATTTACTTTGCTGCTCTGTCACCCACCATTACCTTCGGAGGACTTCTGGGTAAACTGAACAACTTTTTGTTTTAGCTTCATGACATCTTGACAGTGAGTCACCTGTGTTTTGTTTTCCTAACAGGAGAGAAAACCGAGGGCCTGATGGGAGTGTCTGAGCTCATCGTCTCTACCGCGACTCTCGGAGTTATCTTCTCTCTGCTCGCTGGTCAGCCGCTTCTCATCATCGGCTTCTCTGGACCTTTACTCGTCTTTGAAGAGGCCTTCTATAAGGTGCTCCTCTAAACATTCCTAACCTTCAGCTGCTCGTCCCCTTTCCCCCGGTCGGGTCACTAACAGCTGGTTCCTCTCAGTTCTGTCAGGCCTACAACTTCGAGTACCTGACGGGTCGAGTGTGGATCGGTTTCTGGCTCATCGCCATCGTCCTGGTGATTGTGGCTGCAGAGGGGAGTTTCCTTGTCCGCTACATTTCTCCTTTTACTCAAGAGATTTTTGCTTTCCTCATTTCTCTCATTTTTATCTACGAGACTTTCTCAAAGCTCATCAAGGTAACGACTCGTGTTTTAGTTTCTCCACGCCTCTCAATGAGTCACTTCGTTTATTAAAGGGTGGTTTATGACCTCTGATGTTTCCAGGTGTTTAAGGAGCATCCTCTGATGGCGGTGTACCCCACCGACACCAGCGTCTTTCAGAATTTTGACGGTCTGGTCTTCAACCAGCCCAACACTGCTCTCCTGTCTCTGGTTCTCATGATGGGAACGTTCTTTGTTGCGTTCTTCCTCAGGAAGTTCAGGAACAGTCGGTTTTTAGGTGGGAAGGTAATGGTCCTCCGATTGTTTGTCCGTAACCTTTTTATAAAGTTTTTCTACTGAGATTCAGGACCAGAAACACTTTTTTGAGATAAATGAGTGGAAAAAGTAAATCAGTTACATTGGTTTTTCTTTGTAGCTGCAGCACGAGAGATATTGTTTTTGCCCTTGTGTGTGTGTGTGTGTTTGTGTGTGTGTTTGCAAAAGATCTTTTCAAGATGGCCGCCACGGCAAGTCAACATTGGCTGGAACTCGATCAGTTTTATAAATATTGAGCTAAATTTGATGAATCATTCACAACATACTGTAAATGTAGAGATTTTGCACCAGATTGGACCACAACTTTGTATTTAGAACATCTGTAACCAGGTGTGCACATAACTGGTGCACAAGTGTGGTAAATATCATGCATGTGCACCAGTTCCTTCTGCTACAACGCTCCATTGTGCACTGGTGTGTTACATCCGGTATCAGTCGCCAGCCCGTGATCACAAACCGACCAGCTGCAGAGCGAGTTGGCTCGTTGGGGCGCTGCGTAGGAGAGCTCATCCCTTGAGCACCTCAAAGACACAATTATGTGCACCCTACTATAACAGAGTGCGACATGCATTCAAAGGAAAACTAGACCTCCTAAATCCATTTCATTCATTAATAATTTAGGAACTTTAAATATTAATTCCAGCTAATAGGTTTGTTAGCTTGTCTTCCACTTATCAGGGTCATGAGGGCAGCAGCCCTAGCAAGGAAGCCTCAGGGAATCCTCTCCCCAAACTCCAGCAGCTGCTCTGGTGGGACCCTAAGGCGTTCCCAGGTCAGCCTGGAGATATAATAGTTCCTGAGGACCTGCCTGAAACACCTCCCCAGGGAGGCGTCCTGACCAGGTGCTGGAACCACTTCAGCTAGCTCCTCATGACGTGGAGGAAAACCGGTTTTATTCGTTCTCCTAAATGTCCGAGTTCCTCACCCAATCTCCAAGGCTGAGGAACTCAATTCATCATTTCAGCCTCCTGTGATGGCGTTCTTTCAGCCATTACCCAGAGCTCAAGACCATAGATGAGGATCGGGACGTAGATCGACCGTTTGAATCGAGATGTTCGCTTTCTATCACTGATCCGCCTGCACTGAAAAAAGAGAATAGTTGATCAATTGAGGGAAAGGGTAATATGTGGCCACTTGTGTTGATACCCCAGTACAACATAGCTGAATTTGTTCTCTGCATTTAACCCGTCCCTGAGGGAGCAGAGGGCGGCCATTGGCGCGCAAGAGGCAGTTCAGTGTCTTGCCCAAGGATGCTTCAACACATGGCCGAGCCGGGGTTTGAACCCATAGATATCATATATAATGGCTAGATATCTTACCCGCGCTGTTCGCCTATGGACCCTGGCGTCCCTATGCGGCAGCCATCTTACTACAGACAGCTGCCCCTTTTCTTAACATTGCTGTCAATGGAGCATGTACTATTAAATATCTCTAACTTGCTCAATTTTTAACCGATTTTCAAACGGTTTGCTTTGTTACAAACGTCAGAGACGTGGCTGTGAAATATATTGATATTGGTCAGGAAACTCATAAAATGTGAAAGGTTTGTAAGAAAGTAAACCGTTTGTAAATCCGTTTTATATTTTTAGATAAGTTGACCTTCCATCTGCTACCATAGAGAGCAGAACGTCAGCTCTCTGTGGTAAGATGGCCGCCGTGCAGCTACGCTGTCGAACCCCGGATGATCCATCTGGCGTTTAAATATGATATCTATGTTTGAACCCACATTCTCTGACATGGGAGGCGGTCTCTCCTGCCACGGAGCCATGGTCGCCACCTTAAACTAAATGAATTAAGTTTGTCCGAGATAATAAACAACAAACTTGATCAATTGTAATTTTAAATTGTAATTTTAGACACACATTTCTATGGACTGCAGTACATCATGTCATAAGAAGTCCGACCATGGAAATGAACCTTAAACTCTGTCCATTGGTTAACGCCTCGGTCCAATCCGGCCTGCTGTTTTGTAGAAGACATCGGTCAAATTAACAGTCTTAGTGTCTACATGCAGCAAGACGCATGAGAGACATCAACGTCAGAAAGCTCAGCGTCTTTTTCAACATGTAGGACCAACAGAAATCTCTGCCTTCGATGAGATCCGTCCCCAGCCTGTGAATCCTATCACCCATAGACCTGTTCGTTTTCTCTTTCAGACTCATGAGGGATGTTCTAAATGTTTCTGTAACGTGTCCTTTAACGTTCTCAGGCCAGGAGAATAATCGGAGACTTTGGGATTCCCATCTCAATCCTAGTGTCGGTTTTGCTGGATTACTCCATCACGGACACCTACACCCAGGTGACTTCATGCTCCGCCACGTTCATGAAACATGTTTCCAGGCCTAAATCCGACTGTTTTTGCTTTAGAAGCTCAACGTGCCGTCGGGCTTCTCCGTCACGTCTCCTGAGAAGAGAGGCTGGTTGATCAGCCCGTTCGGAGACAAGCAGCCGTTTCCTACCTGGATGATGGGCGCCTCGGTCGTTCCCGCTCTCCTCGTATTCATTCTCATCTTCATGGAAACTCAGATCACCTCGTATGTTTCCTGTAACTCCATCCATCTAGAAAGCGTTAGTTTTTCTTTGTGATTATCTCCTTCGTTCTTTCAGGTTGATCGTCAGTAAAAAGGAGCGCCGCCTCGTTAAAGGTTCTGGTTTCCACCTGGACCTCCTGCTCATCGTCGTTCTCGGAGCCATCTGCCCGCTGTTCGGCCTGCCGTGGCTCACGGCCGCCACCGTCCGATCCGTCACCCACGTCAACGCGCTCACCGTCATGAGCAAGGCCACGGCTCCTGGAGAAAAGCCCATGATCCAGGAGGTGAAGGAGCAGAGGCTGACCGGGCTTCTCGTGGCGGTGCTCGTCGGTAAGAGGGGCGCAGTCGAATCGAAGCTTAGCAGCCCAGACCTGAAATCTGGCACGGAGCTCTTGGAGTTTGGCACGAATTCTGTCAAACTCTGGATTTTGAGCAGTCAGTGAATCCTAAATGACACAGAAGAATCTCAGCCATTCCAAAGCAATTATCCCGTTTAGTTTTAGAGCTGCGGGGTTTGAGTTTCGTCAGCATTAATTACGCTGTTGGAATTTCCAGGCTTGTAAACACAAACTGGAAGATGGAAAGTTGCAGCTCCTGTCTGTCTAAACAGTCGTAAAATAAAACCGATGTGTCAGCTGAAGACCTTTCACCCTGTTATGGTTCTGATCCAGTTTGTTTCGAATGTAGCGATTCCACTGACAGGACTTGATTGATTTAGATAACTGAGCTTCTGCTTCTCTGGGTTTTGGCTCATGGGGGCAGCAGCCCAGACTGTCCCAGTCCCAGCTCCTCTGTTGGGATCTCAGGCCAGTCTAGAGATTTAATCCCTCCAGCATGTCCTGGGTCTCCACCCAGGAGGAGGTCTACACCTCTGGCTCCTCTTGACGTGGACAGGCAGAGGTCCAGGTCCTTTCCCTCGTTACCCAAAGCTTAGGTGAGGATTGAGCGCTCCGGTTTCTGGCTCAGCTCCCTCCTCTCCCCACGGACGTCTCCCATGATGCCCTGACCCACTCGTAGATCTCCCTCCTTCATCACATGAACAAGACGCCCAAAATACTCCTCCCATGAGGTAGGACCTCTTCCCAACCCGGGGTTAGCCGTCCACCTTTTTCCAGTCGAACCGTGGCCTCCGATTTGGAGGTGCTGATCCTCGTCCCAGCCGCTTCACACTCAGCTACAAAACCCTCTAGCCCCAAGGAGTAGACCCAAGGGAGTCTAAGAAGTGTGATAGTTGGGTCAACTTCTCTGGTCCCCTTTCTTAAATCATGTAACGTGCTTTGGACTCCATCAGGTCTGTCCATCGTGATGACTGACGTTCTGCGCCTCATCCCTCTGGCCGTTCTCTTCGGTATCTTCCTCTACATGGGGGTCACCTCTCTGACGGGCATCCAGCTGTACGAACGGATCACGCTCATGGTCACTCCTGCCAAACACCACCCCGACCACATCTACGTCACTAAGGTAACGCACTCCCTCAGCCCTATCATCAGCAGCGAGACGGGAAAACCGAATCCAGCAGCTGCAGCCAGATCCTAATCCGGGTTCGGCTGCAGCGTTTCAGCGAGCTTACAGAGAAAACAGAGAGTCTGGGAGGCTGAAGAGTCGGAGACTAAACAGAGTGTCGCTGAAACCCGAGTAATGGCAGGCTGCTATTAGAAACACTCAAATCAGAGTCATGGTTTTAGAAATCCATTATTACTGAATGAGTTTTACTGGAGCGGGGCGACATCAGCAGCTGGGTTTGTGGTTTGACTGCGTCCATTGCCCACCAGAAGGATCGAAACAGCTGTTTTAACCTCTTCTAGGTTAGATTCCTCCTCATTCACATGCAAGTTTTAGGTCATAGCAGTGTCTGCAACTAGACACAATTTCAAAGGAATTTTACCTCTGTTACCTAAATGAAGGTGCAATAGGGAATTTGGTAAACAATGCAGCTTAAAATGTTTTTATCCTGCCTCTTAACAGCGTTCTAACGTAGTATAGCTATAAATACTGTATATTGTGGCGATTAAATTAAAAAAACAAAAGAAATCAATAAGGCGGTTCCCTCGCAGTTCTCTAAAAATCTCAGCCAATCATACGTTGCTTTAATGCATTAATGCTGGAGCATTTTTCAGCAGAACACCCCGGAAGTGAGAGAAGGACATAAAAAGTGAGCGCTTCAATTTTAGGAAAAAATACCAGATTCCCAAAAAGAAAAACACCTTTTCAGCTAGCAGAAAAGTTAAAAACATTTGGACGTAAAAAGAGGGAAAACCTGGGGGAACGTTAGCATAGCGTTTCAACGGCTGGTGTTCTGCTCTCTGTTGTTACTGTGGCAATGTGCGGCCCCATGTCCGGGGGAGGCGCGGCATGAGGATTATAGCTGACGGGAGGGGTGAGAGCTCTGAGACGTGTTTGTGTAAAATAGCTAGCTAAACCTAGCTTGTTTTTCAAATTTGTGATAGCAGCTTAAAAGACTTCTCTGAACTTTTTACTTTATAGTGTAATGCACAGAATTTATTTGATTAATAATTGTTAAAACTAGGAATGTACCGATACCACTTTTTTCAAAACCGATACGATACCGATACTTAAATCTGAATACTCGCCGATACCGAGTACCGATACTTCTGCCACACACAAAAAATGCAACAAATTGGAATACAGGTTTTATTTTTTCTTCTCTGCTTTTTACAACAGATAACTGACTTAGATAAAAAACTAAAATATAAGGTGAAAAATAACAATTTTCTGTGATTTCACAGTGAAATTATTGCAGTTTTCCACATTTTAACCAAATAAAATGAACTATTTGGCACCATCTCCAGCTCTCAACCCACACTGTTCCTCTTTAGCTCAATAGCTCCCCCTAGTGTTTAATATAGGCAACTACAACAGAAATCACAAGTCACAGACAGTGAAGCCACTGGTATCAGGTAACTTTAGCCAATACCAGTATCGGTATCGGTGCATTCCTAGTTAAAACAAAGTAATTAAAAATAACCTAGTGCAGTAGTACAAGTGGGTGGGTTTAGCATGGTGCAGTCGTGATCCATTTAATTTGCAAAGGAGGCCCCACTTTCATTCAGTGAAGCCCTTTCATAAATGCTCTCCCTGCTTTTGTTGTTTGGGGGGACTGATTCAGAAAAAGTTTCTTGAGAAAACGTTTATCAGTCAAACATCCTGGCTTCAACAGTCTGCAGGAACAAAATGTCAAGAAAATAAAGGTGTGTGGTGATGTGCAACCCACAAACATCTTGATTGCTTATGAATGGCCCTAAAAGTGGAAAAACAATCTTATAATCAAGGGTGCACATAACTGGTTCGCCAGTGCGCATGCACACCAGATATCATGCGAGCATTCCTGATCCTTCTGCTTGAACGCGCCTTTGTGGACCAATGCTTTCGTGGTCTCGATCGTGCAGCAAAAAAATTCAAAAATATTCATTTAGGCTTCACGTTTTCAGGTATAAAATCAGCATCTTTTAATAAAGGTAGTATAATTAATAATCTTTTGTTGGGTTTTGAGAAGTTTATCAGACTCTGAAGCAAAATGCTCCATCTACATTGTTGATATCTCCTCAGAACCACCTTCATTTTGTTATTTAAGACTAGGGATGCACCGATATCAATATCGGTATTGGGCCGATACCATTAGGGCTGGGTAAAAAAAAATCGATTTAATCGATTTTGAATCAATTTCATATACATTTTTCAGAATCGATGCATTAGGCCTGAGATCGATTTTTTTTTTTTTTTTTTCCCCTTGACTGAAACTGGACAGTTCTGTTTACAGATTTATAACCATTTGGTTAATTCATGGGTACAGTCAAAGTTTAAACTGCCCAATTTAAAAGTTTGCACTTTAAACTTGTTGTTCAAGATGAAAATAAAAATAAAGTTTATTTGTATTTTGGAACACAGTTGAGCCTTTTTCATTATTTAAGACCAGACTGAAGTGAATTGAATTGAATTTAATCAAATCGTGATTAATCGATTAAGAGCCTTGTGAATCGAAATCGAATCGATTTGGGAAATTGGCCACAATACCCAGCACTAGATACCATGTACTCGTCAAAGTTAACCGATACCAATATTGGAATTGGGCCGATACCGATATCATGTAGTCGTACTTGTTAATGTTAACTGATACCAAGAACCAATACCAGTATCGTATCGGGCCGATACTGATACCACGTATTCGTACTCATTAAAGTTAACCGATACCAATACCATGTACTTGTACTCGTTAACCGATACCCAGAGCCAATACCAGTATCGTATCGGGCCGATACAGATATCATATACTTGTACTTGTAAACCAATACCAGGAACCAATACCAATATCAGAACGGGCCGATACCTTGTACTCGTACTTGTTAACTGATACCAGGAACCGATACCAGTATCAGAACGGGCCGATACCAATACCATATACTCGTACTTGTTAAAGGAAAATAGAACCTGTCTTCCAATTCATTGCATTTTTTTTGTGCGGTAGAAGTATCGGTATCGGTACTCTGTATCGGCAAGTACTCAGATCCAAGTATCAATATTGTATCGGTTTGATAAAAAGTGGTATCGGTGCATCCCTATTTAAGACCATTAAATAAATGCAAGAAACCCAACACTATAGAACAATAGAATGGTTTCAGAACTGGCCACTAGATGGAGCTAAAACATCTCTTTATTTGTTAGAACAATAAGTATTTGAGTCTATTGGCATCTTTAACATATGTGTGGCTTTCTTTCAGCCAGCTGTGTGTGTGTGTGTGTGTGTTTTCAGGTGAAGACATGGAGGATGAACATGTTCACCATCATCCAGCTGTCGTGCATCGTGGCTCTGTGGGTTGTGAAGTCCACCGTGGCCTCCCTGGCATTCCCCTTCATCCTGATCATGACGGTGCCGCTGCGCCGCCTCATCCTCTCCAGGATCTTTGAGGAACGTGAGCTCCAGGCGGTACGTTTGTGAAGCAGGAACATTCCCAAGATGTTTGACGCTTTGCCACAATCAACTGCTCCCACATCGCCGCCGTTTATTTATTTTACAGCTAATTTACCGTAAGATGGATGTTGACATGTTTATATATCAGTTTAATTATAGCGTTCATTGAAGGAATGCCACAGATGAGCTTCACCTCTAACATTCCTGATGATTTTCTGCTCTGTGATAATAACCTGCTTCTGATGTTTCTCAAATTGTGCGTCAATATTTCTTTTGCTGTCTGTTCTAACCAGAAAAAGAGGCATCAATTTTCCTGGAGCTGGTATTTATTTTCTCTTAAAGCCTTTTTATGTCAGCACCGTCGAGTTAAATATATCAATTTCCCAAATGTCAGTTTTATAGAGGCTTGAATAACAAGCTTTGTTCTTGATAACCATTTTTTCATCCAATGGTTTCACGAGGCTTTGGAGCTGATGATGGAAAACTCAACACATCTGAACATAACTCAGGGTTTTCTCTCTACCTTTAGTTTCTCCTTCAAAAACAAATCAGTAACTGCAGTAATCAGTAACTGAGCGAGCTGCAGGTGCTGCAAACGCTGTTTGTGTGTCCGCCACCGAGTCAGCGCTCGTTCACGTGACGTTTACCGGAGGTTTTGTGGCTCAACTGCTGTCCTTGTAACTCGTTCCCCAGAGGGGCGCGGGGGAGAACTGTCCCGCTATTTAACAGCAACGACTCCGCGTTCAACCGGTTGATCAGTTTATTGTTTATCTGTTTTGTCCTTGTTTTGTTGAACGCACCATCAGTAAAACTACGGAAACCAGGTGGCGCAGCCGCAGTTAGAAAACCTGGTAAAATAACAGGTGAGGAGATGAGCTACATCAGAGAATCTGAATGATTTCTGCTCTGTTAGCCACTACACTGCAAAAACTGATTTCTAAGAAAGTAAAACCGCCTTGTTTTTAGACATTTTGTCTTATTTTTGTCTAAAAAGAAAATCTATTCTTACAGCCCTACTTGAAATAGGCCAAATCTTCTTAAATATGGTCAAATTTTCTAGATTTGAACAAAGAAATCTGCCAATGGGGTAAGCAATATTTGCTTGTCTAGATTCCTTAAAACTAGCGAATTGTTCTAAATGCAGAAAATTTTGCAATTTTTTAAGAACCAGGCAACAAATATGGAAATTAAGACGGATTTCCTCAAGTCACCAATATAAACCTGGTCCTACCTCTTTTTTCTTGAATGGGTAAATAGCCATTTTGTAGATTTTCCTAAAAATCCTCAAAACAATTTTTTTTAGATGGAACTACTATCTATGGTGAAATATAAGTGGGAAAAATAAGAAAAGAACCCTGAGAAATGTGTAATGGCCCACAGGTGCCTAAATGTGCCAAAATGGCTAAATGACGAGGTTCGCCTGGATCTGTATCCACTAACACCTCTCTAAATCATCTGCTTTTTACTTTTTGGGCATTAATTTTGGCTCAGCAAAGGGTAAGATGTTGTTCTTTGGATTGCTAGATGTTTTGGATTGCAACTGAATACTTTCAAGGGAATAATAACATTGCAAAGTGATTTTTTTTTTAAGGCGGAAATTAATTTTTTAAATTTTCTGGTGTGTGCCAATATTATTTAATTTCAGTCAGAAAGACAAGTGTTGATTTTTAGACATTTGGAGTATTCTCTGGAGTCTTACCTTTATTCTGGTACCAAAACCATTCAAATAAACCTTGTAGTTCTTGAGATATATTCAATTCATTTTGGGCGTGTCATTTTGATCAAATCTCTAAAAAAAAAAAGGCCTAGGGTTTAAAGGGACGACAGACGTCTGTAGCCACAGCTGTCCTGGGGCAGTCTGACAGAAGCGAGGCTGCCATTCTGCGCCATCGGCCCCTCTGACCACCACCAACATTCACACACAGTCACACAGGCAAGTTGGGTGAAGTGTCTTGCCAAGGACACAACGACAATCTAACCCAGCCAGAGCTGGGGATCAAACCCACGACCCTCCGGTAACCAGACCGGCCACTCTACCAACTGAGCTAATGCCGCCCCAATGCTGGAAATGTTTATTAGAGTAGATTTAACAAGTGGTTTAGTAAAATTACAGACAGAAAACACTATTAATTAAAGGAGGACCTGAGAAAAGAGCTTTGTTAATGGTTCACATTTTTTTATTATTTATTTTTAAGAGGCCTAATCTTTTAAATTGGCTATATTAATTATTTGTTAAAAAAAAAAGTATAGAGATTTACTTTATTGATCCCTTGGGTAAAATCCTAAGGTAAATTCAGCAGCAGTTGAGACTAACAACAAATGTAACATTTTTGTTGGTGATTTAGTGTTTATTAGGAATCAAACAGTCCTCTTGTCTGAACCATAATGAAGTGCATTCTTTCAGTAGAATGTATTTATTTATCACAAACAATAAAGTATCAAATAAATCTTTCACAGAGAAAGAGAGAGAGAGAGATATAAGTAATTGTGACCTTTTAAAAAAACAGACGTGGACTTGAAAATTCTGTGATGCGTTAAATCGTTTCAAAGCAGGGATGAATCGTATCGAACCGTATCGTCAATGTATGACCTTTTATCAAATCTTACATTAGATCACTTTGAGTCTTGAGCTCTCCTTTGTTATGCTACTTTGATCTTTTGTGGAGTGACATCAGAATTGAGGTTTTAGCCTGAATCTAAACGACCAATCCTGATTTGTCCTTTCAGCTGGACTGCGACGAGGATTCTCCCAACTTTGACGAGGACGGACGGGACGAGTACAACGAGATCCACATGCTTGTATAAATTTAAACTGGACCCTCCTTTGTCCCACAGCTCCAACCAATCAAAGCACAGCGTCGTCTTTGGGAACCTCACAGGGTAAAACGCCAGCAGAAGCTGCTGTAATGGTCTCTCTGAATGTTTCTCTCTTTGATCCAGATACATTTTTTAACCCAGAACAGTAGTGATGGTGTTGTTTCTCATTCACAAGTCTAATGGACAATCTCATGTTCTATCACTGAGGTTTTACCTTGAAATCCCTTTAATTACTCTGTGCATTCTGGGCACAAGTGCAATGGTGATGATGTACAACAGGAGGGTGATGAGTTTAGGCTGATTTTAACAACCAATCATTAAAAAGGAATAGAAAAACACGTTTTTTGCTGTTTTTCAGGCAGCGAACTTTCATCAAAAGTCGAAATGTTCCGGTTGATTTACAACTAAAATGTCTGTAGTTTCCTGCCTTTTCCCTCGTTTCTGCTGCAGTAATATGTATATCTCTTTAGATATTTAACACTTTGCGCTTTCAGCACAATTTTCCTCTTTAAATATCATTTTTATGCCAAAATCCCAGGAGAGGATTTGCTGGGTGTTTGTTCCCTTTAGTTCTTGTGTTGTTGGATGTATTAACATATAAAACATAAATTAAATTATTTTTTTGTATTTATTTTTTGTTGAACTTGATGCTATAAAATATTCTTGGTGTTCAAAGCAAAGGTCGACTCCTTCGAAGGGGAAACGTCTCGTTTCTCATTTCTTCTTTTATTTTCTCACCTCTTTGTCAATTGTGCAAAAAATGTATGAAATATTGTTTAAAAAAGATGCAATATAAGTGGTACTGAAGATGCAGAGGTGCGAGTGTCAAAAATTAAATTTAACCTTGTAAAAGAAAAAAGCCACTACTTTGACCACAACGTTACTTTTTACCTTTAACTTTACCGGGTTTGTTCGAAACTTTTGATTAAAAACAGTATCTTTTTAAATCCTCTGTTATTTATTAATATTTTTTAGTCTCTTGCTTTGTTTCTTCATTTTAAAGCTTTATTTCCAACCTCGTTACGATCCACCAAATTTAAAGTTTTTTCATTATAAGAACAATGTGAGGTAACACAAAGACGTGTCTTAATAAACACCTACTCTAAACGTCAAAGAGAATCCTATAAATGATTAAAATAAATCAAAATTGAGCGTATCTCATTTTACATGACCGTTTGAGCCACGCAGGAATTCTGTCTCAGGGGAAACTGACCTTGGATCTGTAAATAATTCCCTCCCAGCCTTTTAGTTTGTTGACTTTTTTCATGTGCACAGAGCGATGAGGTCATCCCAACACATGCAATGTAAAGAAATACAGCTTTTATGTTTCTGAACGTAAAGAATATTTTTTTATTTTAGCGATGACGTGCTTTTATCCTTCAGGTTCATGAGATGCAGAATCTGTTTTGATTTCATTCATCTGCTGCTTGTTTTTGTTTAAAATGAGCTGATTTAACTATTTAGACCCTAAAAGCAGCTCTTTAAAATCCACAGTCCCAGTGTTTAATGGAAGTGTTTAAAAATTGAGAAAAGGGACTAAAAATGTGGTGAAAAATGTAATTCATGCAACATTTTGAAGCAACCATTTAAAAAGTGTTCAAATTCTACCCTTTGAATTGCAGTTATTTCTTTAAAATAATATATTTTACCTAAATATATAAAATAGAATTAAATACATAGATTACTAATATGCTTCTAGATAGGCCTGGGCGATAAATCGATTGAATTAATTAATTAAAATTTTTGGTTGCGGGCGATTTAAAAAAACAAGTAAATCGAGTTTTTGTGTAATGGCATATTTTTGGCTACCTGGAGCTTCCGTAGAGTTAGTTTCACATAGCATTATGGCTAGCGACAACAACAACAGCGAGAACAATCACCGAAGCAGTCACTTTGCACATATAGGGCCCTATAAAATCTGTATTATCTTTTCCCAAATTCCAATAACCTCACGGCTCGTTTCTATTCGCTGAATGTTCCGTATACGGTTCGACCGGCTCCACGCTGCTGCCTGTTTTCAGACGTGACTCTGACTCGGAGCTCATCACATCACACTGTCAGTCCATTGTCTGTCGACTAAACTTAAAGAGAAGTCATTCTTCAGATTCATAAAGGTCATCTGGATATTGTTCTGCCTTGAGCTTTACACTAAACTTCGTGGTTTTGAATTTTCTGGAGGTGTTTCAGTGAGACTTTGTCGAGGCGGACCGTCTTTTGCGCTCTGCGTGCACGAGAGGCACCTGGCTGCAGATACAAGATGGCGGACAAAGATGGTGGACAGCAACCTCCGTATACCGTTAGGTTAGGGGGAGGGTTGTTGAACTTGCTTGAAATCCCCACAGCCAATCTAGAAAAAGAATATTCGCTTCCGGTACGGAGAATTACGTCACTTCCGGTAGAGAGCTTCCGGTACGGTAGTACGAGCGGCGGCGGCCAAAACACTTCAGAAAATATTATTTTCTTTACAAATTTTCAGAAATAAGAGAATTCCGTGAGATTCCACGTTTTATACTGAATTCCATTTTGTTTGGGGATTTCCGTGATTCCGTCTGTTTTTTCCGCATCGCGGAAATCATAGGGCCCTATGTTGTCTGCTGTTTGTATGTGTAGGGGGGGGGGATCGGAAAAAATTCGTAAATCAAATTTAAAAAAATAATCTGAGATTTTATTTTTAGGCCATATCGCCCAGCCCTACTTCTAGATAAAAAAATAAATAAAAATAGCTTCATATATAAACCATGAAACTTCATCTTATATAAAATGAAGTTTTAAATACTTTTATGAAAACTACAAGCAGCAGACCTTTGGACCTATTGGCTCGTTACTGCTGTTGTTTTTATTTAGGTCTAAATTTTTGAAGATTTTAAAATGTTTCAGAATTCAATTTTTTCCCCCCCTCAACATAGAAAATAATTTTTGTCCAGATGATGATACGTTGAAACATCAAAAATAAGAAAAAAAGATCTGATTATTTCCCAAATGAGACTGAGATGTCGAAAAAAAATTATTTTTTTTCAAATTACCGGTACTATTTTCCGAAAAATTCATTTTTAAATTTTAGGATCATCTTGAGGAAGGTGAACCCTGTTGTGCTCCTGAATTCAAATGTATTTATCCTGTTTTAATAATTATTGTAACTCAGGGTTCTGGGGGTGTTTTAAATGAGTAAACTATCAAAAAAAAAAACCAACATCCTCATGGCTGATTCTGCAGCATCGTCCACAGTCACTCAATTTTAATCCTTCACAATAAAAGTCCAAAATATATAAAACTCATAGAAACAGTTTGAATTTTACTTGAGAAATATTAATAAATATTTTTTCTATTCTAATTTTATTTTAAGAAATTTGTTAATTCCCAAAAACTACAACATGAACCTGACTCTATGTAAATATTAATCAGTGCTTCTTGTTTTTCCATCTGATTGAAGATGACATAAAGCTTCTAGTCAAGTATTTATACGCATTTGTATCCTTGCTGTTTTGCAGAATTACACTGTACAAAGAAAACGGGGGTCTAACTTTTAAAAAAAATGTAAATTTGTTAATAGTAATAAAATTATGTTTAAGTAAATGTATTAAGATTATTTTAAACTAGCTTAATAAATTACATAGGAAAAAACATAATTAACAAATTGAAGCTATTTTTTAAAAGTTAGGCCTTTTTTTCTTTTTTTACAGTGTAGAAGCATTACGGGAGCTTCTGCTGTCTAAAAAAACATTTAACATCCATTTAAAACCAGATGAAGTGTTGTGTCTGAATAAGACTAATACAGAAAACATTCCTCTGATATTTACACAACAGAAAAAATGAAACTGGGTATTATTTTAGATAATAAACGTGTGGTGTTGTCACTGTACTGTCTGACTGTTAGATGTTTAAAAA
This sequence comes from Callopanchax toddi, assembly GCA_006937965.1. Lineage (NCBI taxonomy): Eukaryota > Metazoa > Chordata > Actinopteri > Cyprinodontiformes > Nothobranchiidae > Callopanchax > Callopanchax toddi. Next base: position 1,082,244 of record SSNR01000037.1, read on the forward strand.
AAGAAAAGATGAAAAGAAAGAGTTCACCACTTTTCATCACCTCTTTACCTCTGTGGTGGCGAGTCGGATCACCCACACGAGTCCAGGACTCGGTTCTGTTGTTCTTGAGTTTATTTCACCATCATGACTCAACTTTTGGGAGGTCACATCAGCTTCAAATGAAATATAAATCAGAAATTAAATCGGGGGAGCTGATTTCTGATACTTCATGAGCAGATTTTATTTTTTATGTGGATATTTTTATTTGCACTGTTTATCAAAGCGTCAGTTTAACAGGATCCTAATTTTGGGCTTCAGTTTCATATTTTCCTGACACAAACTTTAGTTTTTACAATCTGACTTCAGAGCAGAAACGGAGGAATGTGTATTTTTAAAGCGTCTCCTAGATGAATTAAGTCTGCAGCTCTCTGTTAACTCGTTCTTTGATAAATTAGGAGTTATTTTCCTATTTATTGTTAATATTTAAAGCCTGTTTGATGGGAGTTTGATTTGGTAACGACTCCTTTATGTGAACTAGCTGGATCCTTCATGAAATGCAGTCTGTTTGCACCAGATTTACTCTTTGCTTGTGAATTCTTTAACAGCAGGTCCATCTCCCTACAACTGCAAAAAGGTTTTCACAGCTGTTATATTTTGTCTGAAATAAAAGTTTAATATGTGATAATAAGGAGCAACCTTTCTTTTGTCATCAGCAAAACAAATATTGCATTTATGAAAAAAAAAAAAACAGATACAGTGTAACTTATGAAAATTTTTTTAGAATTAGTTTTTAAACTCTGTTGGAGCCAAGGATAAGATAAAAAAAAATGTGGGTCAGGTCCTATAAGGATGATAAAATGCATCGACAAGGCAAAAGAAGAAGATTTGAAGGGAGTAGTCCTTGGAAACCATGGCAACTGCACCTATGATGATGCAAGAGGTCAAAGGTCAACAGTGGAGGAAGGGGGGGGGGGGTCACGCTCTTGGTAGTTTTTTCCATAGATATCATATATATCACTAGATACCCATGCTGTTTGTCAATGGACCCTGACGTAGCTACGACGGCGGCCATCTTGGGGCAGCGAGCTGCCCCCTTTCATAACACTGGTGTCAATGGAGCATGTACTAATAAATACCTCTAACTTGCTCAATTTTTAACCGATTTTCAAACGGCTTGCATTTTTATAAACGTCAGAGACGTGGCTGTGAATATGTATCAAAATATATCGATAATGGTTGGGAAATTCATAAATTGTAAAAGTATCATATCTCAAGTCTATACATAATTAGGTTTGTAAGAAAGTAAATTGTTTGTAAATCCGTTAATTTTTCATCAAGTTATGAGTGTTTTTAGTTAAATTGATGCTCACCTTCCATCTGCTGCCATAGAGAGCAGAACGTCAGCTGGCTGCCCCAAGATGGCCGCCGTGTAGCTACGCTGTTGAACCCCGGATGATTCATCTAGCCTTTATATATGATATCTATGGTTTTTCCTGGTTCTGTGCTGAAATGCGAGCCTGCTCACCAAACAGGGTAAGAATCCCAATCGGTTGATTACATTTCCTTAATTTTGAGAAGTCTGTTTGTGCATCTTTTAGACAAAAGAATAGCGACAATAGCAAAAGAACTAGTCAAATTTGTTATCTGGAATTTGTATCTCAAACTCCTCTGCTGAGGCTCCCTTCCCTGTCTACATGAGACTGGTTCAGGTCACTGTGCTCGCCTGTAACATCAAAACGAAGACCAATCACTGCACTGGGAGAAGGCCATGGAACCATTACTGCAGACACAACATGCTACAGATACGCGCACACCGCCCACCCAGCTCCAACGTTCCTCCTTGTTACTTGACGTTTGCTCCTCTCCTGGTTGATGACGCTGTAGGCTGTGCTCTTGCGGCGGCCTCGCGGGGTCGATTGGGAGCCCCCCCACCACCACCACCTACATCATGTTTGATTATGTTGTGACTGTCTAGTCTGTTTGCTCTATATGTAGTGAGGCGGTTTTAGCCTGTGTCAAGTCCCTAAACTCCATAAGGAGGGCAGAGAAGTGAGACAAGATTTTTTTATCCTTATCCCTCTTGTTTACTACGTATCTGTTCTATGAAGGGAGCACTTTGTAGCGTATGCTAACAGGCACCTGATTCCTGTTTAAATTGTTTGTCTGATCATGGGAATGGCTTTACTGAAATAATTTTGTTGTACCAGGACGCTGATTCAATGACAATAAAGCTGATTCTGATTGGCTGAAAGACCCAGTGCGCCCTCTAGTGGCAGTCTGCAGAATAGGTTTTAAGCCCTGATTCATATTAGGTCAGTTTCCTGATAACACATGTGAATTGACATGTCTCATACAGGATAAGTTTTTTCAAACAAGCTAATGTATAACATTTTTTTGAGTCTTTTAGGAAAAAATGTGATGCGTCTTCAAGTGGAAGAGTTAGCTAGAGGCTTACTCCCTCTGCGTGTTCGATATTTATTTTAAAAAGAAAAGTTGTCTAGATAATGTTCTGCTGTAAACGTTGAGCCAAATGAAAAATGTGTAACTGCTCGATGCTGACCTCTTCTCCTCGTCTCTCGATAACCAATCCCATCCATCTCTCACACTAAAGAAAATATGTCATCCTGTTGTACCTCTAATAAATGTTTCCAGGTTCTGAGTCCTGTCGAGTCATGTCACCGTTTTGGGGCTTTTGGTGTTTTTCTTTTGTTTTCTGGGATTTCTGTGTCGTTTTTAGTGTTTTGTTTGAGGAATTCATTATTCCCTTTCTGGGTTCGTTGAGCACCTTTCACACCTGTCTTTCATCTGTTAATCAACCCAGGTGCCTGCACTCAGTAATCTCCCTCCGAGCTGTTAAATAGTCCTCTGGTTCTTCACTTCATTGTTGTTCCTGTTGCCTTGCTGTGGTTTTTGTCACTGCTGTGGTTTTTTATTTGATTTATATCTGGGTTCAGTTTCTATATGAAGGAATAATCTCACCACAGTGACACCTGGTGGCCAGATAAATCTAAATGCATTTCATATTTTTAGCTCAAACTGATTCCAGACATCTGACCCGTTATACCCACGTCCACTTCCAAATTAAAAATCAGGCAAAACTTCACAAATAAACTGCAGTTGAAAAGTTTTTAAATATTTTACACACGTCAGGTGATCAGCCAGCAGCCAATCATGGACACAAACATTTATTTGAATGTATTTTGTGCGATTGTGATTGAATAGTTTTTTTTTGGGGGGGGGGGGGGACTAAATGAGATTATGACGTATTCACTTCTATTTCACTGGATTAAAATTCTGTAATTCAACATGGAGCAGCTGCCTGACGTCACGTGACCTCCCCGCGTTGATGCAGACCACAGAACAATTGGTTTATCAGGTTCTCTGCCTCCTTTATCAGCACTTTAGATCCTGTAGCTGCCTTTAAATGTGACAATATAGCTCTTAATTTGCTGTTGCACATTCAGATATTTATGTTTTAATGTTTAATACATGGAATTTGTTATTTAGTGTTTAAAAAACACCTGGACTGTGCGCATAGGATGTGAGGAAATACTTCTATTAGTTTGTGTTTAGGTCAGTGATTCAAATATATTTAATCAGGTAATGCTGTGAAAAGAAAGATGGAGATATGGTGGTGTGGAAAATTCTGCCTATAAAATATTTATAGGACATTTCAACAAACTTGAAAACAAGTCATGAACTAAAATTCTCTATTGGCTTAATTTTTATACTTGTATATAAATGAAGGACTAGAATACAGGAAATTGAGTGTTTGTCTTTATTAATAGCACAAAGTGCTTTACAGTAAAACACAAAAGATAAAACATCTTAAAACAAAAGCCAGCCTGTAAATGAATTCTAAAATGTATCCAGTGCAAGGATCAAGTAAAATGCTGTTTCAATGTGAGATTAAATAAAAGCGTGATTATTAATTTCTAAATTCCACTTTTGACACAAGAACTTAGATCTTAGAAATATATCTTGGCTGAAAAAAAGCTGTTTTTGAATAAATCCTCGAATGACATGGAGATATGGACAATGTTACAAAAAACTTGAATATAAAACAAAACCAGGAACAAACTCGACAAGATCAGGGATAAAATGAACCTCAATGGGAGCTTATTAAGACTAAATATGGAGTAGAAATTATGAAAGAAAAGCAGGTTGAAATAGAGATAACGGTCAACAAGACGCAGAACAGGTGAGATGATTATAAACGAGGACCTGGTGTGGAAAGAGGAGACTAACGGGCCGTGTCTGAATCCAGGGGTAGGACGCTCATGAGGACGTGGACTTGCTGGTCTACCTAGGTTGGGTCCTTGCTCGACCGCTAAGCCCGGAAATAAACGGCTCTGAATTCAGACGGTCTAGCCTCATACTTATCCCCGCCCCTCAGTCCAGTCTCTTAGCAACCGTGACAGCGCCGACCGACAGGCTAAAGCTAATAAAATGGATCTAAAGAAACACTTGAAGCTCTTTTATGGTGACTTATTTCCTAAACTTTCATTTAAAACATTCAAGCGAGCTTACATTGATTTCTTGTCTTAAATTACATGAAAAATAAAACATTCGACCTCTTTTGTGGAGATTTTTATTATTAAACTTCATATAAAGAGAAGCAAAACATTCCTAAACACAAGCTTTTAATCATCTTTTGAGAAACTGACATTTAAAACTGGACTGCTCTCTGGTTTTTTTCTGCTACTGCTGCAAAATTGATGAATCGGTAGAATCCAGCGGGACTTGTGTTGTAAATTCAATTTAAAAAAACAGCCTGTGCAAAGCATCCTGGGATAGCCTTGGCCAGCGAGGATACACCAGACCCGTCCTCGAAATTGGGGTGGAGCGAGGACGCATGAATGAGTATCCTCCGAATTCGGACAGCACTCGTCGCGGCGCTGTGACGTCATCGGTCTCGAAATGCGTCCTCATAAGCGTCCTACCCCTGAATTCGGACACAGCCCAGATTTTTCATCATCATTTCCACCAATAATTCCATCCATAGTTTAAAAAAAACAAACTCTCTCCTGCCTCCTGTTTCTACCGCAGACTCAAACGTTGTGTGTTTTGTGGGAACTGATCTCTGACATGAAGAAAAAATTCATCAAAAGTTTGATTTTGTCAACTTTCTGCTTCCATACTTGACTAAAATCTTCAGAAATGCAGCAAAATGATTTTCAGACATTAATGTAAAGATACAATTTCAGTTTTACTCCCCATTTTCCCACCTATAAACTCGGGTTTAAATAACGTCTGCATCCCTCCTTACCGGAGCTAAAACCATCAAAGCTCTGAGTGGGTCTACGTGTCCCAGGTGGTGAGGTGAAGGCACAGAAAGGGGAAGAAGAGCGTGGCGACGATGCCAGGAGCGATGAACATGATGAGGGTCAGAAGTGGAGGGTCCTGGACTCGACCGCAGAGAGAGAAGTACACCTGGTGTACCTCCAAGAAGACGTCGTCTACCAGAAACGTGTGACCCATACACCAGCTGGCTTTGATGCACTCCTCTACACACACACTTAGACGGTTGTAGATTCTGCAGAAACAACAATTACTTACTACTAATACTAGTAACTAACAGCTCAGGTTGTAATATGCTTTTTTGTGTTTTAGGCCGGTCTGGTAAATGCATTCTCTCACGCTGTTGAACAATAATAATACAATCAAAACACAATCTATTTACCGTTTGACCTGAGGCCATGGGCACTGCTCCTGATAGCCTCTGTGCTCCATGCTCTGGTTGAAATCTGACCGGCATTTGTCAACATTTAGTTTAAACATGTTCTGGTCACATGCTGGGACGACTCTGATGGACTCTCCTGGAGAGAACACTGCATAGCAAAGCAGAGCAGAGCGTTACCAGTCCTGGAATAAACAAGAAACTAGAGAAAGACGACGCGGTAAACAAAACCAATAACGCAGAATCTAACTGAACTCTGCAGTGTTTTCCTCCAACACCCTGACTGTTCTGACCTTTTGAACTGACTCCATGTCATGTCGAATTTATTTAAAATAGTTTTCATTTAAATACAGCAGCATATTTACTCAATAGAATATGAAATCTTGACTCTAAAAGGAGATTTCTCAGTATTTTATTTGACTTCTTAACTTTATTAAATAAAAGGCTAAAACCATATGTTGATGTTATTTAGTGGCTGTGTTAGAGAGCAGTGAAGTTACCTGTCCAGGTGAGAATGAGAGGCAGGAGGGCAGTCGGCACCATCTGTTCAAAGATTTAGTTCATGTAAGTTCAGATAAATGAATTTATTTTAGGGATGCACCGATACCAATACTGGTATCGGGCCGATACCAATACTGGTATCGGGCCGATACTGGTATCGGTTAAAGTTACCCGATACCAGTGGCTTCACTGTCTGTGACTTGTGATTTCTGTTGTAGTTTCCTATATTGAACACTAAGGGGAGCTATTGAGCTAAAGAGGAACAGTGTGGGTTGAGAGCTGGAGATGCTGCCAAATAGTTAATTTTATTTGGTTAAAATGTGGAAAACTGCAATAATTTCACTGTGAAATCACAGAAAATGGTTATTTTTCACCTCATATTTTAGTTTTGTGATCATTTTTTAATATATTTTATTTCTTTTCTAACTCAGTTATTTGTTGTAAAAAGCAAGGAAGAAAAATAAAACCTGTATTCCAATTTGTTGCATTTTTTGTGTGGTAGAAGTATCGGTATCGGTACTGGGGTATCGGCGAGTACTCAGATTTAAGTATCGGATCGGTTTTGAAAAAAGTGGTATCGGTACATCCCTAGTTTATTTATATCAAAATATCAAAGGCCAATAAACTGAGGAGGGGTCCGAACACCAAGTGTGTTTCTATGCAGACGATTCATTTTTCTATTAAAAAAAAAAATCATAAGTTCAGGATTTAATGAGTGACTTGTTCTTCATGAACTAGTTTGAGATTTGATGGAGTAAACATTTACTCTATTGAAATATTAAAATAGTCAGTTTGGTTTTTATTTGGTGCTTTTTAGATAAATTTCTTATAAGATAAGAAATATCGGTACTCGGTATCGGCGAGTACTCAGATTTAAGTATCGGTACATCCCTAGATAAAAGAACATCTGTGATGTTGCTGTTTGTGCATCATAGCGAATTAGGCATGCAATACAATTCCTCAGTCATTAATTTGTGGTTATTAAACTAAATTAAACGCTTGAATCAATCATCTGATCCATTCATCAAACACAGGGGTGTCCATACTTTTCAACATGGGGGCCAAAATCACCAAGTGTCAAGTCCTCGAGGGCCACAAAAGTTATAATATTTCTTAAAAGAAACGAGCAAAAAATATTTTGTTCTGCACAAAAATTCATTATAAATGCAACATTTTAATGGACAGTCTTTGTCAATACGACACAGGGATCTCGTATGTTTGACTCAATAATAAAAAGCATCAGATTCACTGGATCTGATTGGTCGACTGTTTTTAGGTTTCTACATTTAGTTCCGTCCTCAGCAACAAGACCAGGATCTGGGTCTTTCTTCAGTCCTGTTGCTGGATTTAGTCAGGCTTTATGAACAGAGCTCACAAGTCTGCGTTGTGGTAAAAGTCAGTGAGGATCTGTGGTTCTTTTTACCAGGAAATAAAGTGGAAATCTCAATATCTCTTGAATTTCCCCCCAAAAAATTGAATATTTTTGATTGAATGTAAAATTTTGCATTTAAAAAGATTTTGGATTTTTTTGTTTGTTAGGTCTCATGTTAGTAAAAATCTAAAAAAATAAAATAAAAAAAGTCATAAAGTGTCTCTCTGCATTAAAATCCTGCAGGAAAATTAAATTATATAATTTTTAAAATGCAGCTGAGGGCCACATTTGGCCCCTGGGCCGCACTTTGGACGCGCCTGATCTCTTCTAAAACACTTTTTACTTGCAGCCCAGTCACATTTTTAGGGGAATAAAAAATGGTTTCTGTCCATCTGCTTCCTGTAGATTCCCACATTTTATCTCATGGGAGGTCAATGAGAGCAGATGTTACAGCAGGAAGGAGAACAGGAACTTTCTCTTGTTTTTAAGTATATTTCTATCGGTGTGTACATTTATGGTGTCTGGATAAGACAAATACAGAATAAATAAACTTGTAGGAAATCATTTCTTCATGCTACCAGGAGAAAACACGACAACAATCAGAATTAAAACAGGAAAATATAACGAACCTCAGCGTTTGTCCTCCAGTTTCCTCGTTCCTGATGGTGAAAACCCGACTGGTCACACGGACCCTCGGTGTGGATCTGGTCCGCTTTGTCATCGTTGCACCTCCAACGTAATTAGATTGTGCAACAGAAACCGTCTGTTTCCTTTCCCAGACTCAGCCTGGCTTTTCCCACATCACCCAAAGGCATGTTCAACCCCCCCACCCCCACCAAAGACTTGAACTGAGACCTCAGTGTCAACGAGCCCAAATGGATACATCTAGTACTGAGAGGCAGATCCCAGAGCAGGAAGGAGGGATGATGGAGGATAGAGAAGACTAAAAAATCAGACACCCAAAGGATGAATCGGTGTGTCAACACAACGGTTTCTATGGAAACTGAACCTTCAGTAAGATCTGGATCCTCCAAGTCTTAAAGAAAGGGTCAAAATATGGGAGACATTTATGCTGCTTTGTGAGAAAAGCTGCAACAACAACAACAACAACAACATACTGCTTGACTTTTCATTCTGCTTCTGATGCTGCAGATCACCTGATTCTGGAATCTTCGTCCTGAGAGGTCAAGCTGTTTTCCTCATTCCTGTTTCACTCCCATAAAATCTGAATATGTAACCACCACAAAAAAGACAATAAAACCAGCAAATTATAAAAAGAAAAAGGAAAAATTATTTGCAATGTTGAAACTTAGGGATGCACCGATACTGGTATCTGTATCAGCCCGATACAGATACCAGTATCGGTTAAAGTTACCCGATACCAGTGGCTTCACTGTCTGTGACTTGTGATTTCTGTTGTAGTTTCCTATATTGAACACTAGGGGGAGCTATTGAGCTAAAGAGGAACAGTGTGTGTTGAGAGCTGGAGATGGTGCCAAATAGTTCATTTTATTTGGTTCAAATGTGGAAAACTGCAATAATTTCACTGTGAAATCACAGGAAAATGTTATTTTTCACCTTATATTTTAGTTTTGTGATCATTTTTTAATATATTTCTTTTTTTTAAATCTAACTCAGTCATTTGTTGTAAAAAGCAGAGAAGAAAAAATAAAACCTGTATTCCAATTTGTTGCATTTTTTGTGTGGTGGAAGTATCGGTACTCGGTATCGGTTTTGAAAGAAGTGGTATCGGTACATCCCTAAGTGAAACTATTCAGCCAAGGTTTAATTCTCTAAAGTTAATGAACAGATTTTTAAACAATCATCCAGATTTGCATAAAACAATTAACAACAGATAAGAAAAAAAGAAAAATCCTCTGTTTAGAAGCAGAAGTCCAGTGGATGACGTCAGGTGACAAAACTCCTAAAACCTCCTCATTAACCCTTACCTGGCTGGTTTAGTCCACGAATCCTAAAACGGACACTAAACTAGAAAAAAAACAACTAAATTATAACAAAAAAATCTTAAAAATAAGGGATTTTAGAAATAAGTTTAACACTATTACCATACATTATTATATTAAGATCATAATTTTTACATTATTCCCTTTTATTAATTTTTTTTATTGCTTTATGTTGTGAAATTTGAAGGCTTTAACTGGCAGGTCGACTGTATTTTAGTTTCTGTATTCTATTACTGAAACACTAACTGAAAATCAAGCTGCTTCCTGCTTTGCTGCATTTTATAGATAAAGCACCAAATACCGGAGCAGGTATTCTGAAGCGCGTGACGAACATCAACCTGCTTCACTCAACGGCTCTTAAATTCATCCCCCTGAATCAAACGTGGATCAACTTCCTGTAGCTTTTCCGTTTGTTCTCAGTGGATCTTTCAGGAGTCCAGTTAGAGTTCCTCTCAGAGCCAGGCTTTACTTGTGAGCAACATAAACTCCTCCAGCGTTAACTCGCTCACTCTTGCTAAGCAGCGAGCATACATGATACGGACGTGATGCATTCTGGGAAAGGTCATGAGAAAATACTTCTGCTGAGTTTGACTGAGAGCACAGCAGATGTGTGCAGATGAATAATGATGCATCTTTTTATAATGAGGAAAATATTTTTCTTGATTAGAAGAAAATGGGAGAACAGGATGACGGAAGTCTTTATTTAATTTTATAGCTTCATTGGATTCTGCAGTATGGAAGAATTTTATTGTCTTCCATGTCATTTAGAAAAAATCTAATAAAATAATGTTTTAAATAATAATTAAGCCTTTTTAAAGGCATACAATGCAGTTTTGACTTGTTCTTTAGCTCCCCCTAGTGTCCGTTTTAAGTTACTGTCATAATGTTAGCATTGTTTCTGCTCCGAAAGCCCTAAATCTAAGTGTTAAAATGTCTCCTCAGCCTTCACTGCTTTCTACTGGAGCAGTTCATCACTCTTTTAAAGAAATCAGCTGTGTTCAAGCAGGGAGAGATGGGAAAAAATCAGGAATCATGAGCTAAAAACACTCCAGAGCTAGCATAACAGCTAGCCACATTGGGTTAGCCTAACCCTCGTGAGAGATACGTGACTTTTTGTCAGTTTTTTTTTTTTGACGACTTTATTAACTTCAACATAGTGTACAGATAAGGTGACTGTAGTAACGTCAACATAAGTCATAATACAAATTGTAAGATCAAGAAGATTTTAGTATTTAAGTCCAGTCAAAGTTCATATTTAACAATATTCATGACAAGTTATTGTATAACAGACAGAAAATTATAATCAAGACAAACAAAATAAACAATAAGTAAAAAAAAACTTGTGTTAAAAGAAAAGACATAATAAAAAAGCAAAAAACAAACAAACAAGGAAATACTAGGCCCTAGTGTCTTATCCCTAGTATCTAGTAATCTTTCAAATTTACCCTAGTAACTAGGGTAAATTTGAAAGATTAAGGTCAACTGTTATATTGTAAATAATTTCTGCTCGTTTCCCCTTCATGTAACGAAGTGACAGCAAAAAGTGACAGAATTCTTTGTGAAATGCGAAGAAAGGTTTTCATTTTAGAACTTTTGATTTATGGATAAAGAATTTTCCAAGAATGGTAATCACAGGCCCCGTCTCAATACTCGCACTTCCACCCTACGTTCTTCAGTGAAGTGCACTTGGAATTATGGGTAATACCCTTCGCTGAAGTGTGCACCCATGCGGACTTCGGCGAAGTGCGTAGCGAGGGTCGAAAAGGGGGCGGGGCCAAGGTCCAGATTCTACGGCCAGGAGAATCGAGACACCCTAAGCACTCGCGCACCTCCGCGGGAACGCGCAACTGAGGGGCGCAAGGGTGAAAGTGCGAGTATTGAGACGCGGCCGCATTTAAAAAACCCTTTTTCCGTCCATATCAGTTCTGCTCTGCAGAAATTTGGTCTAGCCACACTCATTGGAACCTCAGCAGCCCACTGATTGGTCCGGTCAGTCTCATACCGGGCCAATCACAACGCCTAAACGGGTTGGAGGGCGGGATTAGCCGATGACGTCAGCGCTCCGGCTGAATTTAAACAACATGGCGGCAGCTCGGGAACCGCGTTCGTTTGAAACGTCTTTATTATGAACTTTAGACGATTTAGATTTGGGCTTTTCTCTAAGACATGAACAGATAGAGGCACCAAAGTCTTTTATTTTGAAAGAGGATTTATTGGCCGCTTTGCCGACAGGACACGGTAAAAGTTTAATCTACTAGCTGGTTCCGGTTGTTGCTAAATGGCTCTAGCGCTATCCAATAGCATGTGAAGATGGTTTGATTGACAACTGTTGGTCCCGCCCCTATGAATGAGTCGTTTCATTGGACTGTGGCCAGACTACGTATATATCTACATATATAGTGTGGTTTACCAGGCTAAGACTTCAGGACACCGGACCAGAGACTCAGAAGTTACAAACGTGGTATTCTGGATCCAAGCAGCAGATGGGGCTGAGTGACTATTCATTAACTCTGTAAAGAGTCAAATTAGCACAGACTGGCTCAAGGACAATATTTAAAAATATGAAAAAGTGACATAGTGTGCCTTTTTAATTTGAAAAATTCAGGTTTAATGTTATATTTTACAGATAAATCTCTATATGTAGATTTAACTTGGATATTTTAGATTTTAATCTAAATATTTAGTTTTAACTTATTATATTTAAAAAAAAGGTTTAACCTCCATATTTAAATTAAATCATAGTTTATTTTTAACCATAATCATCATGTTTCATGTTGAAACACAAAGCATTCTAAAATGTAAAAGTACCTCATTTTTATTGTTATAAGGAACTAAATAGTAAATGCTGTAACCCTTAAAATGACTTTTTAATGCATTAGTTGACAATTGGCATCTATACACTGCATTGTCAGTGACTTTTTCCTCAGTTGATGTATTAGAATCAAAGTATTTGTACTATTTTGTTAAAGTGAACTATTTCAGGGTGTGTGTTTTCATGCTGAGGGCCTTTGGCCTCGACACCAGTCGGTAACATGTCAGCAGATAGGACCCAGTCAGAATGTTTACCCAGAGCCGAGCGTTGGAGGATCCTGAGGTTCATCTTCCAAGGGTCATTTGAACCTTTATTAGTCAGTGGTACACCCAGCAGACGCTATGATGATCACATATTTAATTTACTTGTTTGGATTCTTTGCCTTACCTGGATTGTTGCTGGGAGACTTAGTTTTCCGATGTCCAAGCTGCACAGCAGAGGATATTCACGCGTGTCCTAAAGTGTCCCCAGGATGTCCAGAGGTGGTGAGGGAGCCGGGCTGCGGCTGCTGCCCGGTGTGCGCCCGGCTGGAGGGGGAGCTGTGTGGGGTCTACACACCGAGGTGCTCCATAGGCCTCAGGTGCTACCCCGACATGGACGCTGAGTTCCCTCTGCAGCAGCTCATCCAGGGTTCAGGCAGGTGTAGACAAAAGGTAGATCTGGACACCACGACGAGTCAGCATGTCCTTAATGGTAAGACACAAAAAATGTAGCAGTGATTTTATAGTCATGGCATCATGGATAAAATGATCATGTATGATGTACACTTCTATAAATCTGTTTAAATGTTGAAGTTCTGTGGTAAATTGCGCCTCATGTAGCTGCATTTAATGAGGTCAACATTTTCTTGCGCCTGAACGTTGCTCACACTTCACGTCTTAGCATCTCGTTTTAGTGTTCTTATTTTTTTAGTCAGGAAGGAATCAGCATGTTTTATTTTTATAAATATGGCCAGTTTATCCCCCCCTCTCTCCATTACCTTAGTTATTCAGTCGAGAGGTCGAGTCGGATCAGGTTCAGGCCCGGGTTGAAATTGAGAACTCAAGGACTGAAGGCTGATTCACACCGCCTCCGGAACAGTTCCGGTCCGGGTTCTGTACGGCTTCCACATTAAGTCACATCATTCACACCGGCTCCGGTATGGATGCAGAGCTCCATTCACTTTTCAAGTCTATTTTTTCCGATGCCACATCCAGCTTTTCGTGAAGTTAAACAAAAAACATTCGCCAGACAAGAAGTGAGACGCAAACTGGCGAAGTGCATCCGGTACATTTTTTATAAAACCTTTTAGCTACGTTGCTAAAGTTAGCACGATTTGGATATTTAAGAGACAAAATAAGATTTAATTGAGCATAACATCAAACTATATAAGAACGGAGTTTCCTCACCCATTGTAGAACAACTGTACAATCAACAAAAGTACTAGAAGACGAGTGGATTTCGTTTACCAGCTCCTGTTTACACATGTACTTGTTAACCACCGACATTTGGTGCTCTTGTGGGGGCAAAGTACCGGAGACGTTCTGAACACAAACCGCAGGCTGTGCGAGTCCGTACGGAAGCCGTATACGGAAACCGGACCGCATCTGTTCTGGACCCGGTGTGAGCTAGGAGTGACATTAATCAAGAAACCATTGTTAGTATTCAAGCTTTGATCCTTGTTTTCATGTAGAAACTGGAAACTGATTGAGATTCGGTTAACTTTTGATTTTGGAAGTGACTTTGTTCTTCATCCCTTAAGACCTGCAGCTCACTCTGAGAATATTTTTCTCTCTCTCTGTCACTTCTGTCCCTGTTGAGTCCATCTTCAGATTGTGTTCACTTTGTGACTGACTCTGACTCTGAGAGGGAGCAGACAGCAGGAGAACTGATAGCGCTAGCTGAACATCTCGTCTCGTCATGTCTTCTTCCACCTATCCGGGTCCAAGTCGCGGGGGCAGCATCCCAACTAGGGAGTCCCAGACCGTCCTCTCCCACGGCTAGCTGAACATGCGCCACACAATATGTGGACTTTTCCAGAGCTTCTTGTGACTTGGCTGCTTCTTTACATCATATTTAGTTTTGTGAAAATCAGTTATGGAGTCAAACTATTTCCTCACTACCTGAAAATAACTCAACTTAGCTTAAAAGGCTAGCTACAGCTAATTGACATATTCTTGTTCACTCCTGCTTTACAAAAATACGAAAATATTAAATTGGTTTAGGATAATTATATTGTATTTTGGACACTTTGTCACAATGCTGAAAAACGGAGTTGTTAAAGCTGCAAATCTTCAAACAAGCTAAGTATAGATAGCTATTTTACACAAACACATCTCAGAGCTCTCACCCCTCCCATCGGGTATAATCCTCATGCCGCAACCTCCCCCGGACATGGGACCGCGCATTGCCACAGCAACAAGAGAGAGCCAAACAGTCATTGAAATGCTATGCTAACGTTCCCCCAGGTTTTTCCCCCTCTACGTCCAAACATTTTTAGTTTTCTGCTAGCTGAAAAGGTGTTTTTCTTTTTGGAACTCTGGTATTTTTACCTAAAATTGAAGCGCTAACAGCCTCCTGTCTCTGTCCTTCTCTCACTTCCGGGATGTTCTGCTTTAAAATGCTCCAGCACGTATTAATGGAGGATCCAAGCAGTGAGGAAGTGAGGCGCTTCGGTGAGACAGACAGCCGGATTGTCCAATAGTTGCTTTCGGTTCAAAACGTACGATTGGCTGAGGGAACATCTTATTGATTTATTTATTTCTTTTTTAGTCGCCACAATATATGTATAGCTATACGTTGTTAAGAGGCATGAAAAAAAAACCTTTTTAGCTACATTGTTTACCAAATTACCTATAGCACTTTTAATGAGAAAAAACTGACTAACATTTAAGTAGAATGAATTAAATTAGTCTCTTTATTCCAAACTGTCATGGTTTATAGTATCGGCTCCTTGTTCTATCAAGATGATTGTTTATTTGTATTTTAAGTCGTAGTTGTTTCACTCTGCCCTTTACATCACTTCCTGTTTTATTTTGGTAGAGTGGATCTTTTGTTAAATTACTTCCTGTTTCTTTTTCACACCAGATTTGTGTTTTTAACATCAGTATTTTTTTTAAAACTAGGTTTAACAGCAAAACATAGACGTTGTAGCTGAAAACACCCCCTAGTGGCCAGCTGCAGTATGGCTCCTTCACTTCCATATCCACAAACTGTCAGATACGGCCAGATAATTCTTTGACATATGCTTGCAGGAAAAACCACAATCTCCATGTTTGCTCTCAGTAACTCCCCAAATAAATAACCCAGAAAATCTGCCAAGGACACAGAAATGAGAAGTTCTGCTCGCTAAGGGACAAAGGATCGCTATTGATTCCTGAAAACAAATGTTGACACATGCGATGCCTTCTGTCAGTCAAGGTTAACTCTCATCTGTGAACAAGCTGTGTCCTTCTGATGAACCCATAACACATCTGTAATCCACAGACCCTGAAACCTCATCATGGAAAAATCTTATTTCCCCTTAAATTGTGGACTACAGTAAACAAGGAAAGCAGTTTAAGAGACATTAAATTATGGGATAGTTGTAAGGAGAGAGGAACCTGCCTGCAGCAAATGATACTCAGTTTGTTATTGGGAAATATCTCCGTGGTAACTGGTGCAAACTAGAAAATGGAGATTGACATGAGGATTAGAGCAACGTCTGCAGTGATGGCGAAGAAGGAGCTGAGCCAGAAGGAGTTTATTATCATGAGCTTTGGGTAACGACTTAATGAAATCACGACTGAGAGCAGGGTTCAGCTCTGGAGATGGGGATCTTGGACATCTGGGAGGGACTCTGTAGAACTGCTGAGACACTCTCCTGAAAACTACCGTTTACTTGGAAAATCCTGGAAAAGGTGGTGGCGAAAAAACAACATATTTGACAGCTTTCAGTCAGGTTTTCATAGAGCTCATTCAACTGAAACGGCTCTTCTCAAGAGTCTCCAGCGACATCCTGACCCAAAACGATGCAGGTGAATGCTCTGTCCTGGTTCTGCTGGACCTGACACCATCAACCACCTCCTACTCTATAGACTGAGACACTGTGGATCAGGTTCTGTAGGATGGTTCACTTCCTATCTCTCTGACCATTACTTCTCAGTGTTCATCTCACACACGGAGTCCCACAAGGTTCTGTCCGGGGGCCCCTACTATTCCTTTTATACCTGCTTCCCCTCCAGCACATCCTGAGCTCATTGAAAGGAATCTCATAACGCCTGTACGCTGATGACATCCAGCTCTACATCTCCTTTAAGCCCCATGAGATGTCTAAACTACAGCTTCAGCTACAACTTCCTACGACTGAATGAGTCAAAAACCCAAGTCCTCATCTGAGCTCCGAACAAGCTTGTTCCTAAAGTCAAGGATTCTCTTGGTCAGCTCGCCTTTTTCATCAAACCCTCTGTCAGAAACCTGGGTGTGACCTTTGACCCAGCTCTATGGTTCGCTCCCCTTTCTTCCACCTCAGAAACATCGCTAAGCTGAGTCCCATTGTGTCCCGCCCTGAACTAGAGGTCATTCTCCACGCCTTCATCACTTCTCACTGTAACTCACTCGTCACCTGTCTGAACAAAACCTTTATGGATTGCCTACAGGTGGTTCAGAATTCCTGGACCAGGCTTAAATCCACCCATATCACCCCAATACTTCTATCACATGGACCAGCACCAGCCTACATCAGGGACCCCCTGCAGATCCCTGAGATCAGGTGACCACAGCCTCTTGGTTGTGAAGCGCACCAGACTAAAAACTAAAGGCGATAAAACCTTTGCTTCATGGCCCCCAGATTGTGGACCTCCCTCCCCCTGAGACTGAGATCAGTGGACTCCTTCAGAAACGGCTCAAAACCCGTCTCTTTAAAACGGCTTATCCTGAACTGTAAACCGTCTTCCTGCTCCGTTGCCTCCTACTTCATTTGTTTCCCTAAAAAAAAAAGTCTGTAAATTTATATAGATTTTGTTGCTGTTGTCCAGTCTGAACTTGTAAAGCACCTTGTGATCATATCTAGAAAGGCGCTATATAAATAAACTTCTTCTGATGCCCGTCTCACATTTGCAAAAAAACATCTCGATGCTCCCCGAGACTTCTGGGAACATTCTCTGGAAACTGACGAGACAAAGTGTAACTTTCTGTAAGGTGTTTGTCCCGTTCCATCAGGAAAGAAGACTCATCAGACCGACAGTCAGACACGGTGGTGGCAGTGTGATGGTCTGGGGCTGCTTTACACTGCAAAAACTGATTTATACAAAAGTAAAACAGCCTTGTTTTTAGATATTTTGACTTATTTTTTGTCTAAAAAGAAAATCTATTCTTACAGCCCTACTTGAAATAGGCCAAATCTTCTTTAATATGGTCACATTTTCTAGATTTGAGCAAAAAAATCTGCCAATGGGGTAAGCAACATTTGCTTGTCTAGATTCCTTAAAACTAGCGAATTGTTCTAAATGCAGAAAATTTTGCAATTTTTTAAGGAATCTAGCCAAGCAAATATTGCTTACCCCATTGGTAGATTTCTTTGCTCAAATCTAAAAAATGTGACCATATTTAAAAAGACTTGGCCTATTTCAAGTAGGGCTGTAAGAATATATTTTCTTTTTAGACAAAAATAAGTCAAAATGTCTAAAAACAAGGCTATTTTACTTTCTTAGAAATCAGTTTTTGCAGTGTAGGACCTGGACCACTACCAGAACATCCTGAAGGAGCTTAAACGGGTCGTTCATGTTGGAAAACCCTCCAATGTGGACGAATTACAACAATCCAGTAAAGAGTGTAACTAAATTCCTCCCCGGAGATGTGAGACTTGTTGATTTCACCTAATGTTTTTATTATCTCCTAAGTACTGCAGATTGAAAAGACGTGGAAAAATCAAACATTTTGTGACTTTAGTTGCTACGATCGACTTCCTGCGTCCGACTTCAGGATTCAAACCACGAGCATCATGAAGCTGTGGTTCATTTTGAAGCACACTAGGTTAGAATGTTTTATCCACCAAAAAGTCTTTTAAGGATGTTTCCAAAATAATTAAATTTAAATATGTTTTCTCAATAAATGGCAGTAAAATCGAGGTCAGCTTTCCTCAGGAAATCACCTGCTCTGTTGTTGTTTTTGAATAGATTTCTTTTAGAAATCACTCCAAGGTTGTCTTTGTTGTTTCTGAGTCATGAGCCAGTTTTACAATGTTCCCTCCTTTTCAGGGTAACAGGAAATGAACTTGCAGCAGGTGCAGCAGAGAGGGGATACGACTTTATAGAACAATATTTGTGTTAGCCATCAGGATTTCAGCATGCTCTGTGTAATGCATACTCTTCATTCAACACAACGGTGTTATTTTGACTTAATTGAAAGGCTGAAACTTTATACTTCTGTGAGAGTTTGTCAGGAGAAATGTTTGCTCTGGAGGAATAAAAAAGCACATTTGATTTGGATTGCATCAAATCCAGCTATTAAAAAAAATAAACCAAAAAAAGTAGCTACCTCCGAAACATGACTATCAGGGGTTTTCCCTAAAAGTTCTTACTTTTATATATACTATATATATATATATATATTTATATATATATATATATATATATATATATATATATATATATATATATATATATAATACTTATTTTCCACCCTAATTTACAAATAAATTCTTTAAAAATCCTACCATGTGAATTCATGGATTTTTTTTCATTCTGTCTCTCACAGTTGAAGTGTACCTATGATGAAAATTACTGACCTCTGCCATCATTTTAAGTGGGAGAACTTGCACAATCGGTGGCTGACCAAATACTTTTTTGCCCCACTGTATATATGTGTATATATATATATATATATATATATATATATATATATACTTAAACATGTGTTTTCTGTGGACAAAATCCCCATGAATTAGTTTGTGGTTGAAGTAACTTTTTGTAGAAAAAACTTTTTTTTTACAGCTGTTCAGGTGCAGAAACAAGGCCGGATGTAGGCATTGGCAAGGGGGGGCATTGCTCCCCCAAATTCCATGACTGCCCCCCAAACGCGATTGCACGCAGAAATAACAAATTTCTAAAATATTTCAGTGAAAAATGGTCAGAGTGAGCGCTCTCTTCCATTTGTAGTCATTCAAAGTAGCTACTGATGAATGACACAGAAAGAAAGAGAAACAAAAAATGCAAAAAATAACAAAAAAAAAACAAAAAGAACACAAAAAAGAAGAAAAAACACAAAAAGAAGAAAAAACACAAAAAAGAAGAAAAAAACACAAAAAAGAAGAAAAAAACACAAAAAAGAAGAAAAAACACAAAAAAGAAGAAAAAACACCAAAAAGAAGAAAAAACACCAAAAAGGAAAAAAACACCAAAAAGAAGAAAAAAACACCAAAAAGAAGAAAAAACACTAAAAAGAAGAAAAAACACAAAAAGAAGAAAAAACACAAAAAGAACGAAAAAATACAAAAAGAACGAAAAAATACAAAAAGAACGAAAAAATACAAAAAGAACGAAAACACACAAAAAGAACGAAAACACACAAAAAGAACGTAAAAACACAAAAAGAACGTAAAAACACAAAAAGAACGTAAAAACACAAAAAGAACGTAAAAACACAAAAAGAACGAAAACACACAAAAAGAACGAAAAAACACACAAAAAGAACGAAAAAACACACAAAGAACAAAAACAAAACATAAACAGATGACTGCAGCCTCAACAGGCATCAGCCAGTGTCCTACTTGTTCCGTCCCAAGCCCGGGTAAATGCAGAGGGTAGGGATCAAATGTGAAAATAAATCTATGGATAGAGGAACTGATATGATGATGTCATAGTTTTTGATGCATTTAAGGGATTGGGGGGATGTGATGACCAAAAAATTCTTGGCATATCCAGACTGGCCCCCCCTGATATTCTACCTGCCCCCCTTAGTGGGGCTGGCTAGATCCGGCCCTGTGCAGAAATGTCGACATTATTTTAACACTGGAACATGTTTTGCCCAGAAAGAATAAACTTGTTTACTGACAGTGACCCGGATCATTTCTTAAGTCATCCGCTCCTCCTTCACTCCTGCTGCTTTATCCTCTGCTGTCAGTGCAGCAGCTCTAACCAACTTCTAACCAACCAATTTTGCCGTGGCGGTGCACATGTAGAGGAAACCCTGTAATATAGTAGCGAGTCCAGATTGCAAGGTGACATCTGATTCTGATAGAGTCCAAAATCAGGAGATCTGGGCCGATTTCCGATCACATGATCCTAAATCTAAGTGTTGAAACGTCTCCTCAGCCTTCACTGCGTTCTACTGGAGCGGTTCATCACTCATTCAAAGAAATCAGCTGTGTTCAAGCAGGGAGAGATGGGAAAAAATCAGGAATCATGAGCTAAAAACACTCCGGAGCTAGCATAACAGCTAGCCACATTGGGTTAGCCTAACCCTCGTGAGACACGTGACTTTGAGACTTCAGGGCACCGGACCAGAGACTCAGAAGTTACAAACGTGGTATTCTGGATCCAAGCAGCAGATGGGGATGAGTGACTTTTCATTAACCTAAAGGGTCACATACTGGCTCAAGGAAACCACAGGAAAAATCTAGATTTACATTATTCCAACATTACTAACAAACACTCAGGTGATCAGAGTTCAGACAGAAAACAAAACTTGGGGATGCATCAGGTGAACCTTTTTGTTTATGGTGACCAAATTCTTCAGGAGCCATAAATAGATAAATAAACCCCCCGAACTGAGTAAACACACGTCCTGCGTCTCCTTTAGGATCATTCCTCAGGTTTTAAGCCTTTGTTTTTCTTTCTTTCTCTAAGTCTGCCCTAGTTGCCCTGAAGCCGATCCTCTGCTGAGACTTGCTCTCCTCTATCACTCACACTCTCAGGTCTTTAATTATTCGGAGTGCTTTGCGCAGCACACAGAAAATGTGAAAAGTGAAGCTACAACTGATCAGCATGTGGGTGCCTGCTGCTCTGATGAAGTCCCCCTGAGGTGCTGCGCTCCTCTCTCCTCCAGATCTCTGAGCAGCTTTTATTGTTGTGGTTGCATCTTGTATCGTAATATTCCAACTCTTATGGGTCAGAATTTACTGTCAAAGGTTCACACTTACAAAAGTTTAGCAGCCACTCCAGTAGGGGGCGATCATGTTTCAGTTTGTCAACAATTACACAAAATTGACTGATTTTTCTGCAGGAATTTCCTTTATGGTCTCTGACTGATGAATGTCAATCCTAAAACTGTTGGGTGGTTTTTCTTTCGTTGGGGAATTTACTTACAGCCTGTAGGAAGTGTCGAGGTTAAAGTTGAAAAAAAAAAAATCGTTCTGGAAATATTATTCCAGAAAAAAGTCAACCTATTATATCTGAAAAATAAAAACTATTTTGTCAAGTTAAAATACTCATTCCAAGAAAACGTCAAATACTATTTCCAGGAATAAAGTCTGAAAACTATTTCTCAAACAAAAAGTTGAAATACTACTTCTAGAGGAAACAAGTCTAAATGTTACTTCCAGGAACTTTAAAAAAAAAAATACTACGGTACTTCGAAAAATAAATGTTGGAATACTGCTTCTTGGGGGGGAAAAGTCTAAATACTATTTTCAGAAATCAGTGTTTGGCAAGTTGTAATATATTAATATTACTAGTTAGAGCAAAAAAAAAAATGTAATATAGTTTGTATTACATATTACAGTCTCCAAAAAGTAACTAAGTTACACTACTTTGAGTTACTTTTGACAAAATATCTTATGTGACAGCATTCTAAAATACTATAACTGATCAATTTACATTTTACACAAGAATGACACCAAAAAATACTGTATTTTTCTCACTATTTTATTAAACTGCAGTCAATTCTAAAGAATATTTTATTAATGTCAGTCCATACATCAGCTGTTGATACTCCTGGGCTTCAAATATTCTCTTCAGCTCCGTTTCCATAGCAACACAAGTCTTGGCAAATGTCTTTTGGGGGTGGGGGTGGGGTGTTGTAACTAGTAAGTTACTCAAATTGTAACTAGTAATATATTACTTTACTTTAAAAGTCTGTTACTCAAAAGGAATATATTACTGTAACTAATTACTTTGTAACTAGTTACTCCCTACACTGTCAGAAATAAATATCACTTTCTGGAAAAAAAATCTAAATGTTGCTTCCTGAAAAAATATGTTGAAATATTACTTCTAGGAAAAACGACTAAATACTATTTCCAGATATAAAGATTGAAGTACTACTTTCAGAAAAAAAGTCAAAAATACTACTTTCAGGAAAAATGTCAAAAAATTACTTCTACAAAAAATACAATGAAATATTACTTCTCGGAAAAAAGTCTAAATACTATTTCCAGAAGTAAAGATTGAAGTACTACTTTCAGAAAAAGTCAAAAATACTACTTTCAGGAAAAACATTTAAATACAGGTATTACTTCTACAAAAAATACATTGAAATATTTCTTCTCGGAAAAAAGTATAAATACTATTTCCAGAAGTAAAGATTGAAGTACTACTTTCAGAAAAAAAGTCAAAAATACTACTTTCAGGAAAAATGTCTAAAAATTACTTCTACAAAAAATACAATGAAATATTACTTCTCGGAAAAAAGTCTAAATACTATTTCCAGATATAAAGATTGAAGTGCTACTTTCAGAAAAAAAGTCAAAAATACTACTTTCAGGAAAAATGTCAAAAAATTACTTCTACAAAAAATACATTGAAATATTACTTCTCGGAAAAAAGTCTAAATACTATTTCCAGAAGTAAAGATTGAAGTACTACTTTCAGAAAAAGTCAAAAATACTACTTTCAGGAAAAACATTTAAATACAGGTATTACTTCTACAAAAAATACATTGAAATATTTCTTCTCTGAAAAAAGTATAAATACTATTTCCAGAAGTAAAGATTGAAGTACTACTTTCAGAAAAAAAGTCAAAAATACTACTTTCAGGAAAAATGTCTAAAAATTACTTCTACAAAAAATACAATGAAATATTACTTCTCGGAAAAAAGTCTAAATACTATTTCCAGATATAAAGATTGAAGTGCTACTTTCAGAAAAAAAAGTCAAAAATACTACTTTCAGGAAAAACATTTAAATACAGGTATTACTTCTTCAAAAAATACATTGAAATATTACTTCTCGGAAAAAAGTACAAATACTATTTCCAGAAGTAAATATTGAAGTACTACTTTCAGAAAAAAAGTCAAAAATACTACTTTCAGGAAAAATGTCAAAAAATTACTTCTACAAAAAATACAATGAAATATTATTTCTTGGAAAAAAGTCTAAATACTATTTCAGGAAAAATTTTGAAATTCTATTTTCAGGTAAAAGTTAAAAAAAAAACTATTTGTTCCATAAGTTTTATTGTAGAACAATAATAAATAAAACATGTTTAAGACTTTTATTGTGAAGGACTGAAGGAAGTACATTAAGACCTGTGAATGCTGACTTCATATCATAATATATACAGTGCTTAATTTTTTATTAGTTTACTAATTAAAAACACCCAGAACCCTGGATTAAAATAATACTTGTTTTTCTTTTGAATGACACTAAAATTCTGTTGTTTTTGGCGCCACCAATGTATTTAAAAGATAAAAATGACTGATTAGGTTAAAAAATATCTCAGATTACAAAGTTTCCACAGTACAGATGATTAATATGAACAAAGACACGAGTAAGGGTGGAGAAAAACACTTCAGCTGGCAGCTTTTGAATGGATGCAGTAATTCTCAGACATCTTTGAGATGAGGCTCGGTTCAGCCGCTGACAGATCGTCTAACTTGGTGAATAGGGTTCTCGGAGTGATAGATCATGTCTAACGTGTTACAAAAAGTGTAGCTCAAGGAGAAATGTTACCCTGAACTCTCGTGTTTCTGAAAGACGAGAGTCTAAATGTGAGAAAGAACAAAGAGAGAACTTAGAAATCTTACACCGAGGCAGCTTTTTTCTCCAGGATTGGCGAAGATCGGTGTCTGCCCGGGAGCCACCAGAGATCAAGTCGGGGACAAAGGTGTCCTACGAGCCCATCAAAGACTGCAGAATCCAGACTCTGATCGTGTATCTGGGCTGAACTTTAGGGCTAGCTAAAATATTTTATTTACTGAAAAATGTTCTAAACATTTCCTGAATCTTTTAGCATCATATCTTTACACATCTTGTGTGGGATTAAATCTATGAGTCTTACAGAATGTGGTTCTGAACTTTACCTGATTTGACCTAAATCAGTGGTTCTTGGTCCCCGTTTTCCCTGCAGACTTAGATGATTTGACCCAGATCCACCCTCTGTGGTATTTTCTGCCAGCCTTTAGTTATCTGACCTTTTATGGGCTTTTACCTACGAGGACTTCCACACATTTTAGTCCAGTGGATCGCAGTCTGAATTTGTGACACTCATCCTTTTTTTAAGAATGTAGGAACCACATAGGTGTTGTTGTGTTCTGCAGCTTGTCTAAATATATTATTGACCTTTTAATTGGGAGTTAATTAATATGATGACTTCTGGATTGAAGAGTGATGGGTGGGAAAGGTTCTTTACCTCACTATATGGGTTTATTTTTTAGAACATTTTTGGGAAACCAGAAAAATAAAGAGCATTTTAGGTCACTGCTGATTTAGTCATTCTTTCAGTGCAGGTACAGTTTCTCAAAATTTTGTTGAAAACCAAATTTACTACAAGAGTTTAGGTCTGCAGCTGTAGCTAACTGTAGCATGAAGTTAAAGGGAGAAGAGGGAAGATTTGAAAAACGAACCTCATGAGCGCCGCGCCTGGTGCTGCAAATAACTGCAGTCTTGAACGGGAGCGTGCACAAACTTCTCACTATCTCATAAGGGTTCAACCAAAGGCAGCCAGAGACTTGATTCCATAAATAAAAATAAATTGTATTAATACAAAAGGAAATATAGTAAAACAATGCCCCGTGACACGCACGCACACACACACACACACACACACACACACACACACACACACACACACACACACACACACACACAGAGACTGCAGGAGTCGATCTAACAGAGCTAATCTCGCTAGCTGCTATGTTCGTCCTTCCCAGCTGCCTGTATCGCTAAAAGCTTTAATCAGTCGGTGTTCTCTGACTCCCGGAGGTGAATTTGAGAAATCTAGGGTGATAGAATCATGTCCAGCCGCCTCTATCACCCTAGATTTCTTAAGTTTGCATCACGGAGTGGAGCTCCGGAGGAGCGTGCGCAGCACACCCGCCTTTGATGCACTGTAAGCGGACTGAGGTCCAGGAAACAGTCGGGGATTTGAGGCCTATCGTCCCGAGACCCATAAACATGGACAGATCGCTGTGTGGTCGCCTATAACAGCACCTTTAGCTCTGTGGAACCCTATAATCCATCAGAGAGGTTTTCAGCTCCATAAACAAGATAACACCAGTTTGATGAGAAAAACCACAGATCCAGACGAAGGAAGTCCGCCATTGACCAGCAACACAACCCAATGCTGCCACCTACTGGATATACATTTATTATTACTTTTTTAGCTTCCAGAACGCGCAGCGGCGTCAGTTGACGTCACATCCGTAGGACAGCGCGGGAAATTCGTTCCCGAATTGCAGAACATTTTACAGCTCACAGCCTGTTCTAGAATATGGAACGATACATGGGTGGCCTCATTCTTTTTGATTTAAAATGCTTCATCACTTAAAACTGAGCATGCATGATTATTTTTATTTAAAATCTTCCCTCTTGTCCCTTTAAAAGGTGCATCCTTGGAAAAATTAACGATTTCAAAACTTTGAGTTAAACCAGTGGTTCTGAAGATGTGTTGGAACCCTAATGTGAGTCTTGTAAGTTTTAGTATTTTTTTAATTATTACTAAAACTTTTGTGGGTGAAAGTCTAGTGATTTTTGTCACCTTCAACCAACTGTATTCTCCACCACTATAATGAAGGTATATTTATAGATGTTTACGTGACAAGTGGCTCTCAATAATACAAATTTCACAATGTTACAAAAAAAAAAAAAACCAACTTCTGACACTGAACAAAGTAGACTTTGTTTCAAAAAAAATAAACCACTTTTGAACTTATTTTTGCAACTTCTTTATATTAAAACACATAAGTAGAGAAATGTTGGGTTGAAAACACGATAGAGTCTGAAAAAATTAAAACAGTATTCTGTTGGTTTCTGGGCTGTTCGAAGTGGTCGAGCTTTAACAGAAAATCTCTGCAAGGGTCACATTCTGGACCATCAAAGTATCTGAGACACTCCCTCTCCACTCTGTTTGATAACAGGGCGAATACATTAATGCTGAGCAACGCTGGAGAGACATTAGTCATTCTGAGAAAACTGTGAAAGCAGCGCTTTGAGGCAAAAACCAAAGCCAACATTTCCAACAGCTCGAGACAGGTAGTTTCTATGGCGCTGAGGCAGAACAAACAACACAGTATATCGGTGGCAGATGTTAGCTGGTCCTCCTTGTAAAGTGTTGTCATAATTCAAGAGTTGGGTCTCAGAAAACCTTAAGAAATTAAATCGGTTTTGGTCGTTTTTAAGTCGATTTTATTATTATTATTCCATGTTTTAATGAGGCAACGTCAAAAGGAGTTCCACAAGGTTCAATTCTTAAACAAACATCATAAAAACACAGCTCTTTCCAAATAAAATAAAGGAATAGACCGCAGATCATTTCTTAAACCTGATTTAGAGCAAAACAGAAACATTAGCTTCTGGAAAATTTTATAAAACCAATAAATCTTTGATTTCATCCATTTCAGAAGTTAGATTTGATGGCTGTTAAATATTTTTTCAGTCAGTTTTTCTTATTGCTACTTCTCCATTTAAATAATTGTTTATTAAAATTGTTCCCTTTTGTTTTCTGATACTTTTTTTTATTTTAATTCATAGGTTAAGTGTCATTTCTTGTTGTTGTTTTGTGATTATTTTTCTCATTTTACTTCCTGTGTCGTTTAATCATCCTTCAGTCACACCTGCTGTTAATCAACCAGCTGCTCCTCATTCCACCAATCACCTGCCCTCATATTTATATCCAGGTTTGCTGAGCTCGTGTGTAAGAAATCCTCCAAATTAAGAGTGTTGAGAACTCTCTGCTGCAGGGTTTTTTTTTTTTCTCTCATTCTTAAAGATCTAAATGTTGAGAGTTCAGTTCAGGTCATAAATTCCTACTTTCAGCTGACAGAATGAAAGATCCAGGTTGTGTTAAATAAACAGGACTTGAACAATCACTGCAAACAAAATGCTCCTCAAATGTTAAATCAGGAAAAAAAAAGTCCAAACCCAAACAAGAAATACACATTCAAGGAAACATGGTGGAGGAGAAAACAATTTAAACACAAGGCTGCAATATTTTAAGTCACTTTTAAGGGAAGAAGTATGAACAGAAACACTATTAAAGCTAAATAAACCTTAAGATTTTAATTTTAGGGTTTGTATGTTTGCCTTAAAGCAGCTATGTGGAGTACTTCAGCAAGAGAGAAGATTTTGAACCCAACGTACAACGGCCCCTCCCCAAACATCTATCCTATCATAGTTTAGAACTGAACTATCATTTAAAACATTTAGAAAACTTTGATACATAGAAAAATAGGAGCTTTAATAAAAGACAATTGTTTGTATAATTGATATTATCTCAACCAAACAGTCTAAGTAGGCGTAGGACCAGCAGTTCATTTAAACTCCCCAGAAAAAAGGCAGGTAAACGGGGCATGTCTGAAGTGGGAGGAGTCTCTTGAAGTCCAGCTGTTTTCTGAGAGATTTCCCAACCATCCTCTCTGTTCTCATAACACTGTATAGTCTTCTTGTCCTCCGATGTGCAGGAGACTAGCCCAGTAGAAGGTAGTCAGCAGGTCCTGGGAAGGAGCTGGACCTGGTTTGGGTTCCTGAGTCTCCTCTGGGCTGATGACCAAAGGGCGGTGTCATTAGTGACCTTCACCATAGTGTAAAGCCTGGTTTATACTTCTCCGACAGCACGTTTGCGCTCACACGTATTGACGGAGACGTTTTTGATTTTTACTTCTCCGTCAGTGTTGTGAAGCAATTCTCCACCAGGACAGCAGAGGGCGCATAACTTTTCTGCAGTAATGCCTCCGGTCGACCAAAGTTTGTTTATTTCAGCTCAGTAATGGCCGACAGAGAGCGATATTGATTGAGTTTGAACAGATTGATCTCGAGGAACAAACAATGTTGTTAAAAAGAATGAAACAGGAGTGAGGAGACCGCGGCGTCTGTTGAATGTCCGTCCGTTCAGTGAGGACGAGGCAGACGACGAGCGAATATGTAGCTCTTGTTTAACCCTTTAGGGACACTGATGGATGATATAAATGTTCGTACTTCGTCTGCTAGACGTTTCTCGAGCTGATCCATATCTGCTTCCGCGAGATTTTACTATTACTACTCTGTTGATAGCGGCGTCAAGCCGGAAATGATCACGGGGTGTTGAGCCGACCAATCACAGGCATGCGTTGTCCGTCACTTTCGACGCTTGGTTAGAATTTTGGGCCCGTCTCCGTCAGCCTCTGTCGTAGAGAGCTTGCGTCGACGCATAATGGCGTTGCGTCAGTCCGTCCTGACGCAGAAGTATAAATCAGGCTTTAGCGGTGCAAATGGGTGAGCATTCAAGTGTGAAGAGAAAGTACAGGTAAGAACCGAGAACACAGCCCTGTGGTACTCCTGAGGAAGTTCCAGCACCCATGCAAACACTATTGCTGACTCACTGCAGTAAATGTGCCATTTGTTCCAAAGGCAACATAAAATTGATGGAAGTACAAAAAAGTTGCTGCAGCTCCAGATGGTGGTGGTATGTGTGTACTTATGTAAACAGACGTATTCAGACGATCTCATAGTGTGTGTGTGTGTGTGTGTGTGTGTGTGTGGAGGCATGAAGATTGGGAGGCTTTTCCCCTCTCAGGCATAATTTACAACCTAAGAGTTTCAGCTTTAATTATACTTACACACACACACACACCTATGATGCCTGTGGCAGGAAGGTTAGGTAGCCAAAAAAAAAAAACAAAACTCCTTAGTCAGCATGAAAACCCTCCATCAGATGTGACTCCATACAAGTCTGAACTCCGATGACTAATCCTCCACTCTTGTCTTGTTTCTGATCAAAAATGTTCACCATGAGATTCCAAACTGCGTTGCGATCATTAGCGTTCGCCTCCGTTTCAGGCGTGATTCGTTGTTGGGTCTAAAATATTTTGTTAAAGTTGTTTGTTTCATCCTGACATTGTTTACTAAACGTTTGAGTCATAAACCCGGGGCAGGATGCAGTGCCTGTCCTGAGTGTCGCCATAGTAATTACAGCCGTTGTGTTACCTGTTTAGCGTAGCATTAGTCACACGAGGTATGTGAGGCGCAGGATGGCCCGAGGATACAAAAAACATTGTCTTCTAATTCCAGGATTAGGACAAAGACCTCGTAAAAGGGACTGTTAAAGAAAAATGGCTGCTCATAATAACAGCTTGTGATTAAAGCGGAGATAAATGAGAGTATTGTGAGTGTGTTTGACATCTGTCCATTAACTAAAAGCAGATTTTTAGGAAGCTAAAACAAGTGTTGCATATTAGACGAGGATTAAAAACATGCTATGAAAATCAGTTCTGCCTCTATTGGTTCAGAGCATGTTTAAAGGTTTATATATATATATATTTTTCCTTTCTTGTAGATGTACATGGGACTGAAAATCCACCCACCAAGAGGCCTATCCTAGATGATCAGTTTTGGCAGGAAATTGCTAAGAAACGGCACCAGAATGACATCAGAATCAAGATGAGGGAAAACCCGCAGGAAGATCGAGTCCAGAAGGAACCACAGGTTGGGAAGGTGTTTTTATTCATCCATCTTCTGTAGCCGTTTCATCCTCCACAGAGTCGCTGGGGAGCTGGTCAAGGGGCGAGAGGCGGTGGACACCCTGGACCAGTCGCCAGTCCATCGCAGGGCCACATAGACGCGAACGAGACAACCAGTCACACATCCACTCACACCTAGAGACAATTTCCCACGCCCAATTAGCCTAGCAGTTATGTTTTTGGTCTGTGGGAGGAAGCCGGAGTATGCGGATGGAGCCCATGCATGCGTGGGGAGAACATGCAAACTCCATGCAGAGACGCCGCCAAGCCGGGGACGCAAACCCACGACCTCCTTGCTGCGAGGCAACAGTGCTAACAACTGCGCCACCATGAAGCCCGAAGGTGTTTTAATTCACCAGGAAATTATCTGCACATTCAAGCGTTAAAACCCAGATAATTGTCAAAAACTGTCTACTTTCCGTAGACTAAACCCATATCTCACAGGTCTGTTGTTGATTAGTTGGAGACAAATTTGTTAGAAAACGTGAACATTTTTGTGAAATGACACTAGATTTGTCTGTAATTTTGCTCATGATACAAAAAAATGTGTACATTTTTTTAAAAGTGTGCACATTTCTTTTAGGAACGAGTTTAATATTGACAAGTTGTGGCGGCCATCTTGAATTGAGAACATCCCGTGAAATCTTTCTGAAGGTTTCATTCAAACCAGCCCAGGGGTTTGTGTGATTTTTCACTATGAACACACACACACAGGCAAAACCATTATAACCAGCCTTTTGTCTAGTTCAAACAATGAGACGCTTTTGCTCATTTTTGCCCTCATTTAATGTACATTCATGGTACATTGACATACATTCATTGTGGCAAAACAAAACCAAATCAAAGCGACAAAATAACAGGTTGGGCAGTACAATACCATACAATTATGAGGAGCGACAAAAGGGAGAGCATCAAAGGAGTCGAGCTGTCTGAAGGGAAGAACTTCAGACTGTTTGGGTCAGGCGGGGTGCTCTTCGATGTGGGTGGTCATGTGAGGTCATGGATCTGGGGTCGGGTCACGCTGTACAACGTATGTATCACATTAGGACTTCTCAGCCAATCAGAGCAGAGTATGTGGCGATATAGGTCAGGACTGATGTTCACAACAAATCAACACTAACTTTGAACTGGACTCTGGGTTAAGTTTTTATGTTTTTAATCCTCAGATCCTTTTAAAATCGTATCTCAACCCCCCACCCCCACCCCCAATAACAAGCTGTGACCTAAATTGAGAGAAGTTTTCAACTTTAATATGTAAAATTGAATTGAATGTGCAGTTTGAACTTGAGATGGAGAATATCACAGTACGCCAACACACGTTTAATGAACCATAAAAACTACCATAAAGTGGCGCTAGAGAGGGAAACATTCCTCTTTAATTTTAAATCAAAATCAACTGTTTTCATAAACAAGCATAAAGGAAAACTTCCAACTACACCTCAGTGAGCAAACCACTGAGGTCAATGTCCTCAAAATGAGTCTAGTCTGTGTTTTGAGAAAATAAAACTGGAAATAAATAAATAACCCTCGCATCACCTCACCTTCCTCCGCTTGTCCGGGTTGTGGGGGCAGCATCCTAAGCCATCCTCTCCCCAGCCAAGTCTGCCAGCTCCTCAGCTGGGACCCCCAGGTGTTCCCTGGCCAACCTGGAGATGTATCTCCTCCAGGTCGACCTGGGGGCCTCCTGCCGGCAAGACATGCCCAAAACACCTCCCAAGGGAGGCGTCCAGGAGGCATCCTAACCAGATGCCTGAACCACCTCAACTGGCTCATTTCGATAAATATGTGAATAGAAGATGATCCTTTTTGTTTCTTCTTGACATTTCTTTAGCTCAGGCAAACACTTGTGACCAATTGAAAATGACTTCATGAACCACTTTTGGGTCACGACTAGGTTTGCCAACTCTGTGAAAAATAAATGAGGGACACCTCGCTGGCAGAGCTGGCCAACCCGACTGCCTTTACCCATCCCTGCATTGTGAATTTTTTTTTACCCCCAATGCAGTGCGCTTTATATGCGTTATCACACACTTTTTCCAGCCAGGGCGTTTCCTTTTCCCATTCCGCCCTGTATTTTTGCAGCCTTTTAAAAAAAATTTCAGAGGAGCACAACAAGCATCGCTAGTCAAAGGTGTAGGCCTACTATCGTCCGACAGCTGTAAAGCAGTGTCGGCGTCTGTGTCCCTGTCGGCGCCCGTCTGGCTTTGATATTGTCGTTTGTTGTCTTCCGGTATCTTCCTCGCAAGCAATCGTACCTCTACCAATGAGATAAGCGGGATTCTGTATCGTCATACTCATGTAAGTATGCTGTCAGCTCATTGGTCACAGAGCAGGAGAGGGGGAGGAAAGGGAATGCAGTATTACCGGTTACGTTTTCATGCAAGCGTTAAATTCGTTACCATTTTACAGACTCATTCTGATTCTCACGGTAATACAGGACAAAGTGCGTCCCTATTCAGGTCAATACGGGACGCATACTTTTGTTTCTAAATACGGGACAATTCTGTTTTTCAAAGGATGGTTTGCAACCCTAGTCACGACCCACCAGTTGAAAATGGGGAACGCTCTCATGTTCGATGGACTCCTTAAAGTCCAACAGGTTCAGATGACGACCATCTACCAGATCTAGGACTCTGCAATTAATCAGTCATTGGTAATGTTATTTTGTCATATTCACCTTTTTTAAATGCATGAATTTATTTAAATACCGCGGTACATATTCAAGCAGCCATAATCACATTAGGGAGATATGACGGGATGAGAGATTTGAACAAACCATCCATAGAAATGATGCAATGCAAATGGATCTGAATCTCTAAGTTTAGAACTGAGGCTGATCTGGCAGCAACCCATGTGTTTGGTGGTTTAACTGATTGAAAAGGTGAACAGGAATCTTAAAATACTGTAAACTTAAGAAGTATTTTACCCAAGAGCAAATGACATCCTACTGAAAAACGTGCAAATGTAGATTTTTCTATGTCCTCGTGCAAAGTTTTGGCTGGAAGTGAACTTTTATTTGATACAAACAATAAAATGAGTGACTCGACTGCCCTGAAACTGGAACGTACTGGGATACGTTTTTGTGTGAGACTTAATTATAAAAGTAGTGAGGGTGAAGGAGAACTTTTCATCCATACGTTCAGATGTCAGATAAGGTTGGTGGTGGACTCTGCCTTCTCATGGCCTTTTCTCTCATCTGCAGCCAACTAATCATAAGACCGGCCCTCTTTGATCCCACCGGCAGACCCATACCCAGACTCTGTGTGTGTGTTACTATGCATGCTTGAATACAGTGTGTGCAGTATATATGCATTAATGTGTGTGTGGTCGTGGCTACCAGCTGTGTTAAACAGTACAGCCACTCATGTTCCACTCCACTGGACTCTCATCAATCGTACTGGCTCAACCAGCCGCTTGACTAACTGCACCTCATAAAATCTGAGACATAGAGGTGCATGTCTGAGGCATTTTTATACGACAAGTACTTTTTTTGTCTTTTTTTTTTTTTCTCGAGGACGGAGCAACTTCTCTGGCCTCCAGTTTAAGCCAATATCAACCAAACTCTTGCTTTAAAACTTGTAAAATATTTAACAATGTTGTCCTTTTTGGTCATGTCAGAGTGCCTGTCAGGAGGAGCTGGACAGGGTTTTGGAGGAGATCTCTCTGATGACATCTGAGGACAGCAGAGGCCCGCTGGAGAACCTGTATGGGCTCAAATTTCCAAACTGCAACAGAGAAGGGCTGTACAACCTTAAACAGGTGAGCCATGGACGGGCAGCTGATTGGACATCCCACAGGAGTGATAACATTTTTTAGATTCACATAAAACATCCGAGAAACGGTACCAACGATGGCATCTCAAGACACTCGGTCACCTTACAATAAAAGTCAAAAGCAACTGACGATGGCGTTCATGTTCCTCTATTGTCGTCCATCGGGGTCAACCTCATTATTTATTAGGGATGTGGAGATGAACTGATTTGTATTAATTTATGGACAAGCACGATGCAATTAGATCAGTAGTAGTATTGTGCCAATAGTTTACATCCTTGTATCAATAAAACCTGATTTATCTAATTGATCACATGAAACATCTGCAGGTAGTTTTGTTTCTCCAGGTTTCTGCTCAGACGATATACTGTATTTTCCGGACTATAAGTCACACTTTTTTCATAGTTTGGCTGGTCCTGCGACTTATTTACCGAAGTATATAATTTTGATTAATTTCACGTTTGTCACTTTCACACCTAAAACCGCTAGATGGCGCTCTAGGCCTGTATACCAATCAGCCACCAGGCTTGGTAGTATCACCGTAATGCCGTATTGTGAATGGAAAATCACGCCTTGGCGCAACAGAGGGAGGTGTTGGTGAACTGACCCCCGACTGGAAAAAGTATTTAAAAATCAGTTGTTACGCATACTCAGCGGAGATGCCAAACTGGAGCGACGCCGAGATCCGGGTGCTTCTGGCGTTATGAGCAGAAGTCGCCTGTTTGTTTACTAAGGGAACTTCCGTCTCACGTCTCTGTAACCCTGCACGTCAACAGCGCGAAGACCGCCCCATACCGCCAGTGAGTAATCTTTTGTGAAAAGCACATGATTGCGCAACATTACCGGCACGGTCTGAACCCGTATGAATGACCAAAGGCTCCCAGATAGCGGCTCAGCTTCGCGGCAAATTGCCGACATTGTTTTATGAAAGCAGCTAATACCAGTTCTTGGTCTCGGATTTTGTAAAATAAAATTTCCTCCAAAACTTTGACTTATATGTGGTTTTTTTTCTTCTTTATTGTGCATTTTTGGGCTGGTGCGACTTATACTCGGGAGCGACTTATAGTCCAAAAAATACGGTAAATAAAGTTAAGAGGAATGGACACACTGTACGACACTTTTTACAGTGTACAACTCTTCTGCTGCCATTCCTGTTGGTTAGCAGTGCTGTGTTCTCATTTGTGACACCCACAGTCCAAAAGAGGAACTGCAACAGTTTTTTTATTTTACAGTTTATGACATAATAAACAGTAAAATATGAAACTTTTTTACTTTTGCTCAGTTTTATTGCTTTTAAAAAGTGTTTCATTTGACTTGGTTTGGTTGTAGTTAATCTTTCAGTCACAGAAATTAGAA
The DNA here is from genome assembly GCA_006937965.1 of Callopanchax toddi. Taxonomy (NCBI): domain Eukaryota; kingdom Metazoa; phylum Chordata; class Actinopteri; order Cyprinodontiformes; family Nothobranchiidae; genus Callopanchax; species Callopanchax toddi. The sequence goes on from SSNR01000037.1 coordinate 1,117,506, forward strand.
TTACATTCACAAATGTTTCCATAAAAAGCATAAAGGTTTGTACCCAGATCTGAAAAATCTATCAAATGTGGAAAAAGTTTAGAACTTTTAAAAGGAAATTGCACAGGAGCCTTAATTCACAAACAATAGAATTGTATCATCAAAATGCTGCCACGCATGTTTAATTCTCTAAACTCCTCCTCTTCATTAGCATTTTATTTGTAAATACACATACACACACGTGTGGGAAGATGTTGTCACCATGAATGAGGCAACAAGCTTCTGAGCTCAAGGTTACAAGGCAATAAAACAGTTTGGCGTACTTCATGGGAAGACTTTTGTTAAGCCAAGGAACAAACTGTGCTTCCGACGGGGGGGAATTTGAATTCTACTCATCCATAGAAATCAGACGGAGGACAAACAAGGTCACATATCCCGTGTTTTCTTACGAAGATAGTGGAGCAGAAAAGAAGATTTGAATAGGCGCCACAGTTTCCTAAAGCAGGGCTCTCAACTACTGAGCCAATTTTCATCACTGGTCACAAACAACAGCATTGTTCCTGAGTGGAGTCCTCAGTTCCCAGGGAGGAACACTGTACCTCCTTAACACTTGGCTCCCCTTTGGAGTAGTCCCTCCTTGTCGCGCGGTAATTACTGTAACTGTCACTTTTTTTGTTCTTTCTCAGGGAAGGAAGAAAATGGAAAGTCTTTTCTTTCCCCACAGCTACTCATTCTTTTCCCCAACCCCTAATCGGTTGCCCCGCGTGCGCGGCATAAACTGTGTCCGCTTCAATTACGACCTCATTTAGGAGTGGGGGGGGGGGGGGCCCTGCAGGGGGGCTGGCCCACTGGCATGCTCGTGTGTGTCTGTCTGTGGTAACGTGTGTTTGTGGATGGATTTTGGGTTGTGTGTAAGGGGCATGACCTGAGAGCGGCTTGTTATTGGGCGACCGTGGTCCCACCCAAACCAAAGCCCTCACTTTTATCCAATGTCCCCCCCCCCCCCCCCCCCCCCCCCCCCCCCATCTCCAGAAGATCCCCTCACTCACACAGACACATCTGAACGCCATGCTTCATTAACCCACCCCTGCTTCCCACTGAGAATCCTTACACCCCCTTCCTTTTGTTTCCCCCAGTGTTTTCCAATTTATCCAGTTTGTGTTTTTCTTCCTTGCTTCCAGTGCAACATGTCGAACCACGGCCAGCGGGGCGAGTGTTGGTGCGTAAACCCCTTCACCGGAGTCCAGATACCGGAGACACCGAAAGTCAGAGGGGATCCAAACTGTAACCAGTTCCAGGAGGAGCTGAGAGTGATGCCCGCTGCAGCTCGCTGAGTCGGGTTCAGGTTCCACATGACGACAAGTTCCCTCTGCTCTAAATGTCAAGAAGTCTCCTTACAGTTAAAGTTTAAATACAAGCCAGTTAAATATTCATTGGCGGATTTATAGTCGCCAAATGATAAGAAATGCAAACAAAAGTGTTAAATTGTGTTTTGGTTGATTGTTTTAGAAGATTCAAGCTGTTCTATGTAGAAACGTCCCTAAATGACCGGATCAGTGTTGTGTATTTTGTTGATTTGAATGCCTTTTATTAAACCAAATGTTTTCAGAATGGTAAAACACAAATGGTCATCCTTTCATTCATATTGGTCTAATGCTGCATTCTTTTATTCATTCATGGGGAGCTGGTTCCTATCTCCCCAGGTCAAAGGCCAGGGGATCCACCTGGACAGGTAGTCGATCCATCCCAGGACCACATAATGACACATGAGACAGACCAAGTGGAAGTTTTTAGTCCCAGCATGCATTGTTTTTGTGCTGTAGGAGACATGCAAACCAAGATACCCCAAGGTGTTCCCGAGCCAGACTGGAGATTTAATCCTCCAGCATGTCCGAGGGTACGATATGAACAAAGGCAGGTGACGCAGACAATATGAGATAAATGCATATTCATGAATAAAAATCTCAGGGGGTTTTGCTCAGCGAGGTGCAGGTGAATATCTCATATTAATTCACAAAAATTAAATTGATCTCACTTTTAAAGTAAATTTAATCGGCTTCAACCCTGATCCAAAAAAGCTTTTTATTCAGTCGTTAAACGAATCATTTGATCTACTTTCCTCTTCTTCACTTCTTCACGTCTTCATCCATAGCAGGTCTCAGAATGCAGAAAGACTTTTTAACCTCCAGTAAATGTTTCGTTTTGTAGTCTTATGCAGGTTTTTTTTTTTTGCCATTTCTGCTCCACAACATTACCAACTACACATTAAAAATAAAATGTATAAAGTGGAAGTCAGAAGTGTTCAAAGGTTTCAAGACATGGACCACGAATGCTAAGTTAAAAGTCACAGGCCACAAAATATTGTTTTTAATAAAAAATGCAAAAAATATTTGAGATTTAAATTTTTCTAACGAACATTTGCTGTAATAAAAGAAAAGGATTCGGAATTGGTCGATTCTTTTCTAGTTTCTTGGTCTTGAAAATCTAATGCTGGATTTAGTCTGGAAGACAAACTTCTCCCGTCCTGGCAGTGTTGCCAGATATACGATAGTTATCGTATTTGTAGGATAATTTAGCACCATGTAAGATCAATAATTCCATAAATACGATAATTTGAGCCCTTTGTGGTATGGAATTTGTGTAAGAGATGCTTGTTTTAATCATTGTGTTAGATTATTTAAAGCTAAAACTACTTTAAAGATTATAATTTTGCACAGTGTTTGATATACTGACATTAAAACCTGGGTTAAGGCTGTAACTTAGTAGTGTCTGATAATTTTCCCTAAAATACGATAATTTTAATATCCTGGTACGATACTTTAACATTTCCAATCTGGCAACACATCCTGGAGTTACAGCTGAGGGGCCACACTTTGAACACTCCTTTTAAATAAAAACCCGCAGACACATCGGAGAATTCCAACCATAAGTTATGTGATTTGCTCAATATTCTTTAAAATCTCCTTTCATCTCCTGTTCAGTGACGACATAAACCACTATTACTATGTGAGGGATGTCATTATACCTTAGCACAAGCACTGATTTGCAAAGATCCTAATTATACTGTGTGATTTGTAAACTTCTTTAAATATTCTAAGATTTTTTGCTAATTTCGGTGCTGATGTACATGCAGCTGAGAGCATCTCCAAAGGTGTTGCTCATGTGAAACTGCATTGCTGGAATGCCAAAGAAAAGACAGTTGCTGCAGGGTTTTGAAGTCTGCAGCACAGACACGCTAAGAACAAAAACCGGCCCTTATTGTTGGGGGGGATTTGCGTGAGTTGGTGTAAAATATAGACGTCTAACGTGGTTGACCTAATCGTGTAATAAAAGGGGCATGGGTGCTTTGAAGTCCTAAATGCAGTTGTCAGAGTCTTTGTTGACAAATAGTAATTACCATTTGCTGCCTCGCAAATCAAATCTGCAAGTTTCCTCCTTCCTAAAGTCTCTGAACCTTTAAGAGATTCTTCCTTTAATGCATCACATCTGGAGTTGGTTGGTGCCTCTAGAACCCCAGGGACAGATACCCAACATGCACCCAAAAAACCCACTTCCTAAAATAAATGAGGACATAAAAATGATCACTCATCTCCGGAGATATATTTATCATCCATAATGATGTCTAAAAACCAAAACTAGCTGCTGAACTGGATCAAAAGCTGATTCTTTATGTTTAACCTACAACCTGTGATTACATCTTCTTGATGTTAAAATTTAAAACATTTCTGGAGAAGTTCAGTCAAAGCTCAGACTTCAGTCTCATAGGGAATTAATGATTGGACTCAAAAAGGGCTGTTCATAACCTGATGATCCCACCAACCTGAGAGCGTGAACAGTCTAGTATCCAGATGTTCTGCCTGATGGAGATCTGTCCACGCACACTGGACTGTGATTGCTACTAAATACTAACTGGAAGGGGTTGAATAGTTTTAAACTTTTTCTCATTATTTTGTAAAAACCAGATTTCAGTTTTTGTCAAAGAAGCCTAATTATGTTGCTCATTATGAAAGTAAAAAAAAGTAAAACATCCAAGGGATTAAATCCTTTTTATAGGCACTGTATTTATGTAAACGCATGTTAATAACAGCTGAAAGTATCCTCTAATTTTCTTCTTTTGCTGTTAAATCAAAATGTTTTCAGGCCATTCGAACAAATTTGAAGGTGTTTGTTCTGAATATTTAGCATTTTTAATGTTGGTTTATAATAATGATGATGACGCCACCTTCAGGCTCTTTTCCTCCGTCATTCAGATCCTTAGCTGGTCCTACTAAAACCAGCTCCCCCCCCCCCTGTCTTAAACATATATATTGCTAGATGCCATATCTGGAAGTCGACAGCGTCCCTAAACGGCGGCCATCTTATTTCGGATAGCTGACGTTCTGCTCTTTATGGTAGCAGATGGAAGGTGAATGATCAACTTTATTAAAATTACTCTTAACTCGACAAAAAATGAATGGATTTACAAACTGTTTACTGTCTTACAAACCTTATTATGCATAGACTTGAAATATGATACTTTTACAGTTTTGAGTTTCCCGACCATTATTGATATATTTCACAGCCACGTCTCTGTCGTTTTATAACAAAGCAAACCGTTTAAAAATCAGTTAAAAATTTTGCAAGTTAGAGGTATATGCACCATTGACACCAATGTTAAGGAAGGGGGCAGCTGTCTGAAGTAAGATGGCCGCCGGCGTAGAGACATTGGGGTCCATTGACAAACGGCGTGGGTAAGATATCTAGCCATAGGATATCTATGGTCTTGAAGTTCAGTTGAAGGACTTCCTTGTTCCTGATGTTGAAAACTAGGTGATTTGCCTTCAGGTGAGACTTTATAAACTCACATCCATGCAGAGTCTCAGGTTTATATCTAATTAAAACTAAACATTTCAAGTTATAAAACAATTTAAAAAAAAACACCAAAATCCTTAAATGAATACATAACTTTATTTAAATAAATGCTTTGTCATAACAAAAAAGACAAAGGTTAAAAGAGTACATAAATTACAAGTTGAATAAATATTACACAGTGATATTCACTTGAATAATTTGAGATTTTTTGTCTTTTTTTTGTTTTTGTTTGTTTTACGTAGCTCCAAATACTGACCATTGTTTCCCGCTCTCCTCCTGCCACCGATGGGTCTGTTTCACAAGCCAGTGAACACCAAATTACGAAACCCAATTGTGCTGTCGGCCTAAAAAGTATTATGTACTCAGAAAAAAGGCTGTACTGTTGTTACTGTCCTACTGAACAATGAAATATGAGTTCGAACCGAGTAGGAGACGAGAAACCTGAGGAAACTCACAAACCGTCAAATCTGAATTTCTGGAAAATAACACCTCCAGATCTTATTTATTTTTAAGCAAATCAAAAAGCGGCGTTCGAGCTCCTGGTTGTGATTTAGGTTCCTCGGATTTCCCTGCCTCTTGAATCTGTCTTACTAACTGTATCTAAGGTCATGCAATTGGTGACCCCGCATCGGGGAAGTGGCTAAGCCCTGATAAAGACCACCGCCCATAGCGCTCGCTCTTCCTCCTGCTACTCCCCTCCCTCTCTGCACCAGGCTGTGAGAACATCTCTGAGTTACTTCCATGTGTTTTTTCCTAAAACATGTCGCTATATTAAAGGTCCCAGGCTTGGGCTTTTAACAGCCCCTGTCATGTAATATCACCCCAAACACCACGAGTTGTTGTAACATCTCAATACAACCTCTTACGATGTGAATCAACAGTAAGTAAATTAAATAAGTGCAAGCTGTTTTTTAAAAGTGGAACAGGGATTTGGTGTTATTTTTCCAACCGGAAGCTGTCAGATTTATACATTTTCTCTCATGTTAGCAGAAAAAAACCCAACTTCCCCTCCTGTTTTAATACATTGGCATTAACATAATAAAAGTGAGAATCGTAGCTTATTGTCAGAAAAAAAGAGGAACTGAATATCATCCCCCTGGGTGTTTCTCCTCCAGAATTCAACTCAAATACCGTAAACATCACAAAAGGTTTTCGTAATGTTGACACAACTTAAAGAGAAAATTCAGATCTCATCAGTCTTTGAACAATGAGTTTAGAGTATGAAGAAAATTATAGCATTTCAGCATTTTTAAGAATTTTCTGATTTACTTGCAGACATTTCTGCTGGAAAAACTATGAACACGAAAGGTGAATTCACACCGCCTCCGGAATGGATGTGGTCCGGGTTCCGTACGGCTTCCGCAAGGACCAAAAAACATCGAGTCCAATCAGATCATTCACATCCGATCCGGTGTGGCTGCGGTACAGATGCGGAGCTCCGTTAACTTTCCGCATCAAGTCGATATTTTCCGGATGGCACATCCAGCTTTTCGTGACGTTAAACAAAATATATGCGCCAGACAGGAAGTCAAACTGGCAAAGTGCATCCGGTATATTTCAAATTAAAACTTTTAGCTACGTAGCTAAAGTTAACACGTTTTAGATATTTAAAAGTCAAATTAAGCATAACATTTAACTATATAAAAATGAAATTGTAGAACAAGCCAAGTGAATAACCAATCCTCAACAAAAGTTGAACTATCGAGATTTGATGCTCTCACGGGAGCAAAGTACCGGAGACGTTCTGCACACAAACCACAGGCTGTGTGAATTGGAGTCCGTACGGAAACCGGACCCAGTGTGAACTAGGAGTTAACGAGTTTAACGTTTATGATAATTGATTTCTATGAACTGGTATAACTTTTTTGGGACTAAAGTTGTTTTTTAGGAAACAGAAATCCAATCTTTAGTCTTGTTTCTGTTCGCATTAACTCATCAATCTGGTATAATTTCAACCTTTTTTCAAGAGATCAGAACTATCTCTTCATTAGCCACAATTTCCCGTGTCATTTTTACAGTATTTGAATTCACTTTTACAAAGGAAGGCACTGATTTTCTTAGAGAGGAAAAACGTTTTACCCTGTGTGTTTTGAACGCGTTCCACTGAGATAAAGGCAGGTAACTCGAAGGAATCCAGAGTCGTATAGCTTCCTGCAGTCAAACCACCAGGACTTACTCAAATTCTTTACAGGCGAGCACATTTACACAATCGCCATGTTTTGTTTCGACAAGGAAAAACAAAAGAAAAACACTCTGTAACTACATTTAAAACCACAAGTCGGCTGTTCTGAGGGGAAACATGGCTCAAGAGTGGGTCGTCTTTACTTCACTGAAGGCAAAGAAAACGGCACAAACAAAACAACACTTCACACAAACCAGTTAGAGCAGAAACTGGCAAGTTTGATTAAAAAAAAACAACAACAATGAAATCAAACTTGAGTCCCGTCGCTGAAGCTGAAAGTCTTTATTTTACCGGTAGAGCCAGCACTCTCTAAGCTCTGTGTCGCCGTGCACGGCAGTGTCTGCTCAGATAGGCACGGTTGGCGATTCAGGCTAGCTACAAAGTCGAAGAGCCACTCACACAAGTTCGTCGATTTCTTCCTCCTGAATGCTCCGAGTCCCAAAACATTCTTTACAGGAAAGAGAAAGGCCAGCCCCGAGACCACGTCAAGCGCTTTGCAATGCTCGCTTCAAGAAAAACCGAGAGAGAGGAAAATAGACATTCTTTTGTTTTTGTTGTAATAGGCTCACTCTGTCACACACGCCACATGCTCACACTGTACACATGCTCACACACACACACACACACACACACACATCTTTTCTGTAAAGTTTCTGATCAGGATCCCCCTTTTTTTAAGTGCTCTGACGGAACCACAAACCCATAAAGCTGCTTTTCTCTCTTTTTTTTTTTTAGAAAAACAAAAAAAATATATGTATCCTGCCAATTATTGAGTTCTATAATTGTAAAAATGTTGTATTTTTTTGAACTATTCCTGCTCTTTTTGTGTTGACATTTCCCCCCCTTGTTTAAAAAAATCCCCCAAAATAACCAAAAAGTCTTGAAGTGAAGAGAGGGCAGAGCATACAGGTGTGATTCAGAGAAGAGGCGTGGGCCCTGGGTCGTGTGGAGGTGACGGGGGAGGGGATGGGGGGGGGGGGTCGTCCCCCGTTTCACTCGTTGTTGCTGCTCTCCAGGTCTTTACACTGAATGTCCCCTCCGCTGTAGACCGTGCCTGGGATCTGAACGCCGTACTTATCCACGCACCAGCAGATGCCTCGCTTGCGACCGCGGGAAGGCTTGCACTGTGAACAAGAAAACAGGAAATAGTTTTACTGGAAACAGGAAACTGAATCACAAAAGACTGCAGAGGGAAAAGAAAAAGCTCAAAAGAAGTTTATTTGCACAACTTTTAGTCATCGCTTGGGCATCGGAGAGCAGGAACTGTAAAGGGAAGAACTCCTTTTTCTACGTCCTCATAACAGGAACTGCTGGTGACTGTGGTTTTGTAGAGCGCGGCTTAAACATTTTTGTTATCCTTGTTTACATTTTGCATGGTTTAAATCTGGTTATGAAATCCACCGCCTAATATGTTAAAAATTAGCAGCATATGTAGCTCTTCTGGTGCATCAAGTCTGGCAGGAAGTTCTTAATGTTTGCTGAAATAATTCTAATCAAAGTAGGCATCAATGTAAAGTTGTATTTATAGTTATGTTGCATTGAAACAGTAACATTTAAAAGAGTGAAACCAGGTTAGAGCAACACATCTGGGTCTTAACTTCGGCGCAGTGGTGCTGCCATCTTTGCAGGGTATCCGCGGAGTCTTGAAAAGTATTAAAAGGTGATAAATCAATTTTGGGAAATTCAAGACCCTTATAAAGTATTAAAACGTCTTCTCACGGCTTTATAAAGTCTTACGTTTTGGAACAAAAAAAATCGGAATTTGATGTCCAACGGTTTGAGTCCCAAAAACATCGTAAACGTGTGTGAATTTAGTCATTTTATTTTAGAAAAGAACAGAAAACAAAGGGTGCATTAGTAATTCTTCTTTCAGAGCACCAGGGCGGGCGGTGCACAGGGTATCCGCGGGTCCTTAAAAAGCATTAAAAGGTAGTAAATTTGCATTTCCAAAATTAAGGCCTTAAATATAATTAAAAAATTATAAATAATCCCTAAATTCAGTGTCCAAAGGTCTTAAATTTCTAGGGCCCCTATGATTTCTGGGTTACGAAGATCTGAAACTCAGCAGTACACCAGACCTCTAGGGTCTAGAAGGGTCTATCATTTAAGGCTGCTATTATCTAGTTAATTCAGTAAAAAGGAGCTTTTAAAAATTATTTTCAGGTGAATGCAATACACTTCCGTAAGATATAATGCAGATCAATTATCTTGATGTTTGTTATTTTATTGCAATTTCACTTCCAATAAAGGTTTAGTCAGAACTATTTGTAAGGTGGTCACATTCCCCTTTCCCATCCCGTGAATGTAAGGTTTTAAATTTGATCAAAGCAGCCTTAAAACTGGTCTTAAAAAGTCTTAAATTTGGCTTCCTTGAACCTGCAGATACCCTGGGTGCAGAAGTTCAAAAGCACAATGTACGCTCTGGTGCTCCCGGTGAGTATTACGAACGCACCGAAATGTTAAGATGGAAGAGAATCTCGGTGAACGCTTCCGCATAACCAGAATGGCGGTGAGGTATTAAAAAAATATTGAGATGGTCTTGAAAAGGTTTTGAATTTAACTTCAAAATTCCTGCATATACCCTGTTTTGGGCAAAATCAACCCTCCACTTTGACTGCAGGTAACGTGTTTAATACTGCTTTAAAACTTTGAAGTGCACAAATAATACAACCTGTCAGGTCACCAATAATTCATCATTCTGCCAAAATAACCACATAATGTGAAATCGACGGCAATGTGAAGGCCAACTTTTAAGAATGTAGATGTTTCCAAACTAAAACCAAAATTTTCAACAGACTTGACAAATGCCTTACTTGACCAAACGGATTTTCGGTATTCACACAAAATTTGCGAGAATATTTCACGAATTGAAATCCAATTGAGAATGAAATGAGGATATATTGAGACATAATTAAGACACTTTGTGACTAAATTGAGAATGTATGTCATATACCTCACATATCCAGACATAACAGAAATAAACACCATTTCAGAGTCATTCCATGTGAAAGTTGCATGTTTTCTCACGCAGCTCAGTGAAATCCTGACCAAACACCCACCTGCTTGCGCTTGAAGAATCCTTTTCTGTCACAGTTGGGGAGGTACAGGGACAGAGCCATCACACGAGAGGTGTCCTTCATCCCCTGAATGATCCCATCCAGTTTTCTCCTGCAGGGACCCTTCAGGAAAACGCATCAGAGGGTTACAAACAAGCAACATCTTCAGTCTAATCTTCCTGTCAAACCATGAATGTCTAAACTCTTTGACTTTCAGCCGTACTTACAAACTCAGGCTCGTGCTTGTCGATGGCCAGAGGGGAGTAATCCACCGTGGAGCCGAAGGAGCGCTGCCTTCCGAGCTTCCTCCTCTGATCTTTACGCACTGCGATGACTTTTTTACTGTTCACAATGTCTATAGGGTGAAGTGGCACTTTGGCTGGATGCAGCTCCCCTGTGTTGTCTGGAGTCATGGCCTCCTCGTGCTCTCGTGACTCACGATCTGCACCAGAACAACAAAAACAATGGTTAACAGTTTCATATTGGCCTGCTTTTACAGATATAAACCAAGTGTTCATGTATGTGCAGCAATTTCCTTAAGTCAAAGCAACTTGCAATACAAATAGAAGCCATCCCTTTGGAGCTGGAGGTCTAGAAGTGTTTCTTTAAACCAGCGGTTTTGTTATAGATTCATAGAGGATCAGGTTCTTTGATTTGTTTGGAGTTTTTACCAACAGCTGACAAAAAAACTGTTTGCAGTCAAATTTGTTACCAAATCCAAAGGTTTTGTTGTCAGTCCAGTAATAAAATTCAGTTTCTGTTATCAAGACATAAACGAAGACTGAGTCTCATAGTCAGAGTTATTTTAGGTTATCCTGACTCTAGGCTTGGACGGTATACCGATTCATACCAAAAACCAGTGTTTATTTTGGTTATATGAATTTTCACATATCGGTTACTAGACAACGTTGCGAACGTTGGCAGTAGGAAAGTGTTTCAGTGGGGACTCATTTCACTGCTACACACAAACACCACAGCGTGAGTGAAACATAAACCTTTGAACCAACATTGGCGACTAGCAGGAGCTGTCACGGCGACATACAAATTACGAACCTAGAGGAACTTAATTCCAAAAAGATTCCTGACTCATTTCTTTAGTTAGTTATCTTGGGTTATCATAACTCATCTCTTTAGTTAGTTATCTTGGGTTACCATGACTCATTTCTTTAGTTAGTTATCTTGGGTTATCATAACTCATCTCTTTAGTTAGTTATCTTGGGTTATCATGACTCATCTCTTTAGTTAGTTATCTTGAGTTATCGTGACTCATCTCTTTAGTTAGTTATCTTGGGTTATGCTGACTCATCTCTTTAGTTAGTTTTCTTGGGTTATCATGACTCATCTCTTTAGTTATCTTGGGTTATGCTGACTCATCTCTTTAGTTAGTTATCTTGGGTTATGCTGACTCATCTCTTTAGTTAGTTATCTTGGGTTATCATGACTCATCTCTTTAGTTAGTTATCTTGAGTTATCGTGACTCATCTCTTTAGTTAGTTATCTTGGGTTATGCTGACTCATCTCTTTAGTTAGTTATCTTGGGTTATGCTGACTCATCTCTTTAGTTAGTTATCTTGGGTTATCATGACTCATCTCTTTAGTTAGTTATCTTGGGTTATCATGACTCATCTCTTTAGTTAGTTATCTTGGGTTATCATGACTCATCTCTTTAGTTTGTTATCTTGGGTTATCATGACTCATCTCTTTAGTTGGTTATCTTGGGTTATCATGACTAATCTCTTTAGTTAGTTATCTTGGGTTATCATGACTCATCTCTTTAGTTAGTTATCTTGGGTTATCATGACTCATCTCTTTAGTTAGTTATCTTGGGTTATCATGACTCATCCCTTTAGTTAGTTATCTTGGGTTATCATGACTCATCTCTTTAGTTAGTTATCTTGGGTTATCATGACTCATCTCTTTAGTTAGTTATCTTGGGTTATCATGACTCATCTCTTTAGTTGGTTATCTTGGGTTATCATGACTAATCTCTTTAGTTAGTTATATTGGGTTATCCTGACTCATCTCTTTAGTTCGTTATCTTGGGTTATCATGACTCATCCCTTTAGTTAGTTATCTTGGGTTATTATGACTCATCTCTTTAGTTAGTTATATTGGGTTATTATGACTCATCTCTTTAGTTAGTTATATTGGGTTATCATGACTCATCTCTTTAGTTAGTTATCTTGGGTTATGCTGACTCATCTCTTTAGTTAGTTTTCTTGGGTTATCATGACTCATCTCTTTAGTTAGTTATCTTGAGTTATCGTGACTCATCTCTTTAGTTAGTTATCTTGGGTTATGCTGACTCATCTCTTTAGTTTGTTATCTTGGGTTATCATGACTCATCTCTTTAGTTTGTTATCTTGGGTTATCATGACTCATCTCTTTAGTTTGTTATCTTGGGTTATCATGACTCATCTCTTTAGTTTGTTATCTTGGGTTATCATGACTCATCTCTTTAGTTAGTTATCTTGGGTTATGCTGACTCATCTCTTTAGTTTGTTATCTTGGGTTATCATGACTCATCTCTTTAGTTTGTTATCTTGGGTTATCATGACTCATCTCTTTAGTTTGTTATCTTGGGTTATGCTGACTCATCTCTTTAGTTAGTTATCTTGAGTTATCGTGACTCATCTCTTTAGTTAGTTATCTTGGGTTATGCTGACTCATCTCTTTAGTTAGTTATCTTGGGTTATGCTGACTCATCTCTTTAGTTAGTTATCTTGGGTTATCATGACTCATCTCTTTAGTTAGTTTTCTTGGGTTATCATGACTCATCTCTTTAGTTATCTTGGGTTATGCTGACTCATCTCTTTAGTTAGTTATCTTGGGTTATGCTGACTCATCTCTTTAGTTAGTTATCTTGGGTTATCATGACTCATCTCTTTAGTTAGTTATCTTGGGTTATCATGACTCATCTCTTTAGTTAGTTATCTTGGGTTATCATGACTCATCTCTTTAGTTAGTTATATTGGGTTATCATGACTCATCTCTTTAGTTAGTTATCTTGGGTTATCCTGACTCATCCCTTTAGTTATGCTGCTATAGACTCAGACTGCTGGAGGACAAACTGACTACATCTGGCTTTCCTCTCTCTACTCTCCATGTTTGTAGTTCTATCACTTTTCCTGAATCTGATTTTCTTTGTTCAGAGCATTGAGATATTATGAACTGGACCTTTTTATATACAAACTTTTTAAACAGTAAGATTATGAAAATCACAAATTAAATTTTGCACATTTATGTTTTATTTACTTCCCATGTGAAGTTCCCGTTCCCCCAGGGGGCGCTGTAGTCTCAGAGATCTCAGCGGCCCTCTTGATGGGGTATTTACAGGTTTGGGTCTTTTATCCTAAATCCGGCCCCTCCCGGCCCCATTTTCCTATCTTTGGGGCTCAGCCTCTTAAGCCCGGACCCCCAGCCTAAGGTTCTTTGAGGCCACAAAAAGAGGCCCTCCACCCCCACCCCTTTTGGCTTAGCCTTTCCATAAGCATGGAGTTGTTGTGGGGACTTTGCCAGGCCCCGGCCGGCTGTAGCGGTGGTGCCAGCGGATGACCCTGGTTATATTTATCTGACAAGGAAACCCGGCGTGGCGCGCTAAAAGCCAGACGTGCTGAACCAGAGAGGAATGTGCATGTGCTGCTAAGAAGACCAACCTGCCTCCATAGGTGGAGGAAATGTTGTTTAACAAGCTGATATAACGTTGTTCACAGGCCCGTTGGTAGACAGCCATTGTTAAAACCGAGCACTGAGACGTAACAAGGACTCGAGCTCCGAGAACTTAATGTTCAAAGAGCCTGACACAGCATGAGCGTCTGGGAGTCTTTGGGAGGGGAGGGGAGGGTGAGGCTGAAGGCGGGAGGAGGAGGATGAGGGGGGGGGGGGGGGGGGGGGGGGGGGGGGGGGGGGGGGGGGGGGGGGGGGGGGGGGGGGGGGGGGGGGGGGGGGGGGGGGGGGGGAGTCAGGTTGATTACCAGAATTGGGTCTTTGGCTTCTGCACTGCACTCCCATCTCTTTGAAATGAATCTAAGAACTCATGACTTGGCAGAGCTGCGTTTAGATGTGTCCTTGTGTCTCTTCGCCCAGACAAGGCTAACACTAGCTATGAATACATACTCCAAACAAACATTCCTGTGCACACCGTGCACGTGACCGCCGTGGTAAAAACTCATTACTTCTGTTCTGAAGTCCAGTCACTTCACTGGGAGCCTCACAGCTGAAAATGTGCATTTTTTTGTTTTGTGTGTCATTTTTATTAAAAGACATTCAAAACAGCCTGAAAAGACATGAAGAGAAACTGAGAAGAAGAAATGTAAAATTCAATCAGCTCCCATATGTGATTAAAACCAGCACTCGCAGTGTCCCTAACTTCATCTGTTCTGATGTTGGACCTTCAGTCCGGCCACAGAAACTCAGTTTTTCCATGCTATGGTTACTGAGCTTGTAAAGGAGGCTTAGAGGGTCTGGTTTAACTCCTGAAACTCGGCCAAGATGCTGGACGGAGGCCAAGTGAGCCGACTCATGTGCAGTTCCTTTTATTCGTCCAAAGCTGTGCTGCTATCTCTCCTTCTCTCTCTCTCCTTCTCCTCGAGCCAAAAGATTTCATTAGGACGAGAGGAGCGGAGCGGCCAAAGGAGGTGCACCTGATACTTCTCTGTTTAAAAATTAACATCTGCTCACAATTATGCTTCATGAATATCCCAAGTTTCTTAAGTCCAGTCCTGACACAGAGGCTGCGTCTCTTTTGGACGTTTCTCCTGGATCTTTAAGGCTATAATTACAGCATTAAGACAGCGAAAAATAAATAAATAAAAGGAGAGGGGGAAAATCAATTCTCCCACCTTGCATTGGATTTCCAAGCATTACGCCACCACGTTTGTTCTGCCCTCCTCTAGATTCGGTCAGCGGCTGCACCGCCTCTGAAATTACATCTTTACCAGATGTAAGAACGAAGTGAATAGAGGTGCTGTTTAATCTCATCTGGGGCGGGGAGACAAGATAATTGTGGGGATAAACAAGCCTGAAGACCTGTGACATTTAAAGGACGGATGGTGTAACTCATCCTGCAGCATCGCCCGGCGCTGCCGCTGCTTAATATTTGATAACAAGTCTGATAACGCCGCTTGTTTCCAGAGCAGGGAGGGACGGCACGGAGCGGAGAACGCGTTCGGTCCTGCTGACCGAAACACAAAGAAATTTTAAAAACTTCAACAAAAGTTAGAAATGCCACATTAAAGAACCTAATGCTAAAATGCATCCTGCAGGAATCTCTCACTATTCCTGCTGAGAAAACAATGTGATGGTAAAATACCTTAAATGAAAAGGTTTTGAAATAATGTTGCATTTGAAATTTATGTAATTTGGAGCCTTTTTTAGATGCCAGCAAGAGACTGGAGCAACACTTTCCCCCTGTGCAATGGTTACGCCCAATTTTTGGATGAAACCAACCCTTTTGAGTGGCGGTTTATGGAACTCTTGAGGTGTTTGGTTGTCTGTACACTGTAAAAAAAATTTTTTTATTTTTACAGTAAAAAACTGGCAGCTGTGGTTGCCAGAATAATTCCGTAAACAATACTGTGCACATGTAAAAAATTTTACTGAACAAATCATAATTAGATGAAATAATACAGATGAAAAGTCAAAGGAGACAGAGCCTTTTCATCTGTAGCTCTAAGGCGTCTGTATTACTGTAGTAAACACGGTTTGATCAGTAAAAATGTTTACAGTTCACAGTATTTTTTACTGAATTTTTCTGGCAACCACAGCTGCCAGTTTTTTACTGTAAAAATTAAATTTTTTTACAGTGTACTTCACTGGAATCAAGGTAACTGAGGCATTCTTTAAAGCATGTTACTTTATTTTAGGCTTGGGCGGTATTATGGTAATATTGTATACAGCCGATGTTTAAAAATACAAACAGTATCGGTTTCAGTACCGTCATGAAAAAAATGCACGGTTGGAGTTGGATTGCCGGTGAGCCGATGGTAACTTTGGGCTGGTCCGGACCAGGACGGGTCGGTCGTACACCCAACGATCTGCTCTCTTTAATCGGCACTTCCTTCCGGCAAACTCGTACGACCGCAGGTGTGTTCGCGCACACTTACAACACTTAAGTCAACAGCGGAAAAATCCCCCCCGACAACCCACAACGTAGCCGTCTGAACCGAACATCAGCTGTAGGTGCTCATGGTGGGAGCCTTGACCGAAAATGGCCAGGCCAAATCATGGTCCCAGTCCAACCAGTAATACCGTACACCGCGGGAAAATGCGGAGGACGTTTGTTGGTTTCAAAATTTGGATACCGCCCAAGTCTTAATGGCAGATTGGCTGCAGATAATTTAAAAATGACCCCAAAAACACATAAAATCCTATAATAGTAAAAGTATACAAGTAACTGATTTCATATTCTGAGGACACGCTGACTTATGTGACTATTTAATCTGTCTCTACTGCTCTACTGGGACTCTTCTGTTGATGTCACTCTTTTTGCATAGAAGCAAACAAAAATGGTTTTTAAAATTCTGGTAGTTTTCTTTCTGCTGCGCAAAATAGAACACGTTTTACGCACGACATCACTAATATTTCCAAACTATCATCATTAGTTTTACAACTTTCAATTTAGCACAAAAGGGGGTGGGGCTACAAGACGCAGGAAGTGACAGAATCTTGCTCCAATCCATACAGTCTGCAGTCTATAAACTATTAACAGCTCGTTAGTGGTATAGAAATCTATTTCTCCAAACAAAGGCTGTTCAGGAAGTCATCTACAACCGATATAATAAATATTTATACATTTTACATGACATGTCATGACGTTCCCTCGAATTCATTGAGAAGGACTCAGAACTTAGACCTGTTCGCCCTGTGGTCTGAGGAATTTGTTGTTCCGTTTCTGAATATGCAGGAAATAACTCTTCCAGCTGTATTGTGCACACAGAAAAATGTTCACTGCAATCAAAAAGTGTCCTGCTTTTCTGAATGCACGGTATAAATAGCACCAAGAACAATTCAAGGATCATAAATTGCAAAACAGGACTTTTGAGAGGATGCAATTGTTTTTTTCTCCAACGGGGGAAATGCAGCTATAGGTAAGCAACCCGAGCTGTTTACGGCCTCCGCGACATGCGAGCCATGTGAAGGGTAAATTATGAGAGCGAGGCGCACGGCTCTTCTACTGTACACGGCTAATTTTGGTCTGAGGTTTTGTCCCGTATTTGGGTTTTGGGTTTTCAACAAGCCGCACGCATGCATGCTCCGTCTTTTCGGGTCACCGCCGCCACAACACAATTGCTGGGTGTGACGAGTTTCTGGCTCCCTTTGAGTCGCAGAATCAGCGATTTTCTCAAGAGCTCCTGGATGAGCAGAGGCGATGTTTTAAAAGAAAACTTCTTCGGCTTCTGATCGTTCCACCTATCCTCTCCGTAGTGGGCAACTATCTTGCAAAATTTCCTTCTGCAATTTAGTCACAAAGTGTCACCATTCTGCCTCAGTTTGTTCACATTTGACTGTTTCTTTATCATTTCTTCACACACTACTCCAAAAGGTTTTTCCCACTTTGCTGAAAATGACTCGAGAAAGGATCCAGGCTCACATTTTGAGGTCTATAACAGTAGATCTTCGTATAGGCTCAGTTATGAGAGCTCGTATCGTGCACAGCAGCCAGTCAGCAGAGTCACAATCTTCTCCCAGTCTCTTTTAGTCTCTCTGCTGCGACTCGGTAAGCAGCTGATGATGTGAGCGTGGAAAAAGCAGATGGTAACGCTCAAAGCTGAACGGCTTTATTAAAGTAAGTGATGACATGAGTTTCTTTTATGGTGATTACAAATTCCATGGCGACGGCGAGACCACGGTGCACATGTGAAGTTTTCACGCAGATACGAAACATCCTGCAGCTCCTTAAGCCAACTGATGATTGTAAATATTTCAAAAAACCACTAGCTGAGATTGTCTGGCAGCGTATTAAACGTGCAGCAGGTTTCCTGAGCTCAGTACTGATGTCCAAGTGAAAGAGGAGCGTTCTGCATTTGGAACCACACCTTACTCATCTTTTATTTCTTGGCACGGACCGGTCTGTTATAACACGAGACCCTCTTAGAAGCCTGGAGGATGAAAGCCATGAAGTCATATCTGTTGGCAGGACTTCCTGGGTCTGATTCCTTCGTGGAGCGCTAACAGAGAACATACCACCGCTTGAGCCTTACAATCCAAGCAGCTCTCAGGATCACACAGGAGGGAGGTGAAGCGCTTCTCTCGTGGTCATAGGGTTGTTTCCTGCTCAACGGCATGACAGCAAACGCTCCTCTCTGTTATTGTTTCACTCTTTTAGTCAATATTTAGAAGGCAGCAGCTCTCAGGGCCCTGTGAGCGCGGCGGACACTTGAGCTCCTCCTCCTCCTCACTCAGCTGGTGCAGGCAGCTGCAACCAAACCCAGCAGAAAACCAGAGGCTCACCTCCCCACTCTGCAGAGCTGTTTGACCCATCAAGGTCAAAGGAAAGGCATCCTGAAACCTTGGAGGCATGAATGAGCGTCTGTGCAGGGAATGCAACAGAAGAGGCAGGAAAAGATGCTACGATTAGCTCTGAGCGTTGAAGCACCGTCGGTACTATCCTGTCATTTTAGGCTTTCATGCAGCTTTGAACAAAAAAAAAAAAGCTTTAAAACCTGTATATGAGCCAAAAACACTCAGTGTTTACATGCACATCTAAGTCGAGCTATAGGTTGATCTTATGTTAATGAACTGGGAGCCTTTATCCTAGCTTACATGTCTGTTAGAAAACCGAACTCGCTCCACTCCGCTACGATAGGTGGCGCCATGTCATGTCAGCGTTCTGCCGGTTGTTTACTTAGCGTTTAAAAACTCTTGTTTTTAGGGATGCACCAATACCGATATCGGACCAATACCATATACTCGTTAAAGTTAATCGATACCATTATCGGTATCAGGCCGATACCATATGCTCGTACTTATTAAAGTTAACCGAAAATAGAAGAAAATAGAACCTGTCTTCCAATTCATTGCTTATTTTTTGTGCGGTAGAAGTATCAGTGTGGGTACTCGGTATCGGCAAGTACTCAGATTCAAGTATCGGTTTGAATAAAGTGCGGTAGAAGTATCGATGTGGGTACTCGGTATCGGCAAGTACTCAGATTCAAGTATCGGTTTGAATAAAGTGGTATCGGTGCATCCCTACTTGTTTTAAATGCTTCCATCCGTTAGCAGCCCTATTGGGGCAGCTGAGAACTGTCGGTTTTTATCTTCCCTTCTCTTTCCCTCTTAATAAAACATATTTCTCTCTGTTATGCACATGGCAGCCCGGGTTCACTATGTAACAAGTTCCTGATTGACAGGACGCTGTCTTTCTGGCAATAAAGTTGATTCTGATCAAATCGAATTTTCTCGGGCGTCTTCATGTACCAAGCTGTTCGTTTGTTTTTGCCGCCATCGTCTTCTACCGCTACTGATTTGTTTGTAATCCCACTTCCGCGATCTCGTCACTCCCGGAGGAGGAGCGTCTAGCCGGCGTTAGCTCGGCTGAGCCGTTTACATGCAGACGAAATCGAGCTCCAACTGGGAGCTTCGGCTCAGTTAGATCCAGTTCGACTTCAGCTGGACTAACCTGTTTGAAAAAACGACTTCAGTCGATTTAAGGCAATAGTTCGGTTTTCTAAAGTCCATGTAAACGCACTGAGTGAGAAATCTCCCCATAGAGAACAATGGAGGCTTGATGAAACAGGTGAGAAAGCCCCGCCCCCTTTGGAGCTCTGTATCTCAAGTCAACAGGAAGTTGGACATCATGCGACTGAACTGGTGTTTTGATACTATTTTTGCTTTTTTACTTCATCCAGATAAATTTTTTTCCACAAAAAGTTCAACTCACAGTTGCCTAAACCTCTAAAATATTTCACGAACAAACTTTATACCCAAAACCTTTTTAGTAAAAACACAAACTATTCATCCCAACGTTTGTAGCTCTGTCTTCTTCTGCCTGCTGCGTCCCTCTCTGCTGCAGGACTGATGGTTTTCTCAGTCCACACTCAGGCGTCCGCTGTAGCTCAAGTTTTTCTCTTCAAAACTGGAAACAAGGGGTGTTTTGAACTCCTACATAAAGCGCCGTAGAATCATGAAAGTTTAAAGGTATGAAGATCACAGCCTTCTATTGATCACAGAACATTTTCCAACAAACTCTTACTTCTCAAACAGCAGCTGTTTGGTTTAAGGTTGACGTTACGGACTCATTGGTTTTGCTGTCCGGTGTGTTGTCACCATCGGTGGTTACCATGGTGACCCTAATGAGCCACTGGCAGCAGCATTAACATTTCTGCTTGTTCTTTTTACACATCTTTCATACCTGTCTCAGCTTAGATTACAAAGTTGTTTAACTGGATGACGCCCATCAGAGCGCTTTCTCTAATAGGAGACAAACTGCAAAATGTTCCCAAAGAACAAAACGATTTGGTGTTGGAACCTGGTTTCAGAGGAGAACTCATCAATGTGTCCCCGTGCATGAGGACACAACGGTACAAAGTTGTCATCACAAAGAAAACACAAACGCCCACAGAGCCCCGCCCGGCCTATACGTGAGCCTGCACACATTCCCCTGCCTTTACGTTGTCGGTGAGTTATTCACAGACCACATTCTGCTCCGAATCCAACCTGACACCTCAACAGATGAAATAAAACCAGAAATGAAACGAGGCCAGTTTTCTGTCTGAGGCTCTCTCCTGACAGTGGAGCTGCTGCACTGTGAAAAAGCTTAAATCATTTAAGACAACTGGCTCCCTCCCTCCCTCACTCTGTCTGCCTTCCCCTCTTTTCTCTCATGCATGCAGATTTAGTGGTAATCCGACTCCAAACACCAGCCTGAGGATCGCCTGCAGAACCACATAAGTTCAGCTGGACCAGGAGAGCAGAGCATCCTGACTCGGACCTCTAGAGCTGATTCCATAACAGCTCCAGAGAGATGATGGAGACCAAACAACACTCATGTTTCCAAACTGTTTGATTATAGAAGCAGAAACTTGTTATAAAACTATGATTTGGATCCGGTGCGCCTGGTGCGCGCGCGCTGCAGGCGCACCGGATCCGCGGTGCGCTTCTGCAGCGGATGAAGTTGCACCTGAGCCGCGCGCCCTGCAGCCGGCGCGCGTCTTACCTGCGGACGGGAGCGCGGGTTTGTATCCCTTCTCGTTCGTGCACATTCCTCTACCGTGGAGGAGCGCGTGCAAGGGCTTCTCCTCGCCGCTCCTGGGCAGGCACCGGAGCCCCTTGGTGCAGGTCCCGGTGTAAACGCCGCACGCCTGCCCCTCGACCAGCGCGCACGTCAGGCAGCAGCCGCAGCCCGGCTCCTTCACCAGCTGGCACCCCACCGGGACCGGGGGACACATGGACAGCGCCTTCTCGTCGCAGGGCTCGCAGGGCACGTAGGAGCCCCGGCACCGGGACACCCCCAGGATGAAAGTCACCAAGAGGCAGAAACTCAGAAACATCGTTCCCTCCCAAAGTCGAAGCGCTAATGGACACGAAGTCTGCGCCAGATAATCCGATCCCTACCGTTAAAGCCTTTTATCCAGCAGATCTGGTAAAAAAAAAAAAAAAAAAAAAAAAATCAATAAAAAAATAAATAATCAGACCGCAACATCAAGACATAAACGGATCTATGGAGGAGACGTCCTCTGGAGGAAAAGACAGCCAAAGTCTGCGCCTGCCTGTCTCCTTCTGGTCCTCGGTACTTTCTCCACCAGGTCTCCTGAGCAGACTGATCCACTTCAGACCTGCGTTGCTTTTTAAAACAGCCCAAACCCCCAAACAGCAGGAGGAGAAGGGAGGCGCACTTGTTCACGGCCTGGCAGGAGGCCAGCAGCAGCAGCAGCAGCAGGAGGAGGAGGAGGAGGAGGATCGCTCCTCTGAGCTCAGGGAGAGGAAATGTTCTAAAAGCTGCACCAGGTGTTGGCTGAAAACGAGAAAGATGCTGCCTTTTTTCTTTTATTGTCCATCATTTAGTTAATGACAGAACACAGGAGTGACTTTATTCTGATGTCGGTGGAGGAGCTGCACCTGTTGCTTCCACCGGACACCGTTTGCGTTCGAGGCGCATCCACGCACGGCGCAGTGCGTGTCACGAACTCTGAGATTTCATTTACAGCCTGCACGCGGAGCAGAAAGCGCCAGAAACTGCATGCATCCTCTCTGTGCGCAGATTTAGGTGCGTGTTTTTTTTTTTTTTTTTGCAGCATAAATGTCCAGGCTGCTCCCTGGAGGTTTTATCCAACATTATTCCGACTCAAACGGCCGCTAGGAGGCGCTGCGTGGTAACAACGCTCAAACTCTGCAGAAATCTAAAACAAAAATCAGCTTTAAAATCAAAGTTAGAGCTGTAATAACTTCTGGATTTGAGTCTAAAAGTGAAGCTACTAAATTTTTAGCTTTAAAAAAAAAAAGTGTCTTAAAAGTTGCATCATTTCACCCAAAACTCTGATGCTGATGACTTAAAAATACGCCTTTTTATCATTTATTTGTCAAATTTGTTCATGTTTTATTACTTTAACTATGAATAAACTTTATAATTCTATTTTTGATTTTTCTTTCCTGCTTTTTGCTTACATTTCTCCATCGGTGATGTCACCTCGCTTCTTTTTGCTCTCATGCCTCTTTTTTTTTTTTTTTGTGAAAGTCCAAAAGTGTTTTTTTTTTTTTTTTAAGCAATGAATCCAGCAGCCGCAGAAATCAAACTGCTACAAGTAACCTCACAGCAGGAGCTCCCAAAACCAAAAGGAGTGTCTGAGGCCTCGGAGGCGTAAATCTGAGCTACTTTTGTGACGATGAAGAGATGAAGACAGTAAAGCAGTGGGGGTTAATGATGCATCTGGGGGGGAACAGGTTACAAAGACAAAAACAGGAGTGTGTATTGTCCACATTATGATCTCAGAGGGAACTCAATGTTCCAGCTCCGCTCTTCCCCTCCGCTCTCATTCTTTGCTCGATGCAAATCCTAATTCCCCCAGGATCTGTTCATGCATCAATCCATCTGTTCCTCCCTCGGCACCACCCTCCTCCCATTCGAGCTTCGTTCTGACTTAAAGGGACACAAGCGAGGTTCCCCCTGTTCCAAAGTGCAAACTCATGTCTGAATGTCTTGTTTGGGAGGTGTTAGGATGTGAGGACTCATCACTGAGGTCTCCGACTGCATTAGAAATACAGAACTATGGGACATTTTAATGTTCAGCTGAGAGAGAGAGAGACATTATTAAAGCAGCAGAAGCTTTTAAAATGAGAACAAAAAGCAAACTGTTGAAGGAAGTTACTCTGGAATTTAAAGGAGGGTATTAAATTGAATATTTAGTTATTTTTAAAGTGTTTTTATGGTTAAAAGTTGTAAATAATTCCCATTTTTCCCACTGTAGCTTCCTGAACAGACTCTGTTTGGAGAAATAGATGAGCTGGTGATGCATCCTGCAGGAATATTGCAATTTTTGCATTGTAAAAAATATATAATGTTAAGTAAATGATGGTGTAAAGATGTTGGCTCATAAATTTAGTCAGATTTTAACATTTTCTTCTAAATGGATCCAAACGATTTACACTTAAAGGGATACAATGCAATTTTGCTTGTTTTTAGCACCCCCTGGTGTCAGTTTTAAATCACTGCTGTAAAAATGTTAGCATTGTTTCTGCTTAGAAACAACTAAATCTACCTGTTAAATGTCTCCTCAGCCTTCATTGCTTTCTACTGGAGCGGTTCATTACTCATTCAAAGAAATCAGCTGTTCAAGCAGGGAAAGATGGGAAAAAATCAGGAATCATGAGCTAAAAACACTCCGGAGCTAGCATAACAGCTAGCCACATTGGGTTAGCCTAACACTCGTGAGATACGTGACTTTGAGACTTCAGGGCACCGGACCAGAGACTCAGAAGTTACAAACGTGGTATTCTGGATCCAAGCAGCAGATGGAGCTGAGTGACTTCATTAACCCTGTAAAGGGTCAGATTAACTAGGGATGCACCGATATCGGTATCAGGCCAATACCGATACCATGTACTCGTACTCATGAAAGTTAACCAATACCAGTATCGGTATCGGGCCGATACTAATACCATACACTCGTACTTGTTAAAGTTAACCAAAAATAGAACCGGTCTTCTAATTCATTGCTCCGGAGTGATGCACGTGCACAATTGTAGAGGTGAGGTTAAAGGGAGCGGGAAGGGGAAGTGATGTTTTGGATGGGGGCGTGGTATCTAGGCTTGGGCGGAATACAAATTTTAATACCGTCAAACTTCCTCCACACTTTCCTGAAGTATACGGTATTACCGTGACCAGGGTTGGACTGGGACTATAATTCGGCCCGGGCATTTTTGGTCATGGCTCCCACCATGAGCACTTGCAGCTGATGTTCGTTTCGGACAGCTACCGCTGTTGAATGAAACGCTGTAAGCTCGTGAACACACCCGCGAGCTCGCGCCACAACAAGGAAATGCTGTTGACTGAAGCCCTGAGCTCGCACGAATCCGTGCACTCTCTGTTCTTTCATTTCTGAGATGGAAACGGAACAACCGGAAGTAGCTGTTATTTGGTCTCTGCCTGGTCAAAATAAAATCGGAAATATGGCCAAATCCCGACGTTGACTGCAGCTATACGAGCTCGCGTAGCAACAAGGAAGTTCTGAGTAAAACGAGCCGCTCGGATAGCGGACTGCACCAGCGCCCCAGACCGGCCCAAAGTTACCATTGGCTCACCGGCAGTCCAGCGCTGACCGTGCATTTTTTTCATGACGGTATTGAAACGGACACCGTTGCTAATTTTCAATACCGGATGTATACGGTATTACCGTAACACCGCCCAACCATAGTGGTATCAAAATATTCTCTCTCAGTCAAATTCTCCAGACTGTAGCTTTAATTTACATCTTATTTCTGTGTCCATTGGAAATGAGTGGACGCTTAGAGATTCATTACAAAGTTTGATTTATTTATTATTTAATACTTTAACAGCGCCACTTTGCCACAGCTGCCATCTCTGGATGTTTTACAACACACCGTCTTCACCTGGTGTTAAAAAGTATTTTGCTGCCTTCTAAATTTTGTGTGGCATTAGTTCTTTAACTTTTAAACTAATTATACTTTATTTATTTGGAATTCAGGTTTTTTTTTTCTCCACATGCATTCATTTCACCAGCAGCAGCTAAACGTAGCTCCTCCTTTGCATCCAGGGATCGTAGTCCTTAATATTTCTACTGAAAAAACAAAAACAGTTTTTTGTGTTCTAGTGTATTCAAAACAGATTTACTAAAAAAAAAGTTTGTTATTCTCAACACATGGGTTTGCAAATGGACTTGTTGGACTCGCCCAGTATCAGCTGGTGCAGAGACACTGGGTGTAGTTTAGTGCAAAGAACAAGTTTTCTACATGAATCAGAACAATGCTCTGGTGCAGAGATGGGTTAGAACTTTAATGTTTGATTCTAGTTTACATAAATGACATCAGTCAAACAAACTGTTAACAATTTGAACTTTTTTCAGTTTTTTAATAATTTGTTTGTTTATGAAACATAAAGCAGATTTTCAGGTATATTTTTTACCTGAAACCAAACAGGAAACTTTGATATTAGAGGAGCGAGGACGTGATTTGTTTTGGGGTGTTAATTCCGTGTTGCATCTTTGCATTTCCATACATGGAAAATACCCAGAGACCTCACTTCCTGTTCCGCTTCATCAAGTCATCACTTAACGTGCACACACAGGGAGTGTGTGGTACACAAACACTCACAAACAGTCCTGTTTCCAAGGACGTGCAGAAAGGTGTTGCTGTGTTTCTGCAGAAAGCAGAGTGAGCTCGTTAGCTCTGGTGGACAAAAACTGCAGAACAAAACTCCGAAAGCTGCAGAGTCCAAAACAGAGTTTGTGGTAAAAGAAATTAAACCAATAATCAACAAGCCTTACTGCAGGATTGTTCATATTTATCCTGTAAAAATGATGCATTAGAGAATTTTCTTTATGAGAAATCAGATTTATTTGGGAGTAAAATGTGTGTGCAAAAGATTAAAGCTCCTTCTAATTTTTGTTTTTGTTAATTGTCAAAGTGGACTTAATGAAACATTCTCCAGACTTTCTGAAGCTTTCTGACTGTATTCTGTGTTCCTTTTCGACCTTTCTACCTCACCATCACAGCATCTTGTTTGATCTAAAAAATGCAGAAAGTGGAAAAATGAAAGAAAAAAGAAAAAAATTCAGATTAAAAAAACTTCCACTGGTTGATGAGTCTTTAAGAAGAAACCAATCCATTACAGGACCTGAGAGACGCTTCGTCCTTCAGTCAATCACCCAAGACTTTGGAATCATCTTGTTTTTTGAACTGTTAACTTTGTTTTTTCATAGATTTAAATAAAATGGACAAATTGTGACTGACTGCTGGTAACAAAGAGCCTAACCCCCCCCCCCGTCTAAAACTGGCTTATCCCTTGAGTTATGGAGATTTTTTAACATCTGGATGATTCGTTGGTCAGAATTAAAATCATTCCTGAGAACGAAAAAACTTCAGAAGTTATGTAGAACCATCGATAAACAGATCTTTAACCATTAACTTATACATAATAACAACATAGAGAAAAAATATTGGTATTTAGTTAATTATAATAACACTTTTTACTGAAACATGTCCTTATTTTGTAGATTTTTAAAAGTTTTTCAGTTAAATTCGGTGTGTTTTATCACAATGTTGAAGCTAAACTACGCTCTACCAAGTGGTTGATCCATTAAAGATTAAATGATAAAGAAAGGATTCCTGTTGGGTGTAGTTGACAGTATGACATCACAAATGAGGCTTTAAAGCAGAAAGCTGCCCCTTGAAATGTTTGCTCCATTAAAAAGAGAAGAAATTCTATTTTTCAGTGGCTCAAAAATAAACATTTGACCCCGAATCATAAAGTCCATGGCATGTATCATTAGACGTCAGTCATCTGACCAGAAGGTTGAAGGACATCTGTAGGGATGTTGAGTCAGGTTATCAAAAGGTTAGGACATGAAGGAGGGTCAGATAATCCAGATTATGTCATTGGATTAGCGTATTCCGTAACGCTACAGATCCATGGCGAGCCAGCCAGGAGTCGAACCTAGAATCTTCTGATGTGTAATCATGCTTCTGATCAGGGCCGGATCCAGGGCTGGACTGGGACTAAAAATCGGCCCGGGCATTTTGAGCAGAGTCCAGCCCACCAGCTGAAAATACACATGCGCATGCACGCACACACACACACACATGCACGATAAATTACGGGAGAGAATAATGATTGAATTTCAAGATATTTTCATGAACTATTTATTCATGACAGGAATAAACAGCACAATATATTTCCTCAAACATTGAGACATTTAAAAGTGAAAAAGAGAAAGGAAGGTAAGAAAAGCTGATCTGGTCTGGTATGTGTACAGATGTTGTGTCAAAAACTTTATATAGTACTTACTAAGAAGAACCACTTGAACAATGAACGAAGGATGATGGGATCCTGAAAAATATAACAGAGGAACATAGATGTGATGAATATTAAAATGTATACATGACAGATTGTGAATGAGTGATATATCACAGATGATAGACTCACCTCATCAATAAACAGTATCAGCAGGTAAAACAAATATTTCTTCAAACACAGTAACCTCTAAAAAGTGAAAAGAGTCAGAACGGTGAGAAAGTATACTGGACATGATCAGATGATCACAGTACTGGTATCTTTAGTCTATAATAGAGTTTAATCCTGTATTCTAGACTGTACTCACCAAGAAGAAACCACGTCAGGTTTCAGAAAATGAGTGACATCATCCTATAAAAGACAGTTACTGTATATGTTAAGGCTGGAAGAAAACAGCTGTTTGTATTTATATAATACCTCATTCTAATATTTATTCTACTAATTCTGATGAATTCTAATAGAAACATTTTCTGAGCATCAAGTTGGATTAAAACCTTTAGACTCTTTGAACTTAAAGTTGAACCTGATCATATCTGATCCATTCTAAGTGTTTTGATGATTGTATTTGACCTCATAGAAGGAGCCTCTCAGCCACCCTGTCAGAGTCCACAGTCCAGTCACTGGAGGATGTCCTTTCAGTGACCGTCAGCAGAAACATTTCTGAAACACACAATAAGGAATAAAAAATAAAAATATTAATAACAACATGAAATATGTTCTAAACTGCTGTGTCTGATTAGTCCAGTTTAGTTAGACAACTAGTAATCGATCTGTGTCTTTTGGTAACATGACCTGGAAACTATTGATTTTAGGGTTTAAACCGACTGGATATTTATTGATGGTCCGTGAACGGCCCTCCGGTAGACGGTACCGGTCTAACCACAGGCCATTGGGCATAGCGGGCAAATGCCCGCTATGCCCAATGGCCAGTCCACCCCTGGCCGGATCTAGCCAGCCCCATTAAGGGGGGGCCGGTAGAATATCGGGGGGGCCAGTCTGGACATGCTAAGAATTTTTTGGTCATCACCCCCCCCCTCCCCAATCCCTTAAATGCATCAAAAACGACACCATCATCATATCAGTTCCTCTATCCATAGATTTATTTTCATATTTGATCCCTACCCTCTGCATTTACCCGGGCTTGGGACGGAACAAGTAGGACACTGGATGATGCCCTGTTGAGGCTGACCTCATCTGTTTGTTTTGTTTGGGGGTTTTTTGTTCTTTTTTGTGGTTTTTTTTTTTGTGTGTTCTTTTTTGTTTTTTGTTATTTTGTGTTTATTGTGTTCTTTTTTGTTTTCTGTGTTCTTTTTGTGGTTTTTGTTCTTTTTTTGTTTTTTGTGGTTTTAGTTTTTTTGTGTTCTTTATTGTTTTTTTGTTATTTTTGTGTTTATTGTGTTCTTTTTTTCTTTTGTTCTTTTTTGTGTTTTTTGTTCTTTTTTGTGTCTTTTTTTGTTCTTTTTTGTGTCTTTTTTTGTTCTTTGTGTTTTTTTGTGGTTTTTGTTTTTCTTTCTTTCTGTGTCATTCATCAGTAGCTACTTTGAATGAGGACAAATGGACGAGAGCGCTCACTCTGACCATTTTTCACTGAAATATTTTTGAAATTTGTTATTTCTGCATGCAGTCGCGTTTGGGGGGCAGTCATGGAATTTGGGGGGCAATGCCCCCCCCTTGCCCATGCCTACATCCGGCCTCGCTTCTGATGGACTCCGTGCACCCCGGCTGGTGGAGGGGCGTTTAGGCTGCAGGGCTCTGATTGAAGAGTGGGTTTGAATTCTGATCTGGTCAAGGCTCCGGTTGTGACTGCAACGCACCACCGACTGGCCTGAGTGGACGCAGAGGCTTCAGCGGAGTATATGATTACATAGTAAATTATTCAGTGGATCAAAACCTAAACATAAAGCCATTCATTTTCTAAGCCAGCTCATAAGGAGAGAGAAAAACGAAGATTAAGCTCTGAGACATGCTGGGATCGTGTGACTGGAAGTGGTTTGTTGTTTTTGTGGACGCAGATGGAGCATTGCTTTCTTATTTTTATTTTTCTGTGAGTTTTCACCAGTGAATACAAACCGGAGCGGTGAACTGAGCTGAGTTTTGGCCTTAGGAAGCAAAACGTGGGTGTAAATTTGGGCGTCACACTGTGTGAATCACCACAAAAATGACAACACAAACTGTGTGATGACATAAAGAAAGGGAGATTTATTATGTGTCTCTGATGGGGTTGGCCTCGAATTCGATTCAGCGACAGCAGATTCAGGCGACCTGTTTGTTTAGGAACGGATTCTGGAAAAACTTCTCGGGAGTTGTTCAGAATTCCCGTTCAACTGGAACGTCGTCTTCCTGATATCAGGACACAACGCGGGTTTGGTTTGAACCTTTTAGTCGTCATCTTATAATACTTTTTCAAGCCCGAAGAGGGTCTGTGTTTAGGGGACAGATTGAGGCGAGAGTGCTGTTTTTGATTATTTTACATGAACTCATCTGTATCCAGAGCAAATGGAGCCGAGAGCTTGTGGTCAAACACGGAAACACTATTTTTAACTGGACTATAAAGGGAAAGGGGAATAATTAACAGCGTTCCAGTCAGTTTAAACTAAAATCAACAGAAATGGTAAACAATAAAAATAGAATGGGATGAGGTGGATCAAAACAGGACAAAAGAAACTTTTCCTGCTCTCTACTTTTTGTGTAAAAGCTGCATTTTATCCCATAGGTCTGAAAAATGAAGCCAATGCAGAAGCAATAAAATACAATACCAGTGATGGCCACAAGGGGCTGAGATCAAGTTGTTTCTGGGTTCAACAGATGACCGTGTGTAAGAAGAAGAACTTTAGTTATATTTCATTATGAGGTCAAAGGTAGGCCTGGGCAATAAATCGATTGAATTAATTTGAATTTTTGGTTGCGGGTGATTTAAAAGAATAAGTAAATCGAGTTTTTG
Source organism: Callopanchax toddi (assembly GCA_006937965.1). Lineage (NCBI taxonomy): Eukaryota > Metazoa > Chordata > Actinopteri > Cyprinodontiformes > Nothobranchiidae > Callopanchax > Callopanchax toddi. The sequence goes on from SSNR01000037.1 coordinate 1,147,979, forward strand.
TGTAATGGCTCCCCGGAGCTTCCGTAGAGTTAGTTTCACATAGCATTATGGCTAGCGACAACAACAGCGAGAACAATCACCGAAGCAGTGGCTTTGCACATATAGGGCCCTATAAAATCTGTCTTTTCCCAAATTCCAGTAACCTCACGGCTCGTTTCTATTAATTTAGCTGAATGTTCCGTATACGGTTCGACCGGCTCCACGCTGCTGCCTGTTTTCAGACGTGACTCTGACCCGGAGCTCATCACATTACGCTGCCAGTCCATTGTCAACTAAACTTAAAGAGAAGTCATTCTTCAGATTCATAAAGGTAATTTGGATATTGTTCTGCCCTGAGCTTTGCACTAAACTGCACGGTTTTGAATTTTTTGGAGGTGTTTCAGTGAGACTTTGTCAAAGTCGACCGTTTTTTCCCCTCTTCTCTCTGTGTGGAGAGGAGAGCTGCGCTCTGTGCAGCTACGGTGGCCAAAGCACTTAAGAAAATAATATTATTTTCTTTAATTTGCAGATGTAAGAGAATTCCGTGAGATTTCGCGTTTTCTACTGAATTCCATTTTGTTTGGGGATTTCCGTGATTCCGTCTGTTTTTTCCGCATCGCGGAAATCATAGGGCCCTACACATAGCCAAAGGCATGTTGTCTGCTGTTTGTACTTGTAGGGGGAGGAAATTGGAAAAATTTTGTAAATCAAATTAAAAAAAACAAAACAAAATCTGAGATTTTATTTTTAGGCCATATCGCCCAGCCCTAGACGAAGGTTAAATTAGGAGATAACTACACCAAGTGTTCATACTAGGGAGAGCACGTTTTTTGCTGCCGATCACCGATACCGATCACATGGATTGACTGTAAATTTCACATTGTATTAATGATGAGGGCTAATGGCTACTTGATCTGATAAATATAGAATTCCATTAAAAAAACTCTGTCAAGAAAATTTTGATTTACTTTTGTTGTTTTTCTTTTTCTTGATGATTTTCTCTCTCGTGTTGCTTTTCACGCCATCTAGTGAGCAGGAGGTTTTTTTTTCTACACATTTTTAAATTTTTCTTTACTAAGTATTTCCAACTGGTATGCATATTTTTGACTTATTCAAATGAGTGTTTTAAAATTTTTATTTACAATAAATACAAATCAGTGCTGTAAAACTCAAATATTTACTTGAAGCCTTTTTTCAGTTTGTAGCGTTATAAACTTATTAAGTTTGTTGCACACACTTCTGTAAGATCTAGCTTCGCTTTGTCGGTTTTATTCGGAGAGTTTTCTCTGATACCTTCACTTACTAGTATTCACAGGAATTTCTAGGTTCTGTCAGATGTCACAGGGAGTAAATTACGTACCTTGATATTGACGAATGGAAGACTGAGTCCAGAATAAAAGACTTTACAGTATTTATTATTAAAGAGACAGACGAACAGTTACAAACAAATTAGCAGACAGGTAGCAAGGTTATTAGCTGTGTCAACACAATGTTAAGTGTTCTAAGTTGATCTTAATATGAGGTTTAATGACTTGAGTTAGTGATGTTAAGACTAGGGTCATTTTATCTTAAAGGGGTTTGGTTAAAGGGAGTTACTTTGGTGTTAAGCTACGTGGCGTGTAGAGCTTATCAACAGAGGCCTTTAGCTTTACCAGATTATGGAGACTCAATGTACGCCGCTCCGGGATCGACGCCGATCGGAGAGTCGGGTGGGACGGTGTGAAAGTGGAGGTCCCCCTCAGTCCCGGTTGGACGCCTGCGGAGGTCGGGACCGCCGTAGGCCACGGAAGTCGTCCTTGGATGCGATCGTCAGGAGATCCATTTCTGGGTTAGCTGGCAGTTAGCATTTTGAGCTAACGTAGCAAAGGCTTCTTTTCCCATGTCGTGGAGAGAGGCAGACGTGGGATGTCTATGCCTCGGGGAAAAGAGCGGTGATCATCGGCTCAAACGGGGCTCGTTACCCATTCAGGGGAGAGCCGGCAACTTAGGAAATAGCTTAGCTGTGTAGTGGGTGACAGCTAGCGTCTTGACTTAATATAGGCAGACTGAGAACTGGAGACTTCCGGGAGCTGACAGAGCTAAAAAGGAAGCCTTACAGTGAGGTGGACCAATGGAAGGGTTCTATCAAGGTCACATGACTCAAGCCCTTAAAACCATATTACCTGAATAAGTAAATATGAGTAATAATGTTGATTTAACCTTTTAGCAACATAGAAATATGAAATAATACTGAAGCTGGATCAAGCATTCATAATACTGTGGAAGAAAATGCATTAATCACATTAAGACATTTCTGAGCAGTTTAATTAAGAGTAGTGTCGTTTAGAAGGAGACATCAGGAAGCCTTGAGTTTATTACTAAAGAGTCCTGTGGAGTCTTCCGGAAAAACAATCTGGATACCTGGGAATGTTGATTCAGGTAAAACATAATAAGAGTCATTGTAATCCAAGTTATTGGAAAAAAGATGATTATTGTTTGTGTGATGTTCAAGGGGTCAGAGGTTATAGCGTATTTGATAACGCTACAAGTTGCTATTAAACGAGGTTATGGAGGAAGCTAAATATTTCTCATATGAATAATACTTTTTTTTTTATTGTAACAATATTTGGTATTTCTCTAAAAAATAAAAGTCCACCCTCTGAAAACCAGGGTTCATTTTCTGTTATCAGTTCCATCCTGATCTTTTCCACTCAGTGATATTATTGAAGTAAGACAATCTTCAGTCATATTTATTAAATTTATGCAGCGTTCTTTGACAGCGTCAGAACACATTTAACTGCTGTGTGTTACAGAGAAGGCCTGAATTTAAAGACGCGTCATAAATTCAAACCCTACGTCGACCAGACATCTTTCTTCTCTGCTCGCCATGTGAACAGCTGGAGACGAACTTATGAAGGTGCAATCAGGCCAACAACTAAAGTGGCTCCATCTGGGTTTGTCAAAGCTTCACTGTTGACATTATTAAATCAGAAAAACCTGCAGAGTGGTGGAAATATGTCGTGGAGCATCTGCTTTTGTTTCAGCATTCAAGCAATACAATTATTTAGTCACAAAGTGGTTATGTGTAATATTGGCTCTCCATACTAGTTCATCACATACTGCAGATAAAATGAATGCTATTTATCACAAATAAAGAAAAGCACAGGAATAAAGTTTCATGCTTTGACAAGCTGTCAGCTTTAATATCAAACTTCTTCGCTGAGGTTATAAAAATATTATTCTTGTCTCCTTTTATGATAAACAAGCTGCTGCAGATGCACGCCGTCACTCAGCAGCAGCACAACAATGCAGATAATGCAGATCCAGTTACACGTGTGAGCCGCCGTCTGCTCCTCAGGCGCTGCCATGTTGGCAGGTCGCAACAAGAAGCGACGAGCTGCTCCCACAGAAAGTTCCTGTACTCATCACTGCTCCGAGTCAAAGAACCCTGCAAGTACCAGGATGTGTACTTTTCCCTCTTGATTTATTAAGTATCCATCACAAACCTATGTGTAGTTTTGACAACCAGATATCCCAGCATGCCTTTTGTTACAGACAGACATCACTGAAGTGAGAACGTAGGCGCTTAAATTAATAATTTTCATAAAAATATCACAAATCTGTGACTTAAAGATTGTTTTATGTGAGAAAATCAACCTAAAATCTTTATCAGCTGATTTGTACTCAGTAACTTTTCGTTTGTGATCTTTATTTTAAAAGGCGCTAAATAAAGTTTTACTTTATGTTATAATTTACTACCTGTTAGTGGATATAGGTGACAAAATGTGGCATTTATTAAAGTTAAATAGGCATAAAACATGATTTTGAATTTAAGGTCGGGAGAGAAGTCCTACCCCAGGTGGAGGAGTTTAAGTATCTCGGGGTCTTGTTCATGAGTGATGAAGGAGGGAGCGGGGGATAGACAGGCGGATCGGGGCAGCGTCTGCAGTGATGGACGCTGAACCGGTCTGTTGTGGTGAAGAAGGAGCTGAGCCAGAAAGCAAGGCTCTCGATTTATCGGTCGATCTACCTCCCAATGGTCATGAGCTTTGGGTAATGACCGAAAGAACGAGATTGCGGATACTTCTCGTCTTCTTCCGCTTATCCAGGTCCGGGTCGCGGGGGCAGCATCCCAATTAGGGATAGGGTAAGAAGCTCGGACATCCGGGAGGGACTCAGAGTAGAGCCGATGCCTCTCCATGTCGAAAGGAGCCAGTTGAGGTGGTTCGGGCATCTGGTCAGGATGCCTCCTGGACGCCTCCCTCGCAAGGTGTTCTGGGCATGTCCTGCCGGCAGGAAGCCCCCGGGTTGACCCAGGACACGCTGGAGAAAATATATCTCTGGTTTGGCCCTGGAGCGCCTTGGGATCCTGCCAGAGGAGCTGGTGGACCTGACTGGGGAGAGGATGGCCTGGGATGCCCTTGGGATGTTGCCCACGTGACCCGAATACGCGGAGGAAGGCGAGGTAATATTAATGTAGGTTAATAATGGTTTGCTTGTTATTCAAATGACTCCATATTTTTAAATCTAGTATTTTATTTGTTTTTGTTTTTTAAGTTGCATCCAGTGATTCTGTAAATAGACAGGGGTGCACATAAGCGCCAAAAAAATGTGTGCATACCAGTTCCCTTTGCTCATACGCTCCTATCGTCTAGAGCAGTGGTTCACAAACATTTTGGCTTCTGACCCACAAAATAACAGCGGAGACTCGTAACCCAACCATCACCGACAAAATGATGCAGACACTGCTAATAAACAAATTAAACAAGGACATAATGACAAGTCAAACATCTGCAACTATTACATCATGTTTATTCAGCTGTTTCTAACAATTAGGGGAAATATTCGCAAGATTTTAAAATCACTTTCAGTTCTGGAGAACATCCCAGGACCCCCATTCATTGTTTCAGGAGCCCAATCCTGATTCCAGCTTTGGAAACCACCGGTCTATAGCAGGGGTTCTCATGACCTCAAGCTGTAAATCTTTAACTAAATTGCCGTCACAAGCCAGCGTGATGCTGTTTGTGCAGCCTGAGCTGAGCTGCTCATACGCGGTGCGTTCTGATGGATTGCCCGTACAGCAACGGGAGTCTAGCAACCCCCGGACTGTGGAGATGTTGTGGTCCTTTAAGGCTTGTATTTGAGAAGCCCTGGTCAATATTTATTCCCCTGCTGCAACTGGACTGATCCCTTCACTAACGAGAGCCTGATGGGTACAGATGGGGCACAGGACCTGGGTACGGGTGGGGTAGTACATTGAGCATCAACGCCTGGTGCTCACTTGAGTCCCTCATGTGCGCCCCTGTATGTGGACTAATCTGCTCTATCCAAGCTGACCTGCCAGTTAAAGGGCTAAAAACCCTGAAATAAACAGTCTGATTGTTGAAAAACTTAAAAATGTTAAGCAGCTGAATCAGTCTGATCGGTTTTCTCCCTATAGATCACTGACTGCTGTAAGTACGACTCTGAGTCCACAGATCAACACTAGTGATGACATGTATCTGCTGTGTGTGCACATCTGTATGATGTAATCCCATTACTGCACGCTGCTGAGTCCAAACACTTCCCCTCGTGTTTGTTTTGGGTGTTCAGTTCCCGCCGTTAGGAGTTTCACTTTCTGTCATCGAGTGAGGTGACGCTCAGGTATTCTGATGTCATGACACACTGGTGCTAATCAGATTAGCCGCAGTGAAAACACACAGACGGATCCTGATGACACGTTGGGTTGCAGAGATTGTTTCATGAATAATTAGACCTCCAGCTGAGGTCAGAGGTCGATAAACATCATTTTAAAGAGTGTGAAGGAATGGGAGTTTGTTTCTTTTCACTTTTTTTTGTATCCCTCAAACTTTGATGCTTTCTGGAAGGGCTCCACATTCTTACTGCGCTGCTTTTTAATGATGCATCCAAACTTTTGTCTGTATCTTTGAATAAAATCTAAATGTATTTGCAGATCTGCTCTGAGCGTGTACGCTGCTTTATTCATGCGCACCTGGGAGTTGAGCAGTCAAACTGACAAACTCTTCACACGGAGCAGATGCTGCGCTGCGTCTGGAGGTTTAGGACCTTTCAGCAAACTAGTCCAGGAGTTAAAGAGCGGAGTGTGTTTTTCATTTGAATCTCTAAGGACAGAGGGTGCATTAAAATTTGTTTTCTGACGTTATTCATCACAAAAATCCCCAAAGTTTTTAATCTAAAAAATGCACATCCACATAGAAGTTGAAAACAAAACAAAGATGTATTCATATCTCTCATTTAAATGTGTGCAAACTGCACCTAAATCAGCACATTATCAGGCTAAAATGTCCCAGTGAGGATCTCCTGATCTCTTTGTGAATCTGGACCTCAGCCTATACGGTCTGTGGGTCTGATGCTAAAGGATATCTGCTTATTCTGGACTAGAATACTAATTTATCTTGAATTAGATATTCGTTCTTAAAGGGACATGGTTCAGGATTCTAAATAAAAGTAATCATGCATGTTCAGTTTATTTAGGTTAATGAGTGATGAAGCATTTTAAATCAGAAAGAATGAGGCCACCCATGTATCATTCCATAATCTAGAACAGGCTGTGAGCTGTAAAATGTTCTGCAATTTGGGAACAAATTTCCCGCGCTGTCCTACGGATGTGACATCAACTGACGCTGCTGCACATTCTGGAAGCTAAAAAAGTAATAGTAAATGTATATCCAGTAGGTGGCAGTATTGCACCGTTGTGTTGTGTTGCTGGTTAATGGCGGACTTCCTTCGTCTGAATCAGTGGTTTTTCTCATCAAACTGGTGTTATCTTGTTTATGGAGCTGAAAACCTCTCTGATGGATTATAGGGTTCCACAGAGCTAAAGGTGCTGTTATAGGCGACCGCACAGCGATCTGTCCATGTTTATGGGTCTCGGGACGATAGGCCTCAAATCCCCGACGGTTTCCTGGACCTCAGTCTGCTTACAGTGCATCAAAGGAGGGTGTGCTGCGCACGCTCCTCCGGGTGCTCCGGAGCTCCACTCCGTGATGCGAACTTGAGAAATCTAGGGTGATAGAGGCGGCGGGACATGATTCTATCACCCTAGGTTTCTCAAACTCACCTCCGGGAGTCAGAGAACACCGACTGATTAAAGCTTTCAGCTATACGGGCAGCGGGGGAAGGACGAACATAGCAGCTAGCGAGATTAGCTCTGTTGGATCGCTCCCGCTTTCGGACCCTGTGTGTGTGTGTGTGTCGCGGGGCATTGTTTTACCATATTTCCTTTTGTATTAATAAAATGTATTTTTATTTATGGAATCATGTGTCTGGCTGCCTTTGGTTGAACCCTTATGAGATAGTGAGAAGTTTGTGTGCGCTCCCGTTCAAGGTTGCAGTTATTTGCAGCGCCAGGCGCGGCGCTCATGAGTTTTGTTTCTTATTCTTGAACCATGTCCCTTTAATTGAAAGAAACAAAAAATATTAGTCTATTCATCCTTTTTTTAAAATATGCAAATAAAACCAGAACCAGGCCAATAGGTGGCGATAACTCCAGTTTCTTCCAATATTGAACCTTTTCAGCAAAACAATCAAAGAATAAAGCTCTATTTATTTCTTAGGATTCAACCTGAGGAATCTTTAATCTTTTTTAAAAAATGAAGTAGATTGTTTTTCATTTATTTGCCTCTTATATAGCTTCTTGGCCTGGTCAACAATAAAAATAAAAACTGGTTCTTGATTAACCTGCCTACTAAAATAAAGATCCATGTTAAAATTTATGAATCTGTATTTAAGTCTAATCAGGATTTTCTTATATGGAAGGTTCTGTGCTTCATTTCTGTGAGAACCTTTTGAGACAAAGGTTTAAAATCAGAGGAGTCGTGCTGTCAGGATCAGCAGTTCATCTCTTCTTGTGAAATGTCAGGAGCAGGCTCTAACACGACACGGACGCCATCTTTTGTCCATGTTTTGAGGACGGAGGCAGATTCATGATGATAAGCCGACACGTTGAAGAAAACACGAGCACGTTCTGGGAAAGAAAAGGGTCACTGTGGCGGTTAGGCTGGAGGTGAAGGTGATACGGGAGCCCGTTGGAACACGAATGGTTCGGATTATAATCTCAATCTGATAAATTAATGTACCGAGCAACCGGGTTTGAGGAAAAAACATGAAGTCACCTGATGTTTGACTTTACGAGATGCTGCGGATGAGCTAATAGATTTAAATAAAAAATCAATAATGTCATTTTTTTCCACTTCTCCTGTGATTTGTTCATTAAACAGTCTGTAATAAGGTTAAACTGGGAATTGAAAACCCAGAGGACAGTTACTCTGAATCCTAAGAATTTCAAGAAAACAAACAGGGGATTACAGAATTTATTACAAAAGTAATTGAGGTCTTTTAGAATCTTTAACACTTTTCTTCGTCTGACAGAAGCAGGATCCTGTTGGCTCCAAAAGAAACAAAAAACTAAATGAGGTTAGAATCCTGATACTCTCAGTGGGTAAGAGATGAACTAAACACGGCACACAGTGGATGGAGGAGGGCGGCTACCAATAAAACATCACGATGGAGAGAAAAACAATAAAAGATCGTGATGCCTCTAAAACCACCGTTAGTCAAAACTACTGATGGAGACACGAAGTGGAAATTCCCTCTGCAGGGTCCCCCCCCCCGGCCATAAATGGAGCCTGCTGCTCATCAATATTGTTTCAGGAGAACGCGTCTGCATCCCACCAGAGCTTGTTCGATGTTTTCACTTCTTCTCTCTGAGGATGCGGCTCCGGGTTTTTTATTTTCCATTTAGAAAATCTTTAGACTTGTTTTTTTTTTTTTGCAGATTTCATCTCCTCCAACCAATCGTCTGCTACCAAAAGGCAAAGCTGTGGAGACTCGAATCAAAAAGGAAGATTGTGCATTTGCATCGTAATAATAGCAGTTAGCGCATTTGCATCGTAATAATAGCAGTTGGCGCAGGCATTTTTCAGGGTGAGCTGGACTCTGCAGGGAGGAGGAAGCACCTTCACTAAAGCATGAGATAAACAAAGATACCAGGATTATCTGGTGATGATTTTCTGCATCAGGAGACTTGGTTTCATTCAGAAAGACCTGAATTCCTCGGAACCAAATGACGTCCGAAGGAGCCAAAAAGCCCCAGTGATTCACAGGTTTACAGTTCTGGGGATGTGACTCAAAAAAGGCCCCTTCTCTCACCACATCGTGCCAATGAAGCCTGACAAAGCAAACGCCATGACTACGGTTTGTCATTAAGGCAGCGTCGCCTTTTCTCTACAAAAGAGCACAATGAGTCGTGGTCAAACAAAGTTCCCTTTAAATGTTTTTAATGTTGTAAAAGACGGAGCGGCCCACACACAGACGCCCCTCCCTCAGGACAATGCCTTGTGCCGGACCGATGGAGTGGTGATGTGGAACCAGCCTGCAAGAATTAACAAGCCAAGGGAGGGGTCAGAGGACGCGGCGCGCTGGGAGACGGCGAGGGTGCGACGACGTCTAAGATTCTTCACCGCTGTTAACTGGACCCAAGTCAAACTGGACTCCCTGTGCTGTTAGACTTCAGGGAAACATTGATGTTTGTGTCTAAATTGCTGTGTGGTGAGAGCATGGCTGTTGGAGCCTTCTGATCCACCCTTCTGTGTTCATCTAGAGCTTCCCACTCGCAGGAATAAAATAAAACCCAAACAGACACAGGAAGCTCGTTAATATCGCCAACTCCAGGATAGGAAGAAGAGCGTTGGACAAGAACCTCTGATGAGGAACCAAACAGGAGCGGTTTAGGACTTTTACACGATGACTTTGGTTGCCACTCACCTCATGGTTCCTCCTGCTCGTCTCTCCTTCGGTAACATATGTTTTAATCGCTCTGCTCTTCGGCTCATGTTCTGTTGATGCCCACAAATAAAATTAATTCTACTTATTAAAATCATTCCATCCATTTTCCTCTGCTCACCTGAGGTCAGGTCACGGGGCAGCAGCCTAAGCAGAGAAACTCAGACTTTCCTCGTTCCAGCCGCGTCGGCCAGCTCATCCGGGGTGATCCTAAGGCAGGCGTGCCCAAGTCCAGTCCTAGAGAGCTACTCTCCTGGAACCTTTAAATGCATCCCTGCTCAAACACACCGGAATTCCCTCATCAGCAAATCATTCAGCTCCACAGAGGCCTGGTAACGAGCCGTTCATTTGATTCAGGTGTGCTGGAGATGGATGCATACAAGAGATCCAGGATAGTAGCTCTCGAGGACTGGACTTGGGCACCCCTGTCCTAAGGCGTTCCAAGACCAGCCAAGAAACGTAGTCCCTGCAGTTTGTCCTGGGTCTTCCTTTAGGTCTTCTGCCAGTCGGACATGCTCAGAAACCCTCACCAAGGAGGCATCCTAACCAGTTGACCAGACACCCTGTGGAGGACACTCATTTCAGCCGCTTGTATCCGCAACCTCGTTGTTTCGGTATTATAAGAAGTCTGGCTGTCCATATATTGCCAAAACCATTGGTGGAGATTTGGCATGGATGGAGGTGACGTGTCCCCAGCAATACCCAGCAATCACTGAATCCCCGCCAATACGTGCAGCCCAGCGGACCAGGTGCTGTGTGCACAGTCCGCAGATGGACCTGTGTCCAGAGTAAGCAGGCATACGTGTCTGAATCGACCGGCGCAAGCCCTTCGCGGCCCGTGCCGAGCCCCCCGCCGATGGCACATGCTCTGTGTCTGGATGAGGACTGGTCATCGGACATTTTGCCAGTGATGGAAACTTTGGCCCACACGTGTCCCGTCCTGGTCCCCACCAATGTCAAGAGCTAAGTAAATCTACGCCATTGGCTCAAACCTTTATACGTGTTCATTTTTGGCTTCTATTTTGTTGCTGCTGAAATGCAAACGTCCCCAAATAATATTGACAAATCTTAAAAGTCCTTTATGTTAGTTAAAACACGAAAAGCTGTTGTTTTTTCGGAGAGTTTCGTCATCACTCAGTGCTTCATCAGATGAAGCCTTTTGCTTTTCTGAGATCCCAAATTAAATTTCCAGACCAAAACATATCTTCTCTTCTTTCTCCTCATATATTTTTTTCTACTGATAACTCAGGATCTACAAGGAATAAAGACACGCTCGTAAAACTTTTACAAGAAACAGACGGTAACGTGAAGCATATTGTCCCTCTCTGCTGTTTCCTCCTATTTATGAATGTCATGAAACATGAAAACAGCAAATGACAGTTTAATGACAGTTTATTAGAAGAAAAAAAGGAGCAAATGAAGCAGTAAATATCTTTAGAAAACAAAGATCCTCTGTCAGAGAAAACGGGAGCAATAAACTGAACTGTGTCACCCAATTAACACGTCTGTTGTGTCTGGGCCGAGTGTTTGATGTCACTCACATTTAAATAAAAAACTGGAGACATTTAAAGTGGACCCTGTAAATTTTAATTAAATTCTTCAACAATATATAAAGCAGGACAGATGTCTAAAGAGGAAACGACAGCAGAAACTGCAAAGAGATTTTAACAATATAATGACCTTTGACCTGTGTGAGTTTACAGCACGTTGTAGTGAGTCACCACCGTATTGTAGAAATCTGAGGGACATTCAGATGTTGGGAATATGCACAATGACTCCGCCCATTTTTGGGTAACATAAAATATTCCCTGAACTTTTTTGTTCAGAAACTATTTTATACATTTTCTAAGACTCACATTACAGTATAATTGAAAAATACTATTTTATTTTAACTTCACATCATAACAGCCCTCCATCTTTAGCAAACAGGGCAACAGTGAGGAGAACTTTTAACAACCAGAACCACGGTACAAAAGTATCTGCCTGGTTTCAGTGGGACTTTCAGAGGTTAGCATGGGCGTAATTATGAGGGGGGACAGGGGGGACCCAACCCACTTTTTAAAAGGCAGATTTGAGCCTTGCCGGTTTTAAAGTATGTGACTTTGGAGCTACTGTCTCATGTTCTTGCACCGTTCAGCGGAGGCTTACAGCTGTTGTTTATCATAAAGTAGTCTCGAGTCTGAAATAGTTCCTGTAATTCCTTCGTGTTACTTTTTATTTTCACTTACAGTCGATATGTTTATTGGGCTCATACAAAACTCCTATAGGCCGCCATGGTGTTTTAAGGAAAAGTAACAAAAAACTTTTCCAAAGGGGCTAAACTACATGAACCAAAGTATTCAATCAACAGTTATGTTCCTCTAACATTCGGCTACAACGATAACAAAAACATGTCGCTATTTAAGGTATAAATTCACTCAGCGGGACTTAGAACAGCTAGCCGCTCTGCTATTAGCGCTTGGGGTTTTTGAATAGCGACAGACACATTGTTAATAAAAGAAACAAACGAACGAAGTCACTCACCGTCGAGTTGATTTAATCAGGACACATGGAGCCAATCAGCTGGGTTGACACAAGCTGTCAAGAAGGATTCTTTGAATAAATATCCATTTTTTTTCTCCATGATAACTCCACGATCAAGAGGTTCCGGGTCAACGTCCTCATCTTAGGTAATACTCCGGTCTTTGACATGACATGGTCGCTAAATTCTGTGACCCTGGCCTCTCCTATACATTGTATTGAAGGGGGGGGGGGGCATGCGCAGAAGACCCCAAGAAACAGGAAGTACATCACACGATCTTTCGGTCTGGTAAAAAAAACTTGAGAGCATTTAAAACCACACCTAAATGTAGATTATACACAGTACTTGTATATAATGGATAGATTGTTTAGTTTTATTTTCATGTTTGTTTTTTTATATTTTGTGATTCCTATCCTCTTCTACTTCCTCTTGGACTGGTGAGGCGGCGCCCTAGCGCCCCCTATGGATGAACCGCCACTGGTCAGAACTGGGACCATCCATTTACAGGAAAGTACCTCGGATCAGATTATATCATATTTTCTTATCAGTCATTTCTTGTGTATTCAACCTGAATTTGGAGGTTAATAATCTGAATTTAAGCGTTTCCATTGCAGCAGACTTTTGTCCAACTCTCTTCAGGAGAAACCACCTGGAGTTCTTATCAAAAGGCTTCAGCTGATTTTCTCATGTTGTTCTCATTAGTTAGCTCGTGTGTTTATGCCAGGCCAGTTTTAAATAGATGCTGCTTTTATGATGTTACGTTTTTGGCAGCGTGAGCACCAATTACTTATCTGAATAAGTCTCATTTTTACAGTCTCCTTCGCTGCCTTGTAAAGCAGCTTGTTTAATGATGATGTCACCTTCATAAACAGAGCTGATTGTTGGAGGTTTAGGGGAAAAATGGATTACACAAACTTTTATTGAATAGAGACCTCCAACATAGTGTATTGTGTGTTATTACTCTCCCATAACAGATGCTTTTTTTTTAATGTTTGCTAATTGGAGTCATGAGACTGGAGGGGATAAACCAGAGCCTGGTGTCAAACACAACACATGGGTCAGAGGATTTGGGATAATTTCAGAAAACATAAAATAACTAGCTTTATATCTAGCTAACTAGCTTAATCACCCTCTCATCATCAGTTTAATCCAGTCCTTTATCCACATCCTGTTTCCAGGTGTCTCTTACTTCAGTCTGTATACATTTTAGTCCAATTTAAACTTCTCTTCTTTGGTTTTCTGCCTCAGAATCTGCGTTAAGGTTCCTGTCAACCCCCTTAATTGTTATAATTCCAAAAACACTAAACATTTTGTAAATCAATTTTCTAAGTCAGACTTTCAGTCTAATTTCATTAAACACAAAATGTTTTTTTTAAACATGCAAAGAAGAAAACAGTTTAATGCGTTTTTATCGCTGCTGTAAGAAGTGAATATTTCTAAAATTGATTACATTTTCATCTGAAATCAGAGTTTTTTTTTGTATAATTGTAAAAAATGCCATTTAAGTGTTTAAAACCTGATTAATTCAGTATCTAGCTTTTAAAACAGAATTATTTATTTGCTAATGTTACTAACTAATCAGTTTTGTTGGATTATGTAGATTTATAACAATATAAATAAATAAATTCCACCCTAAATTTCCACCTGTAGATCCTCCACTAGAGGGCAGCAGTCATGCATAGGACTTGATATGGCAGGTTATTGATGAAAGTACTAATCCTGATACTTGATCTGGTTGTTTTAAAGCCAGAAATGGTTTGATGTAAATTAGCTACAGTAGCCTGTAGGTCAGAGGTCAAGAAGGTGGAGGATTTTAGGTTCAGCAGTCCAGATGGAGAGAGTGGAAAAGAGTAGGCTTGGGCGGTATCCAAATTTTAATACCATCAAACTTCCTCCACATTTTACTGGGGTATGCGGTATTACCGTGACCAGGGTTGGACTGGGACCCTAATTCGGCTCGGACATTTGCAGTCATGGCTCCCACCATGAGCACTAACAGCTGATGCTCGGTTCGGACGGCTACCGCTGTTGACTGAAGCGCTGTAAGCGCGCTAACACACCCAGCTCACACCAGACTGAAGCCCACGAATCTGTGTATTCTCTCCGTTCTTTCATTTCTAAGATGAAACCGGAACAACCGGAAATAGCCGTTGCCTTGTCAAAATAAAACCGGAAATACCGCCAAATGGAAAAACCCTGCTGTTGACTGAAGCCCTAAGTGTGCAGAACACACCAGGAGCTCCTGCAACAACAAGTGCTGATTTAAATGAGTCGCTCGGACAGCGGGAGGCGCAAGCGTCCCAGACCGGCCCAAAGTTACCGTCGGCTCACCTGCACTCCGGCGCTGAACGTGCATTCATTTCATGATGGTATTGAAACGGATACCGCTGCTATTTTTCAATACCCGGGTGTATGCGGTATTACCTTAATACCGCCCAAGCCTAGAAAAGAGGTGAAGAAACACGTCCAAGTACGTTGGAATGGATGGAGAAAAGTTTCAGGGATGATGTTTGATCAAAGATCTTCTGCAAAAATGAAAGGAAGGTGTAGAAAACAGTGGTGAGACCAGCGATGATGTATGGTCTCTAGAGACTGTAGCTCTGAGGAGAAGACAGGAAGCAGAACTGGAGGTAGCTTAGGTGAAAACGCTGAGATTCTCTTTAGGAAACAAAGATGGACAGGATCAGGACTGAGTCCATCAGAAGGACAGACCATGTTAGATGTATAGGAGGTCAGATCAGAGGAGGGATAGTGAATATATCGGTAGAAGGATGCTCTGGTAGGAGACCTGTAGGAAGACCAAAGAGGAGATTTATGGACTCAGTGAAAGAGGACTTGGTCGGAGAGTCGTGGATGTTGAGGACAGGGTTAGACGGAGACAGATGATTGGCTGTGTCCCTGACCCTAAAATATCTGGTTTCTAAAATAAAAAACACTTGCTGGTTTGAAGTTTTCGCCAACATTTTTGGGTTGAGTGAGTAGGAAAATATTTGTTACCGAACGCTGGATTATAACTCGTCTGTAAGAAACCCTGGAGAGAGATTAACAGGCTTTTTATGTTTATCATTACTTAACATGTCATAAAATCTTACTCGGACTTTTCCTGACAAAGAGCCCAGCACGGCTGGCGAGCAGCACCTGTTCCTTGCACCTTTGCTCTGATTGGTGCTCAGGGATGTGCTGTTTACAGATCTGGGTGCGGTTATGAGTCCCACATGGAGCCGAGAGCAACGAGAATCCTCGTCGTGGTTCACATCCACGCATTCCTACATGAACCTTTTTATTGAGGTTGTCAGCAGATTAAATGCAGGAAGCAAGGTCATGAAACTTTAGTGCAAACACATGAGAACAGAGCACTCATTTATGCACTCACCGGAGACGAGAGCAGTTTTTCTACAAGGCCTCGTTGCACAAACAGCTGATTTGTCGGGTTTTCTGAAGTTCAGAGAACATGTGAATGTGTTATGTTCAGGCCGACCTCCAAATCTGAGTGTGGCTTTCCAGACAAAGCAACGAGGCCTTGGAGCGAAGAGGTCGGCCGGTTTGTGTTGTCGGAGTTGTGTTTACGTACCCTCTTCACTTGACAAATGACTAAACAAACCTCAACAATAACCTAAAGTGGTCAATTCAAAGTTTTAATATCAAACTCGGAGAGCTCATCGCTCAAACGTCGAACACACAATGCTGTGTTTTGCAATGACCCCTTTGTGACCACACTGTACCAGGAATCAGACTTTACACGGACTCTTCCAAGAAACCGGAGGCTCAAACTGCACAGAAACAACAAATAATTACAGTTCCTCACTGCGCCGTGGGCTGGTTTTGCTGAAGTGGTAATAAAATATATAAAACGGGCCAGAATATCTGTTTTCTAAGTGTTTTTATCAGATCCATCACTCACTTTGATTTTCTGCTGAATAATTCAGACTGGTTGGGATCAAAATCCAACTCGATGCATTTAATGTTTCTCTTGAAGTTTACAAATGAAAAACTCATTTTCAAAGCATAAATCTGCTGATCCATTCACTGGCAGCTAGAAAACAATGTTTGCTTTTCTTAGTGGTGAGACTCGATTAAAAAAAAAAGAATTACAGGCATTGTAATTAATTATTTGCAATTAATTGCATTTTAAACTAACAAGAAAATTTGCCCTAAAAAGCATTAAAAAAAAAATAATAATTTTTTTTGTTGGACAAAATCAAATATAAGACCTGAACTTTAATATTGTAATTTCAAGCTCCTTTAATTTCTGGGAAAAAAAGCATTTAAATTGCATTTCAGTCAAAAACAGTAGAAAAACCAATAAAATATCCCAATTGGAAAGACCCTAAAATACAGAACTTTATTTTATTTATTCATTTTAAGTACATCTTCAGCCAGGGTATTGTTTTAAAATAATAATAATAAAAGTGTGAATCTTTGTTTGCAGGGCTGTGTTCAAACTGACCCACTGTCTTGCGACACTTCTGCATCGTTTCCAATGCCGGATCCGGGACAGGTCGGGTCCCGAACCGGACCGTACGGCGAGGAAGGAGCAGGAATAATTCTAAAGGCTAGAGACCAACTGATTTCGAAGCAGATTACTTCCGGTTTTTGCGGTGGAGGTCCGAGTTTACCGCGACCGGGTAGGCAGGTGAAGCGTGTGGACTGATAAAATCCGAAGCGGGTGGGATCGGCTGGATCCTCCAAAGAATGCAGTCTCCGAAATCGGACACAGGCTGCGTCAAGGTCTGACCTG
The DNA here is from genome assembly GCA_006937965.1 of Callopanchax toddi. Classification (NCBI taxonomy): domain Eukaryota; kingdom Metazoa; phylum Chordata; class Actinopteri; order Cyprinodontiformes; family Nothobranchiidae; genus Callopanchax; species Callopanchax toddi. Next base: position 1,165,000 of record SSNR01000037.1, read on the forward strand.
TGCGTCGGGGAAGCAGGAAATCATGCTGGAAAATGTTCTTTGCTTCAAATGCAAGCTGTGATTAATTGCGTAAATTTTTTTAACGTGTTATTTTTTCTTAACTAATTAATCGAAACTAACACATTAAAGTCCCACCCCTAATTTTTCTTTTATTCTTATCAAAACCTCCTGCATGTGGACCAGGAAACTTAAGGGTCTCTTAACCCTCAGAAGAGAGAATCAGGGTTTGTAAATTAGTTTGCATTAATGGAGCTCTCACTACAGTTTAAAAGCTCGGTACTTGGTACTTTTCTTTGCAAAGCCCCTCAGAGAATTTAAACATCTTCAAAGGAAATAAACGAGTCCAGTTATGTTCTAATAGGTAATGAAGAGAACAGCTGGGTCCCAACTAGTGATGTGACGTTCATGAATGAGTCGAATCTTTTGGACGGCTCTTCACTTTGAACGAGGAGAATCGAGTCCTTGTAAAGAACCGTTCATTTTTTTGTATTTGACGTTTGAGGCCAAGTGGTAATAGTCAATGACGCTGACTCTTTATTTAAAACAACATCAGTGAGCACAGCAACATGAATCCATCAGTTCTATCAGGGAAGCTAATTAGCAACGCACACGTAGGTGTTGCAACAAAAAGTGTCCCCATACATAGTTCTACATGACATTTCTCTTTCAAAATATTGGAAAAAAAACATAAAAGAGCCAGTTTTTTGAACGGCTCTTTGAGGTGAACGGCTCGCTTCAAAGAGCCATAAATCCCATAACTAGTCCCAATGAAATATGAAGAAAATGAACTAAACAAAGCTAACAGAACTCATTAAAGCCTTTAATGCTGCTGTGTCTTATATTATGTGTAATGTGCAAATTGTTGACTTTGTTCAAAATGACTTAATGTGCAACATTTAGCTTCCTGCAGCCTGATAAACTTGACTCAATGCATTGTGGCTTTGAGTTCATGTTTTAGGAATACCTCTCTCTTTCACACACAACTTTTTTTTTTTAAATTGTAGGTAGAGTTATGGAAACTTTTCCCAGATAACATCCTGCACCAAACGCTGCAGGAACATGGCCCACTTGGTTCAAACAGCCATGAAATTGTTGCAGAGCCCGATAAGACCTGATTAGACTTGTTAGCCTCGCTGCTCACCTGCATCCTCCAGCCAATCGGATCGTCCAACCATTCATCCCTGTAATGCTGAATCTGCTTTTTCTTCTCACATCTGTGGACGGTATTTCTGATTAATAACTGTCTGCTTTTTATCTTCATCTCAGACAGGTTTGATGATGCAGCCTGAAACTCTGGGTTTCTCTGCTCCTCCTCTGTAGTTTTAACTTGTTCGAAACGTGTCTGCAGGGCTGCAGTCTGACTCAGAATCAGTTTTCCAGTCGCAGCTGCAACCGTGTTACAACTGCTGCTATGAACCTTTCATATGAAGGGGGTTGCAGCACCTCCTCATGGAAGTACACGTTAAAATATGCAAACAAAAATCGCTGTTAGGATATTTTCTTATTTGAACTGTAAAAAGGCCTAACAGTGTCCTGTGGGTGCTTTTCTATCACATCTTAATCCTGTGTCTGTTTTAGAATGTGAACACTCGGGTTCACTACAAACCAGGTTTTTTGTTAGATGTCCTCATCAAATCCTGGTGAAAAAACGTTAAAGACAGAAAAAGGACTAATGTCAGGTTTTTTAGATGAAGATAAAAGTTTTGATACTCACTTTTTGCACTGCTGTTGTTACTCGCTGGGTTTTGTTCTCCAGGACGTTACACAGGAAGTGAGCCTGATTGCAGAAAGGCTTTTATTTGTGAAGAGCGTTGCTGTGTTTATCAATAAATCCACTAAACATAAACAGCTGTTTTAGTCATTTTTCAGATGTGAAGACATCATCGTAAACTTTTTGGGTTGTGACCAACCAGAAGGTGTGAGAACATGTAGTTCAGTGCTGAATCGTGTCATACACCATTTTACTCTTACAGTAGGAGATGATAGGGTCTCAGGCGGCCTGACACTGATGAATCTTGACTTTGGAATTGACCTCTAATCTTTGGAGGTGTTTCAGGGCTCTTTGGTTACCAGTGGTATTATTGGTCTCTTTGGTCCTCAGGTGTCAAGATTCAGGTAGGTTGTTTACAGTCCCATGGACGATAGACTTTTAAATAATCTGTCCAACCCTAGTCACAGGAACATCAAGCTGTTAGGAGATGGTCTTCTAGCCTTTGGCTGTTTGGAGATGGTCTTCTAGCCTTTGGCTGTTTGGAGATGGTCTTCTAGCCTTTGGCTGTTTGGAGATGGTCTTCTAGCCTTTGGCTGTTTGGAGATGGTCTTCTAGCCTTTGGCTGTTTGGAGATGGTCTTCTAGCCTTTGGGTGTTTGGAGATGGTCTTCTGGTCTTTGGGTGTTTAAGATGGTCTTCTAGCCTTTGAGTGTTAGGAGATGGTCTTCTAGCCTTTGAGTGTTTGGAGATGGGCTTCCATCCTTTGAGTGTTTGGAGATGGGCTTCCATCCTTTGAGTGTTTGGAGATGGGCTTCCAGCCTTTGAGTGTTTGGAGATGGGCTTCCAGCCTTTAGGTGTTTGGAGATGGGCTTCCAGCCTTTAGGTGTTTGGAGATGGGCTTCCAGCCTTTAGGTGTTTGGAGATGGTCTTCTAGCCTTTAGGTGTTTGGAGATGGCCTTCTAGCCTTTGAGTGTTTGGAGATAGTCTTCTAGCCCTTTAACTTTAAAGTTCTGGTCAATAATAGTCTTTATCTCTTAAGATACTCTACCTTCTGTTTTCTATGGTCTATAGTCAATGTGGTAACACCCTGAAACCAGTCAGCACTGTGACTACCTCCCACATAATAAACAGTCAGACTGACTGAAGACTTGGTAAATCTGTGATGCTGATTACAGAAGTTCAAATCTTTTCTAGATGTTCCAGGCCAGATTCATTAGTTTGATTTGTTTTTAACTGATTCTCTTTAACCACAACTCAAACTTGATGGCTGACTTCTTTTAGCTGAGTTCAGTAAACCTTGGTATTGGTTAACAAATTTACCCACACCTATCATATTTTATTACTGTGAATCAAACTCTTGATTCAGGCCCATCTGCTGTACCTTCATTTCACACTGAAACACAAAACATGAGTGGATTTCACAAACGGATTAAAACTAATCCTGAAATTACAGATTGTCTGATTTTTTTACTTCCTCTGGTGAAATCTTTAAACCCACTGAGGTGGGAAACCTGAAGTCAGAACATCCTGCTGTCTGTTAGGTTTTTAGTTAAATTATATGTCTGCATGGATCCACTCAGAGCGGTTGCAAAGACTCTGGTTTAACCAGAGATTTTAGACTGAGTTCATTGAGTCTGTGGAAGTTTATGAAAATAAGTTATTTTCTATTTTTTAATACATTATTTTGTTTGATGGAGTCATTTCTAGTTCAACTCTTAATTTCCATATTAAAAGATTTTAATCCAGGAGCAACTTCTTATCAAACATCTGATGAATTTGACTTGATGTAAAATTAAAGTAAAACAATGAGGGAAAAAAGTGAATCCAAAACTTTAATAAAGAAAGTTTCACCAATAAGATTTGACTGGAATCATCTCAAGTTATTGAGCAATGAAGTGCAAAAAACGTGAGTGAACTTGTGAAGAGTTGGAGACTTAAGTAGATATTTCAATGAGGGTAAACTGCAAAGAATTAGAGATATAGACAAAAAAATTCTGACGAAACCTGCAGGAATGTCACAGTTTATTTGGAGTTTCAACATAAATCCTGTAGGTACCAAATCAGTAGAATTCCAGTTTATAATGTATGAAATTTCTCAAAATGTTGTTTCGCCAACTACAAGTCACCAGCAGTCTCAAGTCATTTAAATTTAGAACTTTGATTTTATTTACATCTAATATTATGTTTGACCCATCAGTTGATTTCATTTCACTGTGATTCCAAGTGGAAATTTAATATAAGTTTATCATTAATCCTCTCTGAGACACTTTTTTTTGATGATGGATAAATATCTTCAACTTAAATTTAGCTTTAGATCAAATCTAGAATTGTTAACCTACGAACGACCATCTCCTTAAGTGTGGAATTGATTGTGTTTTTTTCTTGCAGAAATAATAAAACGTAATAAAATAAAATGCTTAGAGTTGCGTTTGTTGAGAATTTGCACTAAAAATGTTTTTTTAAATAACAGCTTTTTGATACGCTGCTGCTTTTGCATGTTGTATTTCAGCTTCTGCACACAGTTCAGCATCTCCGTCTGTTTTTTTGTGTTTGTGCATGAACAGAGAGGAGGAGGGTAAATTAGAGCTTGTGCACGTGAGGGTTTTGGGGTTAACCTCTGATTAATTGCACCGCTCCACTTGGTTGCGGTGAGGACACGCTACTGTAATTTAGCAGCTGCTTGATTTCAGCACTCGGTCCAACTGGCCTCCTTCCTACATACCAAAGCACTTAAAATAGTGTTCGTTTCTCCAGGCTCTGTGCTGTCAACGAAACAATACGGGAAGTTATTAACAATGTGGTTTCTTTCTCTCATTTGGAAGCTAAAAGTAACATTAAATGAGAAGTTTCTGCCCTGCAGGCTCGTAATGTTTTGCCTTTTACCTCCTGTTGTGCATTTTTAAATATTATTTTTCCCAGCTGCACGTTCACACTTGTTTTTGATTTTGTCATTTTAGAAATGATTTGTGTTTGTTAGAGAATCAGAAATATTTACTAACGGTAAGGAATTGAAACAATGACCCAAAAAGAGGGGAAAAAACAAAATTCAAAGTAGGATTTCAGGACATATATGGGGCACCATCTGTAGCATAATTTTAAATAGCAATATTTAATAGAAATAAAAGGAATTTTAACTTAAATATTTAGAATAAAATCTAAATATTGTCACTGATGCAAAAATCTTGTATTTTAAAAGAGTACAACGTTTTAGAAAAAATAAAAGTTTACTTTTACAAATAAAAAACTAAAAACTTTTGACCATTTTTTTGGGAAAAGTCACCTAAAAAACACTGATATAGACGAATAATAGAGTTGATTTATCTTAAAATGAGAGTGATTTTTAAAAATGAGATGAGGATTTAGCACGAGAGCAATGACATCCAAATTAAAATGTATAAACAAATATTTAATTAACATGCAAATTTTGTTACCTGTAAAACAGAAAAAGCCTAGCAAATTTAAAGTGGGATAAAGGGATTCCCTAAATCGAGTCTTATTGATCATAAGGTTTTTCTTTTTATAATTCCATTCAACAACAGAGTATTTATCAATGTGCAAATAAAACCAAAATAGTTTCTATATTGATTATTGGCAGGTTAATTTTGCACGTTACCTGAAAGTTTAATTTAAACCACATTGCTTTTAACTTTAGCATTTAGATATAACTTCCTATTTTAAAAATTGAGTCTAAATACTTGTATCTAATTTAATGTATTAGGATTATACACGATATTAAATATTTAGCTGTTGGGGTTTGATTCTAAATATTTGGATTTAGTTTGATATGAAGTATTTAGGTTTACCTTCATATTTTTAACTTAATTTAAAATATTTCAGTTAAAATTTATTAGGATTGAAGTTTAAATATTTAGATTTAACTTTGCATGTTTAGATTTGATTCTAAATAAGTGGATTTATTTTAAAAATATAGGATTTGGTTTACATTTATACTGTATATTTAGACTGATTCTAAACACTTAGATTACATTTTATATATTAGAACTTGATTCTAAATATTCAGGTTTGCCTCCATATAATTAGATTTATGTTTGTTTAAATGAAACTTTAGAAAAAATATGTTTAACTTTAAATATTTACACCTGATTCTAATTATTTACGTAGAACTTTACACATTTAGAGCCTTTTCAAAATTTTGCTTTACAGAATCAATTTAATGTCTTTGGTTTAACATTTATATATTTAAATTTGACTGTAAATACAAGTTTTGACTTTTCATATTTAGTCTCAATTCTAAATATTTAAGTCTAACTTCATTTTAATGTTTGATTCTAAATGTTTAGCTTTTTTTCCCCCCTTTTGTCTAAATTTGATGCTAGATTTAATAAAAGGTTAACATTATTTTTATGGATTTATATTTAAACATTTATGCTTTATAATTTTTTTCTAAACAATTGTAAAAATAATCAACAATTTGATATTTTATATGTGGAACTGAACCAGCCTTTAATTTTTGAATGAATTACTTTATAATCGGCACCCCATACACTGCTCACAGTGCTGTTCTGTCTTTTGGGGTGCCACAAGGTTCTATTCTTGGTCCCCTCTTTTTCTCTTTATTTTCTGCCTCTTGGAGCGATTATTACACTGATGACTTTCAGCTTTATGTTATACATTTTTTGCATAAACCAAACAAAAGGCTGAATACATTTTGTTTGTTGAGAATGCCAACATTGATTTCGTGTTCGGAATTTTAAATTTAGTGAAATCTCGGTTACAGCACCCCGACTGTGGAACCAACTTCCACTTGACTTACTGGTACGTTAAGTAACTGACCTAAATCAATCTATTCTTGATCTTTTTCTTATTCAGGAAGACTTTATTACTCATCGTGACTTTTACTCCAGATTTCAAACTCTAATTTTCTCTGTGTTTTGTTTTCCTTTAATTTTTTCTTCTACATTTATTCTTGTATTAAATTATGTTTTTAAAGCACTTTGGCTGTTTGTAAAGGGCTATATAAATCAATAATTGAATGAAAGAATGAATGAATACACTGCAGAGTGCAAGGCATATATATTCCTAAAGAAAACTTTCCAAGGAATTTATTTTGTCCCCTCAAATGAAGCCATAAACAAATGAAAATGCACTCCAGATTTATTCCAACACTTGTCCATAATCCTGCCAAAAGTTAGATGAATTTGCTCTCTTGCAAGGTGTTTTTAATTGCTTACAGATTCTCCAAACTTGGATCATTCAGGGGTAAATAAAACACAACAGATGGAGCTGTCCGTTTGATGTAGCTTGATACGAGACAGAGATGGAGGAATGTTGTGATCGAATAGGATTTGTTGCCTAATGACGATGGCATCCTGACAGTAGCACTTTGAAAATGTCAGGTTACATTTCACATCGTAAATCAGCAGAACTGTTAGTCCAACATTCTTCTTTAGGAGTCACATAATGTCCATCCAACCGCCAGAGACAGCTGGGACAGATGGGAACGTAACCAAAGAAACAGCTGTTATAATAATGATAAGACGTGAAGCTAAATGGTTCCAGATTGAGTTACGTTCGTTCGGCAGGCTGAGACGTCGCAGATTTCTGCAGCTCATTTAGGAGGACAAAGGATGGGGTGAGAGGGTAAAACCTCCTCCTGGACTTTCTCAGAGTGTGTTTGACTCAGGAGATAATTAAAAGTGAACTCTCAGACACGGAGTTGTGCTGTCAGCTGGACGGAGATCGACTGAGGATCCTGATCTTACCCACAGTTACAGATCGGTGGCATGGCGACGAGAAACAAAAAAGGCTCCTAGTAAGCTTTAATATTTAGGCTTCTAAATATTAGAGATACATTTTAAGATAATTTTAACATTAATTTGTGTTTTCATTTATCAAATAATTTGGTGAGATTTGCTTCTGATGGGCTTCTCCCTCATTTACGATACATTTACTTTATTTTTTAATAATCTTGTTTTTGTTCATTTCAGTTTAAATTCATCCATTCTGCTAACTGAACTTTAATTTTTCCAACTATCACCAACAGCTGAAAGGCAAAGAGTGAGAGATAATGTTTTTGCCTGTCTGTGTTCAGTTGTTTTGTAGCTAAAGTTTCTTATGAATTGCTTTAAAAAACTCCCAGAAAGTCTTCATTAGATGAGTTTCTATACCTTCTAGGGTCAGCTCAATTCAAGATGGCCACCACAGGAATGGATCACGTGATATAGCGTTAGATCGCTCATGATATTTGGCTGCATGGTGGCGCAGTTGGTTAGCACTGTTGCCTTGCAGCAAGAAGGTCACAGGTTCAAATCCCAGCTGTGGCTTTTCTGCGTGGAGTTGTATGTTCTCCCCATGCATGCGTGGGTTTTCTCCAGGCACTCCAGTTTCCCCCACAGATCACAACATGCCCTAGGGCAGGGATTCCCAAACTGTGGTGCGCACACCCCTGGGGGTGTGTGAGCTGCCACTAGGGGGTGCGCAAGATGAAAACTGTTATGGCAGAAATTTGAAATAATTACACTTTTACAGTGTTTTTTCCCCACTCAATAAAAATGTGTAAATAAACATGTATACCATTATTGTGTGGAGCTGTGGGACAATATTTGGATGAACTCTGAGTCTTTTTTCTGTCAATCATGCCCTTTCGAGCAGACCTTTATTTTGAAGGCGACGATCACTTTCACTATTAGTTCCGGGGCAAAGTTGCGAGGAGCTGTTGGACTGTTTACCTCATCAAATGGATATTATGTATTCAAAGAATCCTTCTTGACAGCTTGTAACAACTCTGCTGATTGATTCCATGTGTGTCCTTATTTAATCAACTCCATGGTGAGTCGTTTTTTTTGTTTCGTTTTTATTAAAGATGCAACGCTACTTTCTGCCGCCGATGAGCTAATGGCTAACGGAGCTGGGTGTTAATTTAAAAACACTAAGCAGTTAGTTAAGCTAACCGTCAGCTTCTGCTCACTTCCAAACATTTGATCAGCACTCCCTCATACACACCCGCCATCTTTACAAGATAAGCATCACATGGAAATGCGAGGGGCGTTTACTGATCGTAGGACGCGCGACTCTCACAGTAATCCTCGGTTACATATGATTCAATTATTAAACACTCAAAAGTATCAAAAATTTGTAACATTAATGATTTGTAGGTACCAGGAATTTGTTCAAATGTCTAAGGTCTCCATCTGTGGATTGGGGGTGCGCGAACACGGCTGGGACATAGGAAGGGGTGCGCAGCAAAAAGAGTTTGGGAACCGCTGCCCTAGGGTACAGGGTCCAGGACTCCCTTGTAAAAGAGATTCTGCATCTCAATGGGGCCTTCCTGGTTAAATAAAGGTTAATAAATAAAAAAAATTTAAATTAAGCTTTGATCAAATTAAAAATAACTCCCATCATTTTTCTGCGAATCCTGTTGAGGAATGATAAGCCTTAAATGAACGTCGCTTATTGGCTTCCTGCATCTTGCTGGTAGACCAGCACAAATCATCTCTGTTGTGTTAATAAAGACAGGCTGATTGCAGGAAGAAAAGGTGAAGAAGAAAAAAACCCAGTGTCTCATCTAAAGGGAAATATGTGACTAAAGACAGTTGTGGGTAAATTTATATTTTGTTCTCAGTTATATTGTAGTTAGTTGATGGTTCGTTCAGCTTCTGCACATCACACACCTGTGATCCATCAGGAGCTAATTAGTCACCCAGCTGTGTCTCATCCACTAATCAGTCTCCCAGCATTTAAACGCCGGAGATTCTCTCAGTCTGTTTGATCCTACTCTGTTCTGATGTTTTACTCCATGGCTTATCTTCCCCCCATTCAGTTTTTTTGACCTTTTTTTGTTAAATGTTTTAATGTCAGTTGACTTAAGCTCCCAGTCTCCGACCCTGCTGTTTTAGTCCTCTAAAAACAATCAGTATGACATAAAATTACATTTTTCAAAAATGTGTATTTTAATCAGGATGTGTATGGTCCAATCACAGCCAGCCATCACACCAGCTACAGCATCTGCATCAATTTAAAGCAAATCATTTATAAATTAAACACAATATTCAAACTGCCAACTAAAAGCACTCTCTGGAGTGACATTGCACTGTAAAATGGGATTTAAAAATCCAGCTGCTTTTAAGTTACAGATGCTGAACATCTGTTACTAGAGTTTTAATGATCCTTTAGAACCTGGGGCTCATTTAAATTACTTTCTGAGCTCTAGTTTGTGTCAGATGAACATTTGTGGTATGAAGACGACCTGAATCTGGTGCAAAATGGTTAACACCTGCTAAACTCAATTAGCGTGTTTGTGCTAACGTCTGATTGGACTGATCTTCTCCTGCGTTCATGTGGATTTAATCATCATCCAGCAGCTTCTGGTTGTTAGATCCTCACAACTTTCTCAATGTTAGAAACTGTAAATGTAGAAGGAAAACTTTCTGAACAAATCAATAAACTGCAAAAACAAGTTTCTCAAATCCAAAACATTCTCAAGGGTCCTCAATTTTGTTGCGCTAGTTTAAACAAGTCGTTGCTGGGGTCTAGAACTGATCTGGGATCTGGTTCTTGACTTGGTTTCTTTGAGTTAAAGCCATACTCAGTAGGCAGGTAAACAAGCTAGGTGTCGCTAGCTAGTTTACAGAAACACGACTCGGCGCACTCACCCCTCCCGTCGGGTATAATCTGTACGCCAGCCTTCCCGCGGACATGGGACCCCGTTTTGCGATGATAACAATGCAGAGTCTAACTCCAGCCGTAGAAACGTTCCCCCAGCTTTTCCTCTTTTCACCTCCAAACGTTTTTAGTTTTCTGCTAGCTGAAAAGGTGTTTTTTGGGGGGACTCTGGTATTTTTATCTTAAAATGAAAGCACTGACCACCGGCTAATTCTGTCCTCCTTTCACTTCCGGGATGTTCAGATGGAAAATGTGCCCGGGCGGATTAATGCCAATCCAAGCAGTGCGGAAATGCGGCAGAACAATAGGATTGGCTGAAGTTTTTAGAGAACTGCGGGACAACCACTTTATTGATTTATTTCGGGTTATTATTATTATCTCCACAATATATTTATGGCTATACTATGTTGGAAGGTTGTTAAGAGGCTTAAAAAAAAAAAAAACCGTTAAAAGCTACATTGTTTACCTGGCTACTGAGTATGGCTTTAAAGAGTGTAAGAAATGTGCTTTGAGACCAAACCACAAATAAAATGATAAATGTGAACTAGTTGAGACATTTTGTGGATGGGTGTCACAATTGTGTCACCCAGTGGGAAACTGGGCTGCTTAAAGACGACAGAGAGAAGAGAATCTGACTTTGAGCAACAATACTGTCAATAAAACTGTTAAATTCTGAAAAAATATCTAGGAAATCTGTAGGACTTTCATGTAAAAGTTTGCCATTTTGACATTTGTGTGTGATTCTTACTGAAAAGTTGCACATTTTCCATTGTATTTGTCTCCCTTCTAGTCATGTTCTAATGTTTTTTCTAATAAAAGTAAATTGTTGCATTACTAGAAAAAGTAAATGTGTAAATGCTCTGATGGAAGGAGCTGCTGATCTAGTCGTTTGGGTGACATCCCTCTGGTTTTGGTGTTTGAAGATGGAGTTTTAACTTGGCAGTGCTGCAGACAGAGTGATGTCTGCTCAGAGTTATTGTTCCACTTATATAACCCGTAGCACTCGGAGGTCAAAGGTGAAGGAATTGATTTCATGGTATCTCATGTGATGGTAAAAACCATTCGGAGATTAGCGGATCTGAAAAGGGGGCCGTGCCACAGCTTGTCTGCAGCGAGACATCTTGGATCTGTTTTACAAATTCATCAGGAGGGACGTGGAGGATCCGGGCTCCTGCCTGCTCTTGTTCCCGCTTCGGTATTCCACTCTGGAAACTCTCGCCACCCAGAGCTGGATGCGGAGCAGCAAATGAGGTTACCCTCGGCATTTCCCGAGCATCGGGGTGTGCCGAATGGTTCTGGCATTCAAACTGATTCTAAAGCAGCGCCTGAACTTTTGAACCTGTCACCTTGTCTCTTTTCCCTGCTGAAATCTTTCCACCCTTCTGCTGCAAGCTGGAGATTCAGAAGGTTGGACTTTGTGTGAACTCTTCTCATTAACCCAGTTCCTCCTTTTATATATATATATATCCACACATAATCCATGACATTTTACAGCCTAATTTATATGTTCTGATGTTTCTAATATTAAACATGTTTTTGCATCAGTTAACGTCAGTAATTTTTTATTTTTTATGTTTATGTTCCTTCTTTAGATATAGAAATGAGGAACTGTCCTGAAACAACCAACAGCCCAGAGATAAAAACAGATGCCTTGAAATAAAATGTTTTGACCAATTAGACAATCAACCAAGAGTAATTTTATTTATTTACCTATATTTTGGAGGATAAAGCCCCTAGAGATGAAACATCTCGTTTTTGAGAGGGTCCTCTTTTCCATACAACACAAAATTTAAGACGGCAGGTAGCTAAAAGAAACAAAATAAAACCATAAAATTGCATGAAAAGGGTTAACTCGGTTATGCACACAACATTCTCTATGCTAGCTCAATAAAAGATAATTCTAGTTGTAGTTACAACTTAACATAAAGCCCATTTTCAAGTACTAACTCTGAAACAATTACAGATGATGTAAATGTGTTCCAAAATAAGCGAAAAGATGTCATCGACCGTATATCGCCGGGAGATTATTCCAGTCCAGTAGGACTTTAACTCTAAAAGCCAGTCTTCACACTTCTTTCTTGAATGAGGGTACAACAGGAGATCTGTTCATTTAAAAAGCTAAAAAGACCCTGTCACCCTATTTCTCCGGCCTATACCAGGCAGGAGGCCATCCACGGTTTGTTATTGCAGAACGCTGAGGTCCTAACACTTCTTCAGAAGGAGGGGTGAACATAAACCCTTAAAATGGGGACCCAGTATAGTCTCTCTCACCAGTTGGGTCAGCCAATGGCTGCGACACCTCATCTGAAGGAGCAATAAAGTTTCAGTGCATTGCGATGCAATGTCTTCTCACAGCCTCCTTTCTCTGGTTGCGTTTTATAGACGAGCCCCGTTTCACCCACTTGCTTTAGAACAACATTTCACCCTGGGTGCAACTTGGCCTGTCCTTTCCTGTTTCTTGTTATGTTGTTTATGTTCTTGTTAGTTCCAGTTCCATCCCAACTCTACAGTTGGCTTTTGATCTCATCCACATTTGTTTCACATCTATCTTCTTCTTATCCTGATCCACCAAAATCTTTGACACTGTTTCAAAAGTCAGACCCTCCAGGAAGTTACGATCGCAACTATTAACGCAAATTCAATCATTTGCTGCAACAAATTTGCGGCCTTGCAAATTTGACCAATCATCTTTGTTTTTGTTGTATTTCATCATCTTCTTTGACCAATCAGAGCCACTCAGATAAGTTTTGACCAATCCCGTTGCCTCCAGCTGTGTTTACCTCCGGTTTTTGAGCTGAGCCGCTAAACTCCGGTCGGTTTCCATCAGATATTACGGCTAAAATACGAGCAAATCAATTTCCTAAAGTATTACACCAGAGTGGTGGAAAGCTGTTCTGAACCAAACACAACGTCGTGGTGGATTATACATGAAAATCGTCGCTTGACAAGAACTTTTTGACCGCAAAACATGGAGGAGATTAGCTGAAAAGAGGAGCAGACGGGGGCTGATACGAGTGACAAAAGAAACAAGGTGAGTCCTATTTAATGTCTGTATTTGGACAATGACAGAAACTAAGTATATTTAAAAAGAACTTATGTGCTGAGTCAGCGGATTTGCTATTCTGTGAGAAATGTTTGAAATAAAATCGAACTGTCAGCGTTAACGTGAATTCCTTTGAACGCTGTTTATTTTTTAAACACGCGATTAACCACGTGACGTTTCTATTCAGTGTGCACGAGGAACCGCTGTCTTTTCTAAACTTTTCCTGATGAACCAGTGAAACTTTGAGGTGAATCTCTGAAAGTGAAAGTAAAGCCGCTCACGCTGTAACGTCTGAGTGACGCTGAGACAGGATGTCAGCTGTGTTGTCATGGAGATTACAGCATCTTGTGGTCTTTATTTTATCATGAAACGGCGCATACAGTGTGTGTGTGCATATAAACTAAATAAAACCTTAAACAAAATAAAAGTGATAGGGAAAAAAATTGCAATTTTGATTGCAACTTTTAGAAAAACGTGCCGCGAAATCGGTCATTTTAGATCGCAACAATCGCAAAAAATCCCCGCAACTTCCTGGAGGGACTGACTTTCCTTCAATCATCCTACACCTCAGTGAGTGTACTCCACACCACTGGTTTTCACCTGTCCCCAATGCAGAGCCCTCATCACTTCTTGCACAGGTCCCTTATTCTCTGTTGACATTGGTGCTGTGGGATCCATCCCAGTTTCCTGTCCCTTCAGCATGTGTGTACCCTTCAGGAACTTGCAAATTACACTCTCCACTCACTGTCATGACTCCAGGCATAACTCAATGCAACAGAAGACATGATCATAAAGCATAATAAAATGTAGCACGGTAAACATTTGATAGCAGTTTCATGCTGAAACCACTTTGTGGAAAACCAACCTTCATTATTGTAAAGCCACTGTAGACGGTGACAGGATGGATGGGATAACTGGGTGGAAGGGTCAGCGGTGGCAGGAAGAGTTAGTCTGCTGCCGTCGGATCCATCTGGAAAATCTGAGATGGATTCCAGGAACTGACGACGAGGTGAGGAAAAGTGTTTCCCCCTCCGGACTCGGTGGACTGAACGGGGGTTTGAACCAAACAGGTGTTCAGTCGGAGGAGCTCGTCTTTCTCTACCAGAGATTCTATTTCTTTATTCATGTATTCCTTTATGTCTGGCTTTCTTTCAAAGGCGTGCATTGATGTGTTTGTTCTGAAACCCATTAAACACACATAATAAAAGTAAAGAAAATAAAGTTCTCTATTCCATTTTATTTCCATCTCCCTTTTTAATATATTAACATTGTTGTTTACACTTGTAAATAAGTCTTTACATTTCTTATATATATTTTGGTAATTTTATATTTGTTCCATTTTTTTAAGCTAAACTTAGTCTTTTTTATTTTACCACCTTTTTATTTCTTATAAAATTTTTTGGGTTCAACGGCAGTCGTACAAGCATTTCACTGCATATCGTACTGTGTATGAGTGTGTATGTGACAAATAAAATTTGAATTTGTCTTATTTAATATATACAACCCTACAAACTCAAGGTAAAAAACAGTATGATGGTGTATCGGGGTCACAGGACACCCCCATTGTTGAGCTTAAAATAGTCAAATTTGAGGCTGTTTAAAAACTGGAAGAAATTCCTTTTTAATCCTTCAAAATAAGAGTCTTAGAATCATAGGAACCTGGACTTGATTCCAGATTATTTTTGTATGTGAGGCAATATAAAGAAAAGGTGTGGACTGGTTAACAGTACAAATAAAATGTATGAAGGATTGTCTTTTATTTTAGTTCACTTAATCAGCTGCAGCAAAAATCAACGCAAACTAAATCCAATAAAACGACGTCCAAACATGACGAGACCACAGCTCTGTAACGGCGGTGTTGTCCTTTATGATAAAACTGCAGGGTGTGACGTTTAAAGTCCCAGACATGAAACTTTTGAACTAGAGAATCATGTCTGGGGAATTTAAAGTGGTGAGGAATTAAGTTTCAGCTTTAATCCATTACATGTATTCTGATATCCTCCAGAGTTACACACCTTCTATAATGAGTGTTTAGATACGATGGCTCACATCTTCAGAATGATGTCGAAGACTGGGCGGGTCGTTTGGAAACCTTTTTTATTGATTAAAAAAACGTTTTCTTTATGTTCCATATAGTCATGCAAACTACCCAGGATATGTAGTACATGTAAAGACTATAAAGTTGTATTTAAACATTTCAGAATTCTAATAATCTGGACTTTAATTAATCTGAGCTGAGTTGGACTTGTAGAACTAGAACTTTTAAGTCTGATGTCACAGAGCCGACGGCTTGTTGTCCGGAAACGAGGACGTTTTAGGAACAAAACGTACTGTACTTGTTTTGGTTTGATGCTTCGCTTTGAAACGCCTCGTCATGGTGAGACGCGCTTCACGAGTCTAATATCTCTTTTCAGACTCCTCAGTCCTGCGGAGCTTCGGCCTGTCGCGGTTGTCTTCGTCTGTTTGGGGTCCATTATGTCAGAGCGCCGAGCTCCCATCGGCATCCCTTTGTCTCGTCCCACAGAGAGGCCCCTGTTGATGACTTATTTTGGAAACCAGAAGCACGGGCCTCTCAGCACTCGAGACAAGATGGCGAGTGACGGAACCGGGCTGGCCGGGCCTCAAGTGTGTGAAAACTGGGAACCTGATAACAGTTTATGGGATCAAATCCAATAATCGAGATTTCACTTTTTGTTGTTGTGCAGATGTTTTTGTTTTGTTTTTCTTGGATATAAACACCAAGAAAAACACGTTTTAATAATTCTCCCTTCTGATGGTGACGTGTTTCTGTATTTATCTCACGTTTTTCACTGCTATTAGTTTAAAAGATGCTTGTGTAAATTTCTGCAACCAGCTGTGCACAAATTTACAAGATTGTGAATTTTTTTAAATTGCATGATGCATTTCTCTGAATTTTCTAACATAAAGTTGATTCAACATCATTAAGTTACCTTGAATTTGAGTACAAACTCGGCAAGTGAAACAGATTTAATTTTTTTAACACATATTTAAAAATAATGGATGTCGAGAGGATTTATGTTCTTTTTGAATGATGTCATATCAAATGATGTCATATATTTGAGGAGGAAGATTGTTTTTCCCTCTGCATGTTCTGTGGCTAAAAAGAACTCAATGTTGAGTTAAATTCACTTTTACTGTTTTATGGATTGAGAAACAGGGAAATACTCTTGTCTATGAACTAGATGTGATTATTAGTTTGTTGATCAGAGCAGACGCCATCGGCTCTTCTGGACGTGGCTGTTTCTCCAGGATCAGTTGATGCTCCAGTTATAAGTTGATGCATTTGACAGACATTCAGTCTGACACAGGAAACAATCAGAAAAATAACAATTCTAGACCCTTGAGGATTTCAGCTGAAACTCTCGGCTGAACTTCAGACTGTGAGGTAGAAGGTTTAATTCAGAGAAACTGAGCTTTTTTCGGGTGAATGCAATATGCTTCTGTAAATTTGAGAATAAAGTCATATATTCTGAGATTCACCCTGAAGGATCTGGGTGTCATGTCTCTTCACTGCTGTGTGGAAGACCAGAACCGCATGTGGAGTGGCAGAAAATGGGACCAGAGCTTACTATCAGGGGGTTTTGGAAGCGAGGCTCTGATTGCTCATTGAAATTCCACTTCAGGAGGAGCTGTGACCTTCCTTAGACCAGATCTTCTTTATGAAGTTCAGTCACGGGGGTTTGGTTGTCTGGCGTACATGCACTTTGTGAACGACTGATATCCTGAGTCTGTTTTGGGAACCTCAGGGTCTCATTTCTGCTTTTTGTTGATGTTGCTTTTCAAGCCACGACCTTCAGGGTGGTTCACAGCCGGGATGAGAACCAGGTCTTCCAAACCTGAGGCCCTGGTTCTGAACTGGAACAAGGTTAATGCTCCCTCAGGGTTGGGATTAAATATCTTACGTTTGCTGGTGATAATAATAATAAATAATGCATCAGTTTTATATAGCACTTTTTAGGTCACTCAAAGATGCTTTGCAGAGTTGCATCATTCATTCACACAGTCATTCTCACCGGTGGTGGTAAACTACGACGGACGTCTGTAGCCACAGCTGCCCTGGGGCAGACTGACGGAAGAGAGGCTGCCATTCTGCGCCATCGGCCCTTCTGACCACCACCAACATTCACACACAGTCACACTCACATTGGCAAGGTGGGTGAAGTGTCTTGCCCAAGGACACAACGACAATCTAACCCAGCCAGAGCTGGGGATCGAACCGGTGACCCTCCGGTTACCAGACCAGCCACTCTCCCAACTGAGCTAATGCCGCCCCACCATACCACACCACCTCCACACCATAATGTGGTGGAGCAAGAGATGGACCAAAGAACAAGGCTTCTTCAGCGATGGAGACTGTTCCAACCAGTTGTGGTGAATAAGGAGCTGAATCGAAAGGAAAAGCTCCCAAGTTAATTGGTCTGCCTCCCTCCTGTCACCTATGGTCAAAACGTTTGGATCATGCAAGCAGCTGAATTGAGCTTCCTCCATCTCCAGGGTATCCGCGGGTCCTTAAAAAGCCTTAAAAGGTCGTAAATTTGCATTTCCAAATTTAAGGCCTTAAATATAATTAAAAATGATAAATAATCCTTAAAGTCAGTGTCCAAAGGTCTTAAATTTCTAGGGCTCCTATGATTTCTGGGTTACGAAGATCTGAAACTCGGCAGTACACCAGACCTCTAGGGTCTAGAAGGGTCTAGATCATTTAAGGCTGTTATTACCTCGTTAATTCAGTAAAAAGGAGCTTTTTTAAATTTTCAGGTGAATGCAATACACTTCCGTGAGATATAACGCAGATCAATTATCTTGATGTTTGTAATTTTTTCTGCACTTTCACTTCCAGTAAAGGTTTAGTCAGAACTATTTGTAAGGTGGTCGCATCCCCTTTCTCATTCCGTGAATGTAAGGTCTTAAATTTGATCAAAGCAGCCTTAAAACGAGTCTTAAAGTCTTAAATTTGGCTTCCTTGAACCTGCAGAAACCCTGATCTCCAGTTCCTAAATGAGGCAGCTAGAGCACATCTACAAAAGTAGTCCACTAAAGGTGGTTCAGGCATCAGGTTGACTCCGGGACTGATCCAGAAATCAGCGTAGCGATGTGACGTTCATGAACGAGCTGAATCTTTTGAATGGCTCTTCTCATTGAACGAGGAGAACCGAGTCCTTAAAGAACCGTTCACTTTTTGTATTAGTGATAATATGCAGTTTTGCTTGTTTTGGGCTCCCTCTGGTGTCCGTTTTAAATCACTGCATTACACAAGTTAGCACATTGTTTCAGCTTCTAAACGCCTAAATCTACCTGTTGAAATGTCTCCTCAGCCTTCATAGCTTTCTACAGGAACGGTTATTTACTCCTTCAAAGAAATCAGCTGTGTTCAAGCAGGGAGAGATTGAAAAAAAATCAGGAATCATGAGCTAAAAACACTCCAGCGCTAGCATAACAGCTAGCCACATTGGGTTAGCCTAACCCTCGTGAGACACGTGACTTCCTGGGTACCGTGACTGCAGCGGAGATCTTGTAATCGTGGTATTCCGGATCTAACCACCAGATGGGGCTAAGTGACTTTTCATTAACTCTGTAAAGAGTCATATTAGCACAGACTGGCTCAAGGAAAAGATTTAAAAATATGAAAAAGTTGCATATTATCACTTTAACTGACGTTTGATGCCAGGAGGCAACATTCAGACGCTGGCTCTATAAGGACATCAGTGAGAATAGCAACATGAACCCATCAGTTCTATCGGGGAAGCTAATTAGCGACGCACACGTAGGTGTTGCAACAAAGAGTGTCCCCAAACATAGTTCCACATGACTTTTCTTTCAGAACATTGCAAAAAAACCCATAAAAAAGCCAGCTCCCTTCATCAATCCCATCACTACTGGAGGAGCATGCTCTCTATCCTGCTGCCTTGAAAACCCACAGGAGATGGGTGGATGGACTACTTTAAATAGCTGAATTTTTGCATATGAAATCTGATTTTCTTTGGAATTGTTTTGGCGGTTCTTGCTACGCTTTCTCCCTGTAACCTGGAAGCATATCCAGACTTTCACAGGAATCCATTTCCATCTGATTGCTTCATCATTTTCAGATCCCTGGACAGAGATTTAATTCATAAATGTTCTGATGCTAGTTTGGAAACGTTGACCTGCCAGAGAAAAGTCAAACTCAAACTGCCCTTTATGGATTTTCTCTTCGCTTTTTGAACGTCTTCACAGGTTGTCGGGATACTTCAGCCTCTGCAGAACTCATTCACCGGCTGCCGATATCCACGGCAACCGATAGAAACACAGCAAGGGAGGAAATACATATTGTAAAACCAAATTAATGGCGTGTTTTGATTAGCTGAGCAATTATCAGCAATAACAGGCAGTTTCCCTACATATGTGAGTTCATGTCACCGGAGTTTCCTGCCTGGAGGAGACTGCTTCCTCTGTTTCCATGGCGACTGGTAAGCAAAGCTATCTCTTGTTTCATGGGTATATTGTTTTGTTTTTGGATTTTAATTGCGAGACCTTATGTGACTTGAAAAGAATTTTCTGGAATAACACTTTGGATGCCAGGTGAATTGTTGAGCAGTTTGTTTTACAGCCCTTCCTGCGGTTTTATGATCCTGTTTTTAAAAAATAAGTCGGGACATTTTGTATAAAAAAAAAAAAAAAAAGCAGAATTTTCATAACATTTGAGCCTTTTTTTTTTTTTTTACACACGCGTTACTCTTGGGCGTCATTGAGATGAAATAGATTTGAATGTGATAAAAATAATCAGATAATTTGTGTCTTTAGCTGTTTTTTAGTGATGAAAACGACCTGATGGTGTTCCTCTGCTCAGCTGGAAACTCTGGATGGAAACCACCTGTGTTTATCTAACGCTCCTCTCCCTAAACGCTCCACCGTGACCCGATTACCTCGCGCCGTGAAGGATTATCTTGTCTGTTTATGAAATTATGAAAATGTTAAACGGCTCGATCGCAGCTCGTTTTCCGGTGATGTGTCTCCCTCTTCGGCGCTCATAAAGTTTCCTTGAGCTTCCTGCCCAACTAGGACAGCAGATCTGCTGCACATATGTACTCTGAAAACAAGAAACTCGCGTCTCTCCGGCAGTTAGTTGGAAAGATTTAAACCCCGCGTCGGTCGGACCATGGATCATGTAATCCACAGAGAACAGCTGTGTATGGTTTGCTGTTTTATGGCTTTAAGAAGCGGTGCAACGTTTTCTAAATGGGGCTGAGATGAAGATATCAGATACAGATTAAAAAAAAAACTGTTCTAGTTTATGAAACGTTCTAAGGTGTTTTTCTCAGAGGACTTCATGGTCTTTAAAGGAGGCTTTTCAGTTATTTTGAAACAGGTTTGTGTGGAGTTCTGATGATCAGAGGAAAGTTGTTGTTGAATATAGTATCTGGTATTTTATTGCCCACAATAAGGCCTCCTTCAGTCGGGTCAGTCAACAATCCTCTCCTTCCTGGTCCCATTCAGGAGCAGAGGATCTTGCAGGACCACTCACGGACCCCATACCCCTTTTCCTGTCCACTTACACCCCCCCCCCCCATCATCAGAGGACGTCTGCTAGTAGGTTATTCACAGAAAACGATTTGCAAAGCATATTGGGTAATAAGAATATTAACCTCAACTGTCTGAGCCCAGAGTGATTTAAAGGTGCAATAGTGAATTTGCAAACAGGCTAGGTATAGCTAGCTATCTACACAAACATGTCTCTATTGGTGCGTTTGATTTGTCCTCAGAAGTCGGAAATTCCGAGTGGTGAAAAACCAAATAAAACGCCCCCAAAGTCGGACTTCCCACTCGGAAAGTCGGAGATTTTTTTGCGTCCCGACTTTGGGGGCAAAAGATGGCGACTCCTCACAAGAACAGTTAAAATGCTGTGAAAACACGTTTATTTTGCAAGATCTTCATGTTCGGATGTATCGAAGTTCAGAACTACATGTAGTGCTTTGTGTCTTCTGACTCTAAACAAATTCAGAGTGTTTGCATGAGCAAATTAATTAAAGCTAACAAAGGCAACAATGGCAATGTGTTTGTGTATGAACCAAACACGTGAAGAAATGCAACCGTAAATTACTTTATACTTTGGTTTTCCGACGTTGCAAACAGAACGCTGTAACTCGGGTGTGACGTCATTCCGACCTCCGAGGACAAATCGAATGCACCAGTAGCTCTCCTGGACGTGGGACCGCGCATTGCCACAGTAACGATAGAGAGCAAAACACCAGTCGTCTAAACGCTATGCTAACGTTGACCAAGGTTTTTACTTTTTCTACGTCCAAACGTTTTTAGTTTTCTGCTAGCTGAAAAGGTCTTTTTCTTTTTGGGTATTTTTTCCTAAAATTGAAGCGCTAACAGCCGGCTGTCCTCCTCTCACTTCAGGGATGTTCTGCTGAAAAATGCTCCAGCACGCATTAAAGGAGGATCCAAGCAGTGAGGAAGTGCGGCGCTTCGGTGAGACAGACATTTGGATTGTCCAATAGTTGCTTTCGGTCCGAAATGTCTGATTGGCTGAGGTTTTTAGAGAACTATAAGGGAACCACCTTATTGATTTCTTTAGGGTTTTTTTGTTTTAATCGCCACAAAATATTTATAGCTATACTATGTTAGAATGTTGTTAAAAGGCATGAAAGAAGCTACCTTGTTTACCAAATTCCCTATTGTACCTTTAAAGCATTGAGCTATGAGTCTTATTAGACATTTTTCAGGTCACAGTTTCTCTTCCTGTGTGACTCAGACATGGATGACATGTTCTGCTATTCTTACCCACATTTCTTAGTGAAAATTGAATGTTTTTATATATAAAACTGCATGCAGCCGTTTAACGTGTGCAGATGTTGAATGATGTTGTTTTTCTGGTTTCTCCTCCGGTGACCAGACTTGTTTATGCAGCTGTTTGATGAGTTTAGCAGAGAGTCTCTACATGCTGAAGACCATCACAGATGTGAAGATGTTTCATACGTTCTTCTGTACCAAACGGCAGCATGATGGAAACTGCTTGTTGCCCAACAAAAGGAGGAAAAAAATCTAATGGTTCAGAGATCTGGTAAAAGGCTAATATTCAAACACCAATATAAGTCCTTCACTTCTAAAACAAAGCGCCTGCATGTGTCTGCAGGCGGAGAATCTCACTTTAATGCTGAACAGATCCCAGGGGTGGAGGGTTTTTGGTCAATCACTGTTAGTTTGTATATGAAGCGGTAATTTAAACAGAGAGAATCTCCTTCCAGTCAGACGCAGCCTGTTGATTAGCTTTCAGGGTAATAAGCCGGATGTGTGATTGCACCGTTATGTTGTTTATGTGTGGATTCAAACCAACTTACAGACTCACTGAAAGGATGAAGGATGAACTCCAACAATGAGACCTTGTTCTGTGTCTTCTTTTCTCTGCAGGCCTCTGCTAGGATTGGACCAATGCATCAAGATTTTTTACATTTTTTTTTTTTTTTTAAATTATAGTATAAATTTGGTGTCAAAATGCATGCAGATTCATGAAGTCATAAATATTTTTATGTTGAGTTTTTTTATTTTATTTGGGCAGGTCTAAAAACACCTGACCAGTTCCAGCTAAAAACACCTGTCTCTGGTTTTAAATTGATTTTTTTGGGTCATTTATTTTGTTATTTACCTACAGTAAAGACCACACCCACTGGTGACATCACTCAAAGTGGGCGGAGTATCTAGAAACTGGAAATGGTCCTCTCTTAAGGCGCCCCTCAGTTGCGCGTTCCCGCGGAGGTGCGCGAGTGCTTAGGGTGTCCCAATTCTCCTGGCTGTAGAATCCGGACCTTGGCCCCGCCCCCTTTTCCACCCCGCTACGCACTTCGCCGAAGTCCGCATGGGTGCACACTTCAGCGAAGGGTATTACCCATAATTCCAAGTGCACTCCATTGAAGACCGTAGGGTAGAAGTGCGAGTATTGAGATGCGGCCTGACTATTGGCCAATCAGGACTACTTCCTGTTTCTGGAATTCCAGCTCACGTTGAGTGATGTCACGATTACGTCTGAGTTTTACTGTAAATAAATAACGTCAACAGTCGGTTATGGTGATATGGAGGCGTTACCGGATGTAACGATGTGTTGTTGGACTGGAGGAAAGAGTGTCAGGAGCTGGAGGCGGGATTAAGAGGAACAACCAATCAAAATGCTGTTAAATTAGCATGAGATCATTGTTTCTCCAGTTTTAATATTTTAGTTTCAGACACTGTTTTCGACTGAATTCATAAACGGTGTTTATAAACGTCACCAGCTGGCGTTTATAGATCTGATCATGTGACTCAGGTTTGCAGGATGAGAGATATAAAAAGATCATTCACAGGAAACGTGTTTAAAAAGGCCTTATTGAGACTGTCTCCCTACACTGTGATCCTGTGTTGGTTTATATTGTTTATTCTGGAAGTTTTAGCTGTAAAAACAAAGGGGGGAAAAGTTTTCTTTCATCAAATTATATCATATTGCATGGAAATCCTTGAGTTTTATGTGGTGTGATATACTGCTTCATAGCACAACGTTCCAGATTAATGTATAATATGCTTTCTATAACTGCATTCCTACAGAATTCCAGGGAATGAAAATAAATGTAAACATGGTGTTTATGCATTTGCACTTTTATTGAAAAACAGGTGACGTTTTGTTCCAGCTTCTTCGATGCAGCTAAAAGAACTTAAAGTTCTCTCAAACCTCCATTTTTTTGAGTTGTAATAATTAAGAATTTCAAACATGACTAACACGTTAGTCTGTATCCTGCTGCATCTTCTGTTAAAGATGTCTGATTTCATCCATTTGCATATAAAACAAACTTATTTTTCTACATCAGTGGACTGTAAACAGAAATCTGAGCTTTGGTTATTGGTGAAGCAGATCCCACATTCGTTTCTGGATGGCTACACTTTGTGATTACCGTGGGAGGAGCATTTCAGGGACTTAGGTAGGACGGTTATTTTCAGACCCATAAACTCCGGAGTGCAGGTCTACGGAATAATCCGGCACCCCGAAGGCCTCGCTACCTCCTCCAGCGCAATAACAGCCCGTCTCCTACCTTTAAAAATAGCCGGAGGCTGGAACTCTCATTATAACCGTCCGTCCCTGCAGTGGAAACGTCTGACAGAAGGAGGGTTTGTTTATAAATGAGGAATCCAGCGAATGATTTCAGGGTTTTACACGTCCGAGAAGCGATAAACGAAACAACGAAAACGTGCTGTTTTCTCTCATCCGTCCACCTGTAATTAAAAACAACAAACTGGATTTAAAACTTTATTTGAATGATCTCCTGTCTTCTCTCAGATTACATTAGTTAATCTGCTGGGAGCTTTTCTAATTAGCTGTTGGGATCAAAGGCGGTGGAGGGAGGGAGGGAGATTTAGTGAGTTTGGAGGCGATTCTGCTGAGAGGTTGGCCTGATTTCTCACCAAATTCACCCCAGCTGGAGTGAGCTCAGCGCATCCAGCGCTCTGGTTCAGAAGCTGGAGCCAAACTTGTGTGTAAATTTGTGTATTCAGGTGCGTCGCGTGAAGTCATCTCACTCAAAGTGGCCAAACTTCACAGGGAAGCTGGGACTTCCAGGCCAGAACCTTTATTCTTCTCCTCTTATTGTTTCAGCTTCACTTTCTTCCTCTGTTTGAGTTATTGCTCATCCAGAAAAAGTCAAAGTCGAACAGTTTAGGCTTTTTTGTCTCACTCCCACACTCCTGTTGTGCGTCAGTAATGGGGGTTTGTTTCCAACTCTGACAGTTATCTCACGTCCAGCCATCGAGTGAAACAAGAATCAAACTGTTTAGAAAAGAAGAATATCTGGGCGCAAACGTCACCAGCGTCCGTGTGAGTAAGCGTGAGTTTGTGCCCAGTGTTGAACGAGGTTCTCAGAACTTTTAAAACAAACGTTCAGATGTGAGGAATAACCTTGCATCCGTGTGGTTTCTCCTCGGGTTTTTGGAGTAAAACAATGCAAACTACCTAAATGGTTCTGCAGCTTTGGAATTAAAACGTGAAAATATGCAGCTTTTGTTGAGGATGGGGTGTTTCAAATATATTCCGAAGCTCTTCTTATACATGTAATTGATCAGATGTAGGTGTTTTTGTCCACTTTGACCTATCAAACCTGTGGTTTTACCTCAGATCTCCTCAGAGTACATAATTTACTCCTCCACACGCATTACTTTTCAGCTCAGATGATTCTCTTCTCTTCTAGAAGAGTCTTTTTATCCTGCCATACAGTGTTGCTTTCATTGACGAAGACGGTAACGCGCCTTTTTTAAAGACGCAAACGAGATGAAGACGAGATAAATGAAACGAGACATCTGCGAGTATTATCGTGGAGGGGATGAACTTTTCTGTTGGTTCCGGGGCGATCCTTCTTGACGGCTTGTGACAACCCTGCTGATTGATGCCATATTGTGTCCTTATTTAATCAACTCCACGGTGAGTCGTTTGTTCTTTTTGTTTTACTAAAAATGCGGCGCCACGTTCGCCCATCCCAGGGTATCTGCGGGTCCTTAAAATGCCTTTTTAAAAGGTTGTAAATTTGCGTTTCCAAAATTAAGGCCTTAAATGTCATTAAAATGATAAATAATCCTTAAATTCAGTTTCCAAAGGTCTTAAATTTCTAGGGCCTCTATGATTTCCGGGTTATGAAGATCACAAACAAAGTGGTATCCAGTATAAAACTGGGAATCTCACAAAGCTGAAACTCAGCAGCACACCGAACTGCAAGGGTCACTTAAGGCTGTTATCATCTCATTAATTCAGTAAAAACAGAGCTTATTTCTATTTTGTAAACGTTATCTTGTTAATTCAGAAAAAAAGCGTTTTTTAAATTATTTTCAGATGAATGCAATTCACTTCCGTAAGATATAATGCAGATCAATTATCTTGATGATTATTTTTTCTGCACTTTCAGTTCCAATAAAGGTTTAGTCAGAACTATTTGTAAGGTGGTCACATCCCCTTTCCCATTTCGTAAATGTAAGGTCATAAATTTGATCAAAGTAGCCTTAAAACGGGTCTTAAAAAGCCTTAAATTTGGCTTCCTTAACCCTGCAGAAACCCTGCCATCCAACCCGCCGATGAGCTAATGCTACGCTAACGAACTTTAAGTCCTGATTAGTGATTTTATTCATTCAAGTCTTTGTTATCATTATGGCCGAACGTTAGACCAATACTTATAGTGTTGATTGAATACTTTGGTTATTGTAGTTTTGTCTGATTTTTAGGTTTTTGTTATTTTACGGTTTAATGCCAAACTAGCCTATGGGACTTTTGAATTGATTGTGAGCAATTCTAATAACCCTAAATTACTTTGTTAAATGATTAAAACTTTTTTTTTTACTAAAACCAGACTAAGACTTTCTGTTGACTACAATTGGACTAAAACAGTCACATGACCTCCGACTAAAAACATAAACATATCAACATTATAATTTACTGATTCCTTTCATTAATTCATCTAAACCCAATGTGGACCATGCATGTAGTTTTTTTTCAACATATGAACTAAAACCAAGTTTTTACAAACCTCCACTTTGAAACTAATGATGTAAACAATACATTTTTATTCTAATTATTGTGGATTTGTAGGGAGTTTTGGCAGAATTATGATTCAGTCGGTCTGAAAATGTAACCAGAAGCATTTTTTCAGCACTGAGAGAAATCTTTAGTAAAATAAAAGATGATGATGATGTGAATCCGTAGAAAGGCTGATTCTTTTACCTCCCACATCAGGAAACGGCTGAAATCACAAAGGAAATCTCCAGTTAATTCAGTGATTGAACGGAAGCAGGAAACAAAGGAATGCTTTTACATTATAAAACTTTTATTTTAAATGACACAAACGGGTGTTTTATCACCAACAGATGACATTATTTAATACGTTATTCTAATTACATAATGATGTTGCAACAGAAACTAAAGGTTGATCGTGTTTTTGTTACAAGCAGCAGATCTGGATGAGATAGATGTAATTATCTTGTTAATTACACCTTTGGGGAATGTCGAGCAACATAATAAGCAATTTGAAATCCCAGAGTTGAGACCACAGTGAACTAGCAGGTTTTAATTACACCTACAAGGTAGAGGGGAATTTAAATTCACTTTTCAAAGCAGAGAAATCACAAATCTTTGTCTCTAATTCTGAATAATGATCTGATTAAACAGCAGAAAGTGAGACTGAGAGTTGAATATTCAGATGGAGATCACTGTGTGGGAAAATCACCTCCTGAAAGTCGAGCAGAGGAACAATCTGTGGGTTTTAGGAGAAATTAGACCTTTCTTTGGCGTGGGAGAAAAGCTGAGGACATCCGAGGTTAAAACATAAGTGTTTTTATCTAGAAAAGCAGAAATATTTTGCCTTTTTTTACTTATGAACACAACAGTTGCCCAAAGTGTTGTTTTAAATGCCTTTTTGTGTTTTTTCTCACACACAGTTGAAGCATTATAAACCTGTAAACGAGCTCCAGTCGACACTTCAGCCTTCAAAAAATCACTCTGTAGTTATTCCTGTTTCCTTCATCCTTTTACATTTATGTACTTGTAAATGCTACATCCAACAGCTAAATTTTCAAAAACCAATAAGTCAACCTTTCTCTCGATTTTTGTGTCCGTGTGATAAAACTCCAAAAATGTTCTGATGAATAACAATTACTTCAAAGCCCCAAAACCCCATTTTCCTTGTATTTGTGAAGAACGTTTAGGAAGTCCAGCAGAACCAAAACCATCTCCTAAAGTTGACCCAGCTCTGGGATCAGGGCAGGTCTTGTTTGGGAATGACCTGATGCAACGGCGTAGATTTGCTCTCGACATTGGTGGGGACCAGGACGGGACGACGCGCCGGGTTGGAGTGTCGAGACGGCTCGGCGTACATAAACATACCGTTATGCTCCTGTCAGTTTGGCCCAGTACCAGACCTCCTCCTTGGAAAACAGCCCCGGGTCCTGGGTCTGGGTCCTGGGTCTGGCATCCAGGAGCATAGTCGAGGGGAATTTTGCAGAACTGAGGCCCAGACCCAGGCTTCCTCCCTGGGAAACATCCCTGGTTTGGCTCCGTCCTGGTTCTGGGCCCATAGTGGGTTCTAGAAGGGGTTTTGAACAGGATAGACCTCCTTTGGGTAACAGCCCCGAGTCCCCTGGGTCCATAGTGGGTACCAGGAGCATTCTAGAGAGGTTTTGACCAGGTCAGAGTCTCCAGAACCAGACCTCCACAGCCTCGGGTCCTCATTAAGTTTAAATCCTCGAGTTTAGTGTTTTCTGTCGTTGAGGAAAAAGTCAGGGATCTTCTGCTGGTGTCTGTCCCTGCAGGGCACTGATTGGATAAAATGCCTTTAAACGTCATGACTGAGACTTAATAAAACAGCCTCCTGATGATAAAATATGTAAAAACGACCACCAGTTATTATTTACACCACCAGGCGTTTAAAACATGATCGTGTGTAATTTACGTCACCACACGTTGCGATTCACAGTGTGATTGACACATAAAACACAACGGATACAATTTTTTTATAGATGCATTTTGGTCCCTCCAACTTGCAATATACCCTGTGCACAGGTCCGTCCGCATGTATAATTGGGTGGGGATGCAAAGCAATTTCTGCACCCTTGGATGGAATTATTGTTGGACATTTCAGTGATTTCTGGGTATCATCTCTGTCCATGACCTGATGTCAAAACGGGCAGCAAAGAAGTGTCGTCTCTCCAAAGAAACATCAGACTCTTTTGATAGTTTGGAGCATCTGGATAAAAAATTGTGAACCCTTCCATCATTTTTGTCTCCTACCAACAGTAAAACATCTCAATTATGAGTTAATTGCTTCTCATAACCTCAGAACAGCCATGAATAAAGAATGGTACCTAAACATCCTCCCAGAGGAACTCCTCCAACCATCCAAGAACAGTGTGGAGAAACAATGTCTCCTCCAGCGTGACGGAGCACCAGGACATCAGGCTGAAGTCAGACCTGTGTGGCTCAGGGAACAAAATCCCAACACTTTGGTTGCAGGTCCAGGAAACTCCCCAGACCTTAAGCCTTTTGAAAAAAACCCACAACTTCTGACAAACTCCAAACATTTGGTGATAGAATGGTCTGCCATACATCTGGACCAGATCGACAGCATGCCAGGCTGAACGAGGTCTAGAAAAGGACACAAATATTAAACCAATAAAAGTTTAAATTATGGTAATTATACTTCAGTTACCATAGAAACAATCAACAAGTGGCTCTAAAAGCATAGAAGAAACACACTAATGGTTCCTAATCATCAGATCTCCACCATCATGCTCCAGTTAGCAAACTTTAGATACTTAAATGTCGTTTTTGTCTTTTCCAAATCTCCCTGTAATGGATTATGTGACACAATTCTGCACTTCCTGTAAGGATATCACTACTTTTCCACTGGACTAGCAGTGCAATGTGAAATTTACAACCATTTTCAGCCATTTTTAATTAAATTAGCTCATCAAAAATTGTCAGAATTAAACAGCAGGTGAGATCTCCTCTGTTTACTAATCATTCTTTGTGTTTAAACTGCTTTTATAACGTTTGTCGAGTCTTGTGGAGGTTCACATCCATAATGTTGGTTTTAAAAAGTGATTCAGCTCATGCGATAAAGCCAGTAAAGGTTTGACTTATTTTGATAAGAATCAAAGGTCACCCAGGGATGTCCTGTTAACACAAGTGTGTTTGGATACACTCACTCGGCCCATCCTGTGACGTTGGTTCTGAGGAGGTCTCCGTGGAGACAGGATGACACAACCACCATTGTGTTCCTGTTCCTTATTGCTCTGCATCCAGCTGAGATCACCAGCAGATCCGCGGCCCCGCTTCAGAACCGACTGGGAGGAATTCAAATGTGATTTTAACAGAAACGCTTGGATTTTAGGGATAATTCAGTGTTATTTTAAACGAGTGGTTTGGTGTCGGGGTCTTTTAATGGGGCACCAAAATCAGAACGGTGCAAATCATCAACCCCATCTAAAATGCAGACCTTTTGACATCTAAAACTTAGACGTTTAGAAAAATGTTTATTTTTGAGATAAATAAATAAAAGCAGTAGGGATGTTCCGATATCACTTTTTTCAGAACCAATCCGATACTTAAATCTGAGTACTCGCCGATACCGATACTTCTACCACACAAAAAAATGCAACAAATTGGAATACAGCTTTTATATTCTCTGCTTTTTACAACAAATAACTGAGTTAGATAAAAATATATATATTAATAAAAATTATCACAAAACTAAAATATAAGGTGAAAAATAACAATTTTCTTTGATTTCACCGTGAAATTATTGCAGTTTTCCACATTTTAACCAAATAAAATGAACTATTTGGCACCATCTCCAGCTCTCAACCCACACTTTAGCTCAATAGCTCCCCCTAGTGTTCAATATAGGACACTACAACAGAAATCACAAGTCACAGACAGTAGTGATGTGACGTTCATGAACGAACCAAATCTTTTGAACGGCTCTTCACTGTGAACTAGGAGAACAGAGTCTTTGTAGAGAACCGTTCATTGTTTTGGGGGTGACTGTAAGCACTATGCCTGCTTTGTATTCACTTTTTATTTTCATGGCGAAACAAACAAAAGCCTGTTAATGCAGGCAGGGGGTCTGAGGGTGAAAGGGAGGGGTGTGGAGAGGAGTTATTGTTGGGAAAGGGCTTGGGCGATGAATCGGTTGGAGGTGTGAATGGCTGTTTTTCAATAGGATGAGTTGAAACTTTCAAGATAACAAAAGAAGTCAAGCTGCCTTCATTGTCAAAGGTGCAGCTGTGCCAATGGGTGTGGCTGTCAGTTGCGAACAGACCACTTATCAGTGTTAATTGGTGTTGATTAGGAAATTGCTTATTCAGAATATTGAAAAAAGAAAACGTAAAAGAGCCAGTCTTTTGAACGACTCTTTGAGGTGAACGGCTCACCAATGAACGGCTCCCTTCAAAGAGCCATAAGTCCCATCACTAACAGACAGTGAAGCCACTGGTATCGGGTAACTTTAACCGATACCGGTGCATCCCTCCAAAGCAGTCTAAATGAGTTTTCTCTGCAGGATGGCCGGGATCAGCTCAGTTAGGGTGATGAGTTTGGACTCTGAGGAGATCCATTGCTCCTTGAAATCCAGAAGGGCCAGTTGAGATTCAGGCATCTGGTCAGGATGCCTCCTGGACGCCTCCCTGAGGAGGTGTTTGAGGCTTGTCCCACTGGCCGGAGGCTCCCAGGACAAGTTAGAGGAAGTACATCTCAAGCTGGAACGCCTTGGGGTCCCACCGGAGGAGCTCTCCCAGAAGTGCACACTGAAGATCACGACCTGAGGCTAAGAGAACCACATCATCTGCAAACCTGATCATGATCCTACTACTGTATGACAGATCTTTGCAAAAACTAAACATGAAAATATTCAAATTGTTAGAATACGGTGCTGCATTTTTTTTAAATTTTCAGGTTTGTAGAAGAGACACACATGCTCAAAGTTCATCTTAATGTATCCACTTTTATACAGAGGAGCGTAGAACCATTGGTGCTGACAAGCTAAGTTTATGAGGTTACTTTGTACCTTCCACAGTCATAATGATTCAGAGGAGAATATTAGAGTTTAACTGTAGGAAAACTTTTTGGTGGAGCCTTAAAAAGTCAGCGTGAGAAGAGACGACCAGCCAAACCTCTGACCCACACAGTCAACCGGACCACCCGCCAACAAAACGATGAGACAAGAGCCGCTTCAACCCTCCGCCAAGCTCCACATCGGGGACGACGGAGGGGGTGAAACTCCCGCCTTCCAATTGTTTCCAACAGCTCATTACTCTGATGCAAAAAATGGGGATCGCCTAAAGTGAAATCATGTTGCTCTGCTGATATGCATTTATTCTTATTCAGACAGGCAGGGACACGCTAGTTTTAATCTGAGTTTTCCAAGACCTCGAATTCATTTCCAAAGACTGATCCAGAACAAGCAGAGGCCACGTGACGAAAGCCTGCAGCTTCACACAAGGAGCAGAAAGCTGCTTTAATCTGTCGGTTTTCACCTGAAGGCGGGCCGAGGAGAGAGGGGATCCCAGGGTTTAGCCTCACGCCTCGGTCCCGGCTGGTAAAACGGTTCATTTAGTAAAAAAACATCAAGTTTGGTAAACTGTAGAACCTACCTAATACGAGTCAACGTTGTCCTTACTCTGTCTGTTTATCTGTTGATTCCCTCAAAGTGAGGAAAGCGAGTCAACTCTGAGTATCAGTGGAGCCTTTATCCCTTAAATCTCACATTGTAGAGATTCTGCTTCAACATCTGTTTAAAACCCTGGTGGGAGGAGGCCAGAAGAAACTCAGGATGTCTTGAAGAAAATCCTGTTTGTTACCATGGTGATAGACTCAGATTTACTTTTCTCTCTTTCTGTAACAGAAAACTCAGTTTACCTGAAGTCGGACTAACTCATTCTGAGTCTTAAGATAATTAATTATCGTCCTCAGTCACTGGGACAATGAAATGGTGAAAAGTGAATGTAACCAGTTTAGTGGCCCAGTGACCAGGTGCTTGTAGCTCCAGGCGGGACCCCTGTAACTCACTGGTAATTCATGCAAGGCCTGTTCATCTGCTTTGTGACCGTTCACCTAGGATTCATTTGCAATAAGATTTTTCACAAGGGACAAAGTTCCTCCAAATCCAAGGTTGTGGTTCTCAAGCAGAAAAGGGTACAAGTGAAGGAGTTTCAGTGTTTTGGGAGATCAGCAGGTGGATCGGTTCAGTGTTCACATCAGACACTGAACTGGTCTGTTATGGTGAAGCGGGAAGGCAAAGCTCTCGATTTACTGGTTTCAGGTCAGGGCCGGATCTAGCCAGCCCCACTAAGGGGGGCAGGTAGAATATCAGGGGGGGCCAGTCTGGACATGCTAAGAATTTTTTGGTCATCACATCCCCCCAATCCCTTAAATGCATCAAAAACTACACCATCATCATATCAGTTCCTCGATCCATAGATTTATGTTCATATTTGATCCCTACCCTCTGCATTTACCCGGGCTTGGGATGGAACCAGTAGGACACTGGCTGATGCCCTGTTGAGGCTGACCTCATCTGTTTAGGTTTTGGTTGTTTTTTTGTTTTTGTTCTTTTTTATTTATTTATTTTTTGTATTTGTTTTAGTTCTTTTTTGTGTTTTTTTTGTATTTTTGTGTTCTTATTGTGTTTTTTTGTTCTTTTTGTGGGTTTTTTGTTCTTTTTGTGGGTTTTTTGTTTTGTCGGGTTTTTGGTTTGTTTTTGTGTTTTTTGTGGTTTTGTTCTTTTTGTGTTTGTTTTTGTTCTTTTTTGTCGGGTTTTTGTGGGTTTTTTAGTGGTGTTTTTTGTGTGTTTTTGTGTTTTTTTTGTGTGTTTTTGTGGGGTTTTTTTGTGTGTTTTTGTGGGGTTTTTTTGTGTGTTTTTGTGGGTTTTTTTTGGTTGTTTTTGTGGTTTTTTTGGTTTGTTTTTGTGGTTTTTTTGGTTTGTTTTTGTGGTTTTTTTGGTTTGTTTTTGTGGTTTATTTGGTTTGTTTTTGTGGTTTTTTTTGGTTTGTTTTTGTGGTGTTTTTGTGGTGTTTTTTTGTTCTTTTTTATGGTTTTGTTCTTTTTTGTGGTTTTTTAGTTTTTGTTTTGTCTTTTGCCTTTTGTCTTTTTTAGTTTTTTGTGGTTTTTTGTTCTTTTTTTGTGGTTTTTTTTGTGGGTTTTTTTTTTGTTTTTCTTTCTTTCTGTGTCATTCATCAGTAGCTACTTTGAATGAGGACAAACAGAAGGGAGCGCTCACTCTGACCATTTTTCACTGAAATATTTTTGAAATTTGTTATTTCTGCATGCAATCGCGTTTGGGGGGGCAATGCCCCCTCCTTGCCCATGCCTACATCCGGCCTCGCTTCATGTAATGACCAAAAGAACAAGATCACAAATACAGACGGCTAAAACAGGGTGTTCAGCCTTAGAGATGGAGCAGATCAGACATCCAGGAAGGACTCTCCAGGTTGCTCCTTTACATTGAGAGGAGCCAGCTGAGGTGGTTCAGGCATCAGATTCCAGGGATGTTGTGAAAGGATTATAATTCTGCTGAGTTAGGAACGTCTTGGGAGCAGCTGAATGAAGGACAGTCCCTGCTAGAGATGCTGTCCTCATGACATAAACAGATGAAGACAAAGCAAGAAAGGTCAAACAGATTTTATGCAAAATATAAAATAGTTTTTCTGGGTTTTGTCATTGATTATTTGTTTAATTTTTTTTGCAGGTTTTTCCTGATTCAGACACAAGTTACGACTGTAAACAAAGTCACTTCTAACCCTTTACATCAAGTCTTCTTTGCTGTTTTTCAAGAAGTTTAAAAAAGTCCTCCTTGGTAGACGATCAGAAATGTTCCTTAAATTCAAATCCCTGTTGGATCGACTTCCTCGTATCAGCGGTTTGTCAGATGAACTAAAGCAAAACAAAGCATTTGATCCCCGTTTTCAACCGTCAGCAGGAAGTGATTAACAGGCAGCAATTAGAGACGTAACATCCTGCGTACTCGTGTACTGTATTTCTTTTTTTAATTAAGGCCTTTTATGCTGTGTTTAGGATTCCTTTCTCATGACGAGACTCTTGAGTATTCACTGAGAGAGTTATGACATTTCCAGACTCATTATCAGCATTAAAGTAACCGGCTAATGATCGGGTCTCGTGAGTGTAACACTCAGCCACACCTACGCAGCGCAGACCCAGAGGTAATCTGTGGAAACATGCCTCTGAATATCTTGATCTCGTGTGTGAACGGTGGTTTGGCTCCCCTCTGTTCGGACTTGTATCACTCCGAGTCCTGAAGGGAACCGGTCCGAACATGACCTCATCGGGACGAGCAGAAATGCTGAGAGGAGGAGGAGCTCCTCCGTGTTTTAGAGATTAGAATTTGGGAAGTAGAGGTCTAATTGGGAGGGTAAGAGAGGAAGGAAGGAAGGAAGGAAGAGCAATAAAACTTCATAAAGAGATGGTGGACTTTTTGAGCTAAGCTTCAGCTGGATTAGTCGGCACTAATTAAACTGATCTTGCTTCCTGCCTCCAATCCTCAGCATCCATCTTACACAAACCCATCGTGGAGCGAGCTAATGAGGCAAAAGAATCATAAAAACTCAGAAAAAAGGATTCTTGATGACATCATCCAGCAGGAGAGCATAAAATATCTCCCAAAACGAAATCAAAGCACAAAACCAGAAGAGACTTGAATAAAGTTCATCTCTTAAGAAGATTTGCATCACATGACAAGGAGTAAAAAGCCTCCTAATGTCAAGTAAACACTGTGGTTTGGTTCGCTAACTCCTGAGAAACGAACGCTTGAGTTTCTTTACCACCCACATGCCGCTTCTGCCTGACATTATCAGATTTACGGAGATTCTGTGCAAACAGAATCCATGGTTTTCTGCAGTGGAAGTGATGTCATCAGGCTGGAAGTGGTTAAAAGATGTTTTTGGTGTTAAAATCCTGCGAGGTCAGCAGTCCCAACAGCTCTGTCCTAGATCTGGGCACGTCAACGGTTTGGCTCGTACGTTATTTTAAATCCTCAAATCTTTTTTTATGTATAAAAGCATTGTGCACAGCGGGACCCATCCATTCATTTTCTTATGTTTATCCACGGTTGGTTCGTGGAGGAATGCCTAGATATTCCTCCCTCCAGATCCTCCTAAGGCATTCCCAAATCAGGGAGGATAAACAAACCCTACAGTGAGGTCTGGGTCTGCACCCAGGTCTCCTCCCGGTGTCTGGAAACCCTCCAGAGGAAGGCAGCCTAATCAGATACCAGTACCACCTCAGAGATGAGGAAAAGAGTCTGACGGAGCTCCTCTTCTTATCTCTCTATTCAAACTGAGTGATCCTTGGTGACGGTTGGAACATAAACTAGAGCCAGTGGCGTAGATTTGCTCTTGACATTGGCGGGGACCAGGACAGGACATGGCGACAGACCAGTTACTGCTCAAAGTTATCATAGAGGGCCAGTCCAGCCCGGTCCACATCCAGACCCATGAGCACGGACTGAGGGACTCGTTCTGGTTGATCCTGGACACAGGTCCACACAGCAGCACTACAGGTCCGCTGGGCTGCACGGTGGGACCAGTGCTATTTCTGCACTCTTTGATCGAATTATTGGTGGGGACACATCACCTACATCCACGCTAAATCAATGCTCTAGACCAGCGGATCCCAAACTTTTTTTGCCGCGCACTCCTTTCTATGTCCCAGCTGTGTTCGCACACCCCTAATCCCCGGATGGAGGCCTTTGACATTTGAACAAATTCCTGGTACCTACAAATCATTAATGTTACAAATTTTGATACTTTTGAGTGATTAATAATTAAATCATATGTAACCGAGGATTACTGTGAGTGTCGCGCGTCCTACAGTCAGTAAATGCCCCTCGCATTTCCATGTGACGCGCTTGTAAAGGTGGCGGCTGTGTATGGAGGAGTGCTGATCAAATGTTTGGAAGTGAGCAGGAGGTTACTACACTGGATTAAGCTGACGGTTCGCTAACTAACTGCTTAGTGTTTTTAAATGATGCAAAAATTAACACCGAGCTTCGTTAGCCATTAGCTCATCGGTGGCAGAAAGTAGCGCTGCATCTTTAGTAAAAACAAAAGAAACAAAGAAAACGACTCACCATGGAGTTAATTAAATAAGGACACACATGGAATCGGAGACAAGCTGTCAAGAAGGATCCTTTGAATAAATAATTTCCATTTGATGAGGTAAACAGACCAGCAGCTCCTGCAACTTTGCCCCGGAACTAATAGTAAAAGTTATCATCACCTTCAAAATAAAGGTCTGCTCAAAAGAGTTCACATGATGCAATATTTGCGAAAACCTTTTCAAGATTTGACCAAAGCGACTATACCTCAAGTCTGAACATAAAATGATGTTATATGTGTAACCCAGACAAAGTGTTTATGTGTTGATGAAATGGTTAATAAAGTATGTTACAGTTAAAAAAGGTTAAAAGCTAAAGATAAAAGTTAAATGGTATAAATACTGTTTAAAAATGTATTTCATGTATGTTGTAAGATGTTTAAAAAGGTTAAAAGTATCTAAGAATAAGTTAACACTACGCAAAGTATGTATGTTTTACTTGCGTTTTATTTTGGTTTTATTGTGAAAGGCACAGGAAGTGCTAGAAAGAGTCTAGTGTCGCCGGGTGAGCCGAACGAGCGTGACGGTGGAAGAAAAAAGAGCACATGTACAGCTGCTGAAGGATAAGTTTCTGACTTGTTGGTCTAACGGTCGGTAATGAACACTTATTTGCTGCTTTGTGGACTATTTAAGGACTGTTTTCTGCTCGAAGCTGTCCTGTAGTTTGCTTTTATATCCGTGGAGAACTTTTGCTAGACAGTTAGCATTCGCTAGCTAAGTGAATGTAGCACTTGGAGCATAGCTAAGCTAAGCCAGCTTGCTGTGGAGACTTAACGCTTCATTGTTCCGGCCTGGAGGTGAAGAAAAGTCGTGAGTGGCCTGTTAACTGACTGCTAAAGCCTACCTGTGGATTACTTTTTTGTGTTTTGTGCTTTTTCTTGGATAACACTCGTTGGAGCCTGCACCTGGACCAGCAGACTGGAACCACCATCATCTTAGGACACAGTTTAGCCTTTCTTTCACCTGGATTTGGGTTTGAGTCCGAGTACACTGAGCTACAAAATCAGGTACCTCTTTTATTTAATTATCTGCTCACTGAGAGTGAAGCGGCCATTTGTATTGGGCCTCACCGCTCCCCAGCAACGCTCAGGCCTGCAACTTTAGTTTTTATAGTTGTATTTGCCGGCTAGTGAGTGTGTGTGTGTGTGATTGGTGAGTGGGCCCCTCACATATTTGAGTTGTGTTGAAATTTAAAAGTATATGTGTTTGTATTTGTTGTTTGTTCAAATTTACTAATTCAGTAAATTACTGGTTTTAAGTTAACTATGGTTTGGTTATTGTGCTGAGTAAAACTGTGTGATTTAAAGGAAACTGTTGGTTTAAGATTTTAGGAAAAGGTAGTTACAGCATTTAAAGGGTAAATCTGAGTCTCTAAGCTATATATTTGAATCTAGGGAGCCCTTACCTACCCCAGAGGGTAAAGGTGGGCTACATATGTATTCCTGACATCATTTCTAGACCTCCAATGATCTCTTTTTGGAGTAGATTATCTTTTGCAAAGTCTTCTTTGTTCTTTCTGTTAAAATAGAATCAGACACGCTAAATTTAAAGTCAGATGTATCAGGATCCAGATCCTGAAACTATTTCAGTGCTCCACTAAACTCTGAGACACTGGAAGGAATGAGAAAATGACACCCAGGAAAACATTCCTGGTGGGGACCCGGCTCACGCTCAGGCTGGCATCGCTGGCATTCCCCGCGTGTCCGACGGAGCCCTACGAACGTATTAGCATTCCTCTGACATGGGAAGGAAACGGGACACGAGGGAATGCTTGTGCATCTGCAACCAGAGCTGGTAAACATTTATTTCCAACCATGCTGCTGCCAAAGAACGGTCGACATCAATCTGTTGGAGCTTTGACTGTCAGGAAAGCTGACATACTTTGTGTCTCCTCGAAGAGAAGACGACTGGAAGGATGTCACTCAGGTTATTATGTCACTCATCTCTAGCTGATAGATTTGAGGAGTTTGGACTTTTCTGTCTCTTAATTATACAATTTTAAGTTTATAACTGAGACCGGATGTAGGCATGGGCAAGGGTGGGGGGGGGCATTGCCCCCCCAAATTCCATGACTGCCCCCCCAACGCGATTGCATGCAGAAATAAAAAATTTCAAAAATATTTCAGTGAAAAATGGTCAGAGTGAGCGCTCTCTTCCATTTGTCCTCATTCAAAGTAGCTACTGATGAATGACACAGAAAAACAAAAAAAACACAAAAGAACACAAAGAACAAAAAACACTAAATGAACAAAAAACACAAAAAGAACAAAAAACACTAAACAGAACAAAAAACACTAAACGAACAAAAAACACTAAACGAACAAAAAACACTAAACGAACAAAAAACACTAAACGAACAAAAAACACTAAACGAACAAAAAACACTAAACGAACAAAAAACACCAAACAGAACAAAAAACACCAAACAGAACAAAAAACACCAAACAGAACAAAAAACACCAAACAGAACAAAAAACACCAAACAGAACAAAAAACACCAAACAGAACAAAAAACACAAATACAAACACAAAACAGAACAAAAAACACAAATACAAACACAAAACAGAACAAAAAACACCAAACAGAACAAAAAACACCAAACAGAACAAAAAACACCAAACAGAACAAAAAACACAAATACAAACACAAAACAGAACAAAAAACACAAAACAGAACAAAAAACACAAAACAGAACAAAAAACACCAAACAGAACAAAAAACACCAAACAGAACAAAAAACACCAAACAGAACAAAAAACACTAAACAAACAAACACAAAACAAACAAAAAACAAAAAAAACAAAAAAAAACAAAAAAAAAAAAACAAAACAAAACAAAAAAAAAAAAAACAAACACAAAACAAAAAAAAAAAAAAAAAAAAAAAAAAACACAAAACAAAACAAAAAACACAAAACAGAACAAAAAACACCAAACAGAACAAAAAACACCAAACAGAACAAAAAACACCAAACAGAACAAAAAACACTAAACAGAACAAAAAACACTAAACAGAACAAAAAACACAAATACAAACACAAAAAGAACAAAAAACACCAAACAGAACAAAAAACACCAAACAGAACAAAAAACACTAAACAGAACAAAAAACACAAATACAAACACAAATAGAACAAAAAACACCAAACAGAACAAAAAACACCAAACAGAACAAAAAACACTAAACAGAACAAAAAACACAAATACAAACACAAAACAGAACAAAAAACACAAATACAAACACAAAACAGAACAAAAAACACAAATACAAACACAAAACAGAACAAAAAACACTAAACAGAACAAAAAACACTAAACAGAACAAAAAACACAAATACAAACACAAAACAGAACAAAAAACACCAAACAGAACAAAAAACACCAAACAGAACAAAAAACACCAAACAGAACAAAAAACACCAAACAGAACAAAAAACACTAAACAGAACAAAAAACACAAATACAAACACAAATAGAACAAAAAAAGACAAAATGGAACAAAGACAAAAAAGAACAAAAAACACTAAACGAACAAAAAACACTAAACGAACAAAAAACACTAAACGAACAAAAAACACTAAACAAACAAACACTAAACAAACAAAAGACAAAAAAAGACAAAAAAAGACCAAAAAAGACCAAAAAAGACAAAACACACACAAAACAACAACAACAAACACAAAACAAAAAAAAAAACAACAACAAACACAAAACCTAACCAGATGAGGTCAGCCTCAACAGGACATCAGCCAGTGTCCTACTTGTTCCGTCCCAAGCCCGGGTAAATGCAGAGGGTAGGGATCAGATATGAACATAAATCTATGGATAGAGGAACTGATATGATGATGTCATAGTTTTGATGCATTTAAGGGATTGGGGGGGATGTGATGACCAAAACATTCTTAGCATGTCCAGACTCGCCCTCCTGATATTCTACCTGCCCCCCTTAGTGGGGCTGGCTAGATCCGGCCCTGTTTATAACTAAAATAAACACAAAAAATGAACTTTTACATCAAACCTTTTATTCTGTAAAAGGCTTTTAAATCTCTTTAAAGAAGAGTGAGCTGTTTTTACGCTTCGTGAGCCTGATGCGGAGGAGCCGTGATCTCAGGGCCCCAAACTTCTCATCATCAATCACTCCGGCGTTTTCTGAGTAAACTTTTGACTCGTAATCTTCCCGGCCTGGCGTTGCGATCCCTTTGTGCTCAAACGTGTTTGTTTTCCTCTTTGAAGGCATTTGTCACGGCTGCTTGTAAAGTTTCAGACGCAGCAGTAACGGGAGGCTTCACTCAGCCGTACCATTGTTCCTCTAAGATTAGTTTCATGTTCCTTACAGCGATGGAAATGAACTCAGCCACACACGTATGACGCGTATACACGCAGCGCCCACAGATGGGCTTCGTTTTCTCTGCAACCGAAGACGATTCCCACCCAGTTTTGTCTCTAAGAAATCAAACCAGTGGGTTTCCATCCACCGATGACCTCACGCCTCAGAGATGCCTGAGGTCATTATGGGAGCTCCCGCAGGTTTCTGATCAGGACTTGCCAGGTTTCGATAAAGAAGCTTCCATCCCCGCCCCGAGTCTCCATGGAGATGAGGCTGACTAATAAAAATAGCTTGGACTCTGTTTGCTTTGAGTGGGTTTATTTTCCAACTCTCAACCATTTCATTCAATTACAAAAAAACCTCAACATGTTTTTACTTTTATTTAAAATCTGCTGTCAGTTACGTCTGAGGTTTCATAAAGACGACGCTCAAAAACGACTTGTTGGGTCAAGAAATCGAGGCGTTAAACTGGGTTTAATAAAATCTAACTATTAAACCAATTTTACCTCATTTACATTTTTTTTTTTTCTTAGCTCATCTCTGAATAAGAAATCTACAGAATATAAAGCAAGTCACTCAAAAACCGACGAGTCATTGGTTGGGGGGATGTGATGACCAAAAAATTCTTAGCATGTCCAGACTGGCCCCCCTTAGTGGGGCTGGCTAGATCCGGCCCTGTTTCTTCTCGTGGAGTATGAATAGGCCTTTACAAGGGAAGCTACTGGGTCAGAATTTAACTGATGGAGTAGAAGTCTTCTCCAGGGAGGACGGTACAACCACCAACTGCACTGAGCGAATTGTCCAAGCTGATCCAACAAGCGTTCAGCTGTGTTACGATCTCCTAGTTAACTGTCTTTTCTGTGTAGCCTTAAGTTTTTGCCACAGACTCCCTTAGTTTATCTTTATTCTTTGATTACTTACCGTTCGGTATTTATAGCGTTAACGCCTCTTTTAGTTACTTCTAGACTCCTTTAGTTGTTATTATATCCCCTATACCTTTAGTTTAAACCTCTTAGAGAGTGTTCTAGTTAGGCCTTTTTGTTTTATCGGTTTGTTTAGGGGTTTTCCCCTTTTGAGTGATTTTTAGTATGTCTTTCTTTGCAGCGCCTCCTTCTGCCTGAGCCACAATAATAAAATTAATTAATAATCCGTACTTGGTGTTTTTGGCCTTTTGTGGTAGTCCCCTTTATTTTTCCTCCTAGACCCCTATCGGGGGACGTAACAAGCTGGGTTGAATTCTGGAGGCCCTCAGTGATGATCCTGCCTCTGTCAGGGTGAGAGTCGTCATTAAGAAAGAGCTGCAAACCCCAAAGATGCAAAGAAGCAGCTAACAGAAAAGCATCAAGTGTATTTTAACGGTTGCGACATCCTGAAATGTTGCGTATTTCACATATTCATTAGCTGTGACATTAACACACCATCTCCTAACAGTCTAACCAGTTATTTCAGGAGCATTGTGGCAAAGCATTATGGGAACAGTCGACACTGCTGGGCTTTTTTCTTTTTGTTTGTTTTTCAAGCGTGACTCGAACCCCGAGTTGCATCCATCATATTGGAGTTTGTGCAACGACTCGTATTTACATCTGATCCACGCACCTCGTACGTAACGGAACACCACGACAAATTGGCAGCACCCAATATTGTTCTGCTCTCCTGCAAGCCACGCCAGGAAGAAGAAAAAAAAGAGTTCTGACTGGAATCCAATCAGTCATTCAAAGAGCGAGAGCCAAGAACCTGTCGGAGCTGGAACAACAGCGTTTTTTTGGGAGTGCACGGCCTCGTCTTTCTGTTTACATGCTTTGTCTCTGGCTGCCTAAGTCAGGTTTTCAGCACACCCCATATGTGCTCCGTTCTAGACCAAACACTTTGTGTTGCCAGTACAGAAGTGGAGATTTTGTGGTTGTTGTTTGTTTGTTTTTTTTACAGAGAGAATTTGTGCACATTTTCCACAGTTTGTTTCTGTCCTTGCTGTGTTGCTCTCAGGCCTCCTGACGTTTTTATAATATCCTGCAACTGAATCCCTCCATGCAGGAGGGAAACTCTGATCATGGAAAGCGCAACTCAAACGTAGAATTCCTCACGCTCGTCCTTTTATGTAAGGAAGGTACATTAACAACGAGCGAGAACGAGTCCAGCAGTTCTTTCCAGATCAACAGGAGACACATTTAGCCGAGTGTGATGATCAGTGTACGGCACAAATCCAAAAAGTGTCCTTAAACTGCCATCCAGATGCCCTTTCATCCATTTCCCAGACAAAACAGAAGTGGTCAAGCTGAGGATTTCTTAAAATAAACGGCATTTTCCTTTTTTTTCCGTGTGCGAGCTAATTCGAGGAACATTGTAAACCACAAGTGTCATCACCTGCACAGCAGAACCTGGGTGTTATTTTAGCCTCCCTACGTTTGGCTGAGAGATATTTTTAGAATAAAAAGAGTGTACTGGAGATTAAAGTGCCATAAAAGCATATTTAAAAAAAAAATTTAACTAAGAGGTCACAGCAGGGTTTGTACAGGCTCTGCAGCAGCAAAATGACTCAATCTGGGGAAAATATGGCAAACAAATGTGTCCATTACAGTGAGAAACAACAACGAAGATTAGTGATGAGATTTGATCTGTTAGAAAGTCCATTTTTATATGTAAAAAAGGGACGTTTAAAGTGAAGTA
Organism: Callopanchax toddi; assembly: GCA_006937965.1. NCBI lineage: Eukaryota > Metazoa > Chordata > Actinopteri > Cyprinodontiformes > Nothobranchiidae > Callopanchax > Callopanchax toddi. The sequence goes on from SSNR01000037.1 coordinate 1,209,029, forward strand.
GAAACCAACTTTATATTTTAGGTTTTAATCTTTTATCTACTAGTTGAACGATCCCCAAACCAACAGAGTGAAAAAGATTCAATCCACTTTTTCACAATTAAATCTTTTTCTTACAACAAATTTAATATAACAAAAATTCACAGACTTTTAAAAAATTATTTTAAAATACAATTCTTCATTTTGCTTTCGGCTCTAAGAAAATGCACAGAACAGAATCACCTTTACTACAACCAGCAGAAAACGAGTGTCTGGACTCTCCTGGTAATATCTACCATCAGTCTCCATTACTGCTTTAGGACTTCCTTAAACACAAAGTAAAGAGAGAAATGACTGATGGAGAGGAGGGAAAAACATGGGGTGATTTTGAAAATTCATAAATTGTCCTCAGAAAATCAACAGAGCAGAACTTCATGTAGACTCAGCAAAACCAGATAACTCTGTAGAGGATGAGGACTAGAAAAAGGAAGAGGATGAAGAGCGATGTGTGACGGGCCAATATGACCAGTCGAGTCGCTGAACGGTTGAGTCACTGAGTGGTGAACGGTCGAGTCGCTGAACGGTCGCGTCACTGAGTGGTGAACGGTCGAGTCGCTGAACGGTCGCGTCGCTGAGTGGTGAACGGTCGAGTCGGTGAACGGTCGCGTCGGTGAACGGTCGCGTCGGTGAACGGTCGCGTCGGTGAACGGTCGCGTCGGTGAACGGTCGCGTCGGTGAACGGTCGAGTCACTGAATGGTGACCGGTCGAGTCGCTGAACGGTTGAGTCACTGAGCGGTGAACGGTCGAGTCGCTGAGTGGTGAACGGTCGAGTCGCTGAACGGTGAACGGTCGCGTCACTGAGTGGTGAGCGGTCGAGTTGCTGAGCGGTGAACGGTCGAGTCACTGAATGGTGAACGGTCGAGTCGCTGAACGGTTGCGTTACTGAGTGGTGACCGGTCGAGTCGCTGAACGGTCGAGTCGCTGAACGGTCGAGTCGCTGAGTGGTGACCGGTGGAGTCGCTGAACGGTCGAGTCGCTGAGTGGTGAACAGTTGAGTCGCTGAACGGTTGAGTCGCTGAACGGTTGCGTTACTGAGTGGTGAACGGTCGAGTCGCTGAATGGTGAACGGTCGAGTCGCTGAATGGTGAACGGTCGAGTCGCTGAATGGTGAACCGTCGAGTCGCTGAATGGTTGCGTTACTGAGTGGTGAACGGTCGAGTCGCTGAACGGTCGAGTCGCTGAGTGGTGACCGGTCGAGTCGCTGAACGGTCGAGTCGCTGAGTGGTGAACGGTCGAGTCGCTGAGTGGTGAACGGTCGAGTTGCTGAACGGTCGAGTTGCTGAACGGTCGAGTTGCTGAACGGTCGAGTTGCTGAGTGGTGACCAGTTGAGTCTCTGAGTGGTGACCGGTCGAGTCGATGAACAGTCGAGTCACTGAGTGGTGAACGGTCGAGTCGATGAACAGTCGAGTCGCTGAGTGGTGAACAGTCGAGTTGATGAACGGTCGAGTCGCTGAGTGGTGAACAGTTGAGTCGCTGAACGGTTGCGTTACTGAGTGGTGAACGGTCGAGTCGCTGAACAGTCGAGTCGCTGAACGGTCGAGTCGCTGAGTGGTGACCGGTCGAGTCGCTGAACGATCGAGTCGCTGAATGGTGAACGGTCGAGTCGCTGAATGGTGAACGGTCGAGCCGCTGAACGGTTGCGTGACTGAGTGGTGAACGGTCGAGTCGCTGAACGGTCGAGTCGCTGAACGGTCGAGTCGCTGAGTGGTGACCGCTGAGTCGTGAACGGTCGAGTCGCTGAGTGGTGACCGGTCGAGTCGCTGAACGGTCGAGTCGCTGAACGGTCGAGTCGCTGAACGGTCGAGTCGCTGAACGGTCGAGTTGCTGAGTGGTGACCGGTCGAGTCGCTGAGTGGTGACCGGTCGAGTCGCTGAACGGTCGAGTCGCTGAACGGTCGAGTCGCTGAGTGGTGACCGGTCGAGTCGCTGAACGGTCGAGTCGCTGAACGGTCGAGTCGCTGAACGGTCGAGTCGCTGAACGGTCGAGTCGCTGAGTGGTGACCGGTCGAGTCGCTGAACGGTCGAGTCGCTGAACAGTCGAGTTGCTGAGTGGTGAACGGTCGAGTTGATGAACAGTCGAGTCGCTGAGTGGTGACCGGTCGAGTCGCTGAACGGTCGAGTCGCTGAACGGTCGAGTCGCTGAGTGGTGACCGGTCGAGTCGCTGAACGGTCGAGTCGCTGAACGGTCGAGTTGCTGAACGGTCGAGTTGCTGAACGGTCGAGTTGCTGAGTGGTGACCGGTCGAGTCGCTGAACGATCGAGTCGCTGAATGGTGAACGGTCGAGCCGCTGAACGGTTGCGTGACTGAGTGGTGAACGGTCGAGTCGCTGAACGGTCGAGTTGCTGAGTGGTGACCGGTCGAGTCGCTGAACGGTCGAGTCGCTGAGTGGTGACCGGTCGAGTCGCTGAACGGTCGAGTCGCTGAACAGTCGAGTCGCTGAGTGGTGAACGGTCGAGTTGCTGAACGGTCGAGTCGCTGAGTGGTGACCGGTCGAGTCGCTGAACGGTCGAGTCGCTGAACGGTCGAGTCGCTGAACGGTCGAGTTGCTGAACGGTCGAGTCGCTGAACGGTCGAGTCGCTGAGTGGTGACCGGTCGAGTCGCTGAACGGTCGAGTCGCTGAGTGGTGACAGTCGAGTCGATGAACGGTCGAGTCGCTGAGTGGTGACCGGTCGAGTCGCTGAACGGTCGAGTCGCTGAACGGTCGAGTCGCTGAACGGTCGAGTCGCTGAACGGTCGAGTCGCTGAACGGTCGTGTCGCTGAATGGTCGAGGTGCTGAACGGTCGAGTTGCTGAGTGGTGACCAGTTGAGTCACTGAGTGGTGAGCGGTCGAGTCGCTGAGTGGTGACCGGTCGAGTCGCTGAACGGTCGAGTTGCTGAACGGTCGAGTCGCTGAGTGGTGACCGGTCGAGTCGCTGAACGGTCGAGTCGCTGAACAGTCGAGTCGCTGAGTGGTGAATGGTCGAGTTGCTGAACGGTCGAGTTGCTGAACGGTCGAGTCGCTGAACGGTCGAGTCGCTGAACGGTCGAGTCGCTGAACGGTCGAGTCGCTGAACGGTCGAGTCGCGGAGTGGTGACCGGTCGAGTCGCTGAATGGTCGAGTCGCTGAACAGTCGAGTCGCTGAGTGGTGAACGGTCGAGTTGATGAACAGTCGAGTCGCTGAGTGGTGACCGGTCGAGTCGCTGAATGGTCGAGTCGCTGAATGGTCGAGTCGCTGAACGGTCGAGTCGCTGAACGGTCGAGTCGCTGAACGGTCGAGTTGCTGAACGGTCGAGTCGCTGAACGGTTGAGTCGCTGAGTGGTGACCGGTCGAGTCGCTGAACGGTCGAGTCGCTGAACAGTCGAGTTGCTGAGTGGTGAACGGTCGAGTTGATGAACAGTCGAGTCGCTGAGTGGTGACCGGTCGAGTCGCTGAACGGTCGAGTCGCTGAGTGGTGAACGGTCGAGTTGATGAACAGTCGAGTCGCTGAGTGGTGACCGGTCGAGTCGCTGAACGGTCGAGTCGCTGAACGGTCGAGTCGCTGAACGGTCGAGTCGCTGAACGGTCGAGTCGCTGAACGGTCGAGTCGCTGAACGGTCGAGTCGCTGAGTGGTGAACGGTCGAGTCGCTGAATGGTCGAGTCGCTGAGTGGTGACCGGTCGAGTCGCTGAACGGTCGAGTCGCTGAACGGTCGAGTCGCTGAACGGTCGAGTGCTGAACGGTCGAGTCGCTGAGTGGTGACCGGTCGAGCGCTGAACGGTCGAGTCGCTGAACGGTCGAGTCGCTGAGTGGTGAACGGTCGAGTCGATGAACGATCGAGTCGCTGAATGGTGAACGGTCGAGTCGCTGAATGGTGAACGGTCGAGCCGCTGAACGGTTGCGTGACTGAGTGGTGAACGGTCGAGTCGCTGAACGGTCGAGTCGCTGAACGGTCGAGTCGCTGAGTGGTGACCGGTCGAGTCGCTGAACGGTCGAGTCGCTGAATGGTCGAGTCGCTGAACGGTCGAGTCGCTGAATGGTGAACGGTCGAGTCGCTGAATGGTGAACGGTCGAGCCGCTGAACGGTTGCGTGACTGAGTGGTGAACGGTCGAGTCGCTGAGTGGTGAACGGTCGAGTCGCTGAACGGTCGAGTCGCTGAGTGGTGACCGGTCGAGTCGCTGAGTGGTGACCGGTCGAGTCGCTGAATGGTGAACGGTCGAGTCGCTGAATGGTGAACGGTCGAGTCGCTGAATGGTTGCGTTACTGAGTGGTGAACGGTCGAGTCGCTGAACGGTCGAGTCGCTGAGTGGTGACCGGTCGAGTCGCTGAACGGTCGAGTCGCTGAGTGGTGAACGGTCGAGTCGCTGAACGGTCGAGTCGCTGAATGGTCGAGTCGCTGAATGGTCGAGTCGCTGAATGGTCGAGTCGCTGAATGGTCGAGTTGCTGAACGGTCGAGTCGCTGAACGGTGGAGTCGCTGAGTGGTGACCGGTCGAGTCGCTGAACGGTCGAGTCGCTGAACGGTGGAGTCGCTGAGTGGTGACCGGTCGAGTCGCTGAACGGTCGAGGCGCTGAACGGGCGAGTCGCTGAACGATCGAGTCGCTGAATGGTGAACGGTCGAGCCGCTGAACGGTTGCGTGACTGAGTGGTGAACGGTCGAGTCGCTGAATGGTCGAGTCGCTGAACGGTCGAGTCGCTGAACGGTCGAGTCGCTGAGTGGTGACCGGTCGAGTCGCTGAACGGTCGAGTCGCTGAACGGTCGAGTCGCTGAGTGGTGACCGGTCGAGTCGCTGAACGGTCGAGTCGCTGAGTGGTGAACGGTCGAGTTGATGAACAGTCGAGTCGCTGAGTGGTGAACGGTCGAGCCGCTGAACGGTTGCGTGACTGAGTGGTGAACGGTCGAGTCGCTGAACAGTCGAGTCGCTGAACGGTCGAGTCGCTGAGTGGTGACCGGTCGAGTCGCTGAACGGTCGAGTCGCTGAATGGTCGAGTCGCTGAATGGTCGAGTCGCTGAACGGTCGAGTCGCTGAATGGTGAACGGTCGAGCCGCTGAACGGTTGCGTGACTGAGTGGTGAACGGTCGAGTCGCTGAACGGTCGAGTCGCTGAACGGTCGAGTCGCTGAGTGGTGACCGGTCGAGTCGCTGAACGGTCGAGTCGCTGAACGGTCGAGTTGCTGAGTGGTGACCAGTTGAGTCGCTGAGTGGTCAACGGTCGAGTCGCTGAGTGGTGACCAGTTGAGTCGCTGAGCTGGGACCGGTCGAGTCACTGACTGGTTATCAGGTCATTAAATGAAGTTTCTAGCGAAGATGTCCAGGTCCTAATAGTTTAAAGAGAACAGGTTTAAATTGACATTAATCAAGAGTCATTTTTGGTCACTTATGGAAACTCAAAAAGCCATCAACATGAATACGGGGCGGCACTAGCTCAGTTGGGAGAGTGGCCGGTCTGGTAACCGGAGGGTCACCGGTTCGATCCCCAGCTCTGGCTGGGTTAGATTGTCGTTGTGTCCTTGGGCAAGACACTTCACCCACCCTGTGTGAATGTTGGTGGTGGTCAGACTGCCCCAGGGCAGCTGTGGCTACAGACGTCTGTCGTAGTTTACCACCACCGGTGAGAATGACTGTGTGACTGAATAATGCAACTCTGTAAAGCGTCTTTGAGTGACCTAGAAAAGCGCTATATAAAACTGATGCATTATTATTATTATTAATACAGCTTATAGAGCTCTGTCTGTTTGCTCTGTCAGCTTTAGCCAATCACAGAGCTAGATTTTTCCACCTGTATGGAGCACAGAGAGGCTCTGGCTGTCCAAAGGTTCCAAACTAAACTTTGCTGTTCAAAAACCACAAGGTGTTTAGAAAAGAATCTTAAACTGTAAGTGACAGGAGGGATTGGTGGTAGGTCATGAACATTTTAATGTTTTTACAAGGTTTCTTTTAGGAGGTATGACAAGAGAATTATGTGATTTCCTTCATGTTCTGAGGACAAAAGAGCTCATAACATGGATGTCAATGGAACTTTACGTGCAAACTGATGCATATGCAGCAGATGATGTGAATTCAGTAAATAAATATGAATAATTGCAGTGCAAAAGTCAAGTGTAGCTGTAAAAACATGTTTGCATGGTGAATAGAATTTATATAAGTTCCTTCCTGAGTCTGATTTCTGGTCCCAGAGCAGCCGTTCCAGTCCAGACTCCTGAGCGAATCTTCTGGCAAGTGACCATGTAAGGGAAAGGGGGGTGGGGGGGGGGGACATGCCCCCGACCCGCCTCCAGATCTCTGCTGTAAAAAGGTCATTTAAGGCCACATTTGGAGAGTCTGTCCTGAAGCCAGATGATGTTTTATAACAACTGGCGCAGTGTCAAATCGAAAGGGACAAGACTTGGAGTACAGTGATGGTGAGCAGAGAATCGGCCCCGTTTTTGTCTCGGGGGAGCGTTTGCATCAGTGGAAGGTTGTCTCAGGTCAGTCTGTGATGAAACGAGCGAGCCTAAACTCCTCTCTGACAGCCGCCCCGGGGCTCTCACGCTGCTTTTAACTCAGCAGACCGTGAAATGCTGCTCGAGACGAGAAAATGTATGACAGGACGCTCAGACAGAAAACTGAAGTGCCACTAAAAGCCGTTCTTTACCTGATGCACGGTGAAGCCAATCGGCAGCCCGCAGCGCCGAGTTGGAAGTGGGATTTCTGAATGTGCGAGGTCTTCCAAGGACACGCTCTCAGCAATAATGTTTCACTAACCCTAACCACATGGTGCCATTCACTGACCTGATCCGTGTGCTTTAAATGACACACTTTGAGTTTTTAATCTGTAACAAAGCAGGAGAAATAAAGACGTGAAAATAAAGACTGAACAACTCCAAAGGTTGGTTTAATCTGGGACTGGGATGATGATTCTCCACCTCAGTTTGACATTTATCATTTATGATGCTTTGATTATAAAACGATGTATCAGGACCAAAAGGTGGAAAGTGGACAAAACATGCATCACATCAACCAGTTTGAATCAAATCAATCAAAACTGGAAATGGGATATTTCAGTAACTCATTTAAAGTTATTTAAAGAGTTGTTATAGCTTAAATTATAATCAGACCCTCCAGGATTTCGCGGCAATTTTTAGTGATTGTTGTGGCCTAAAAAGCCTGATTTCATGACAGCTTTTGTGAAAAGTTGCAACAAAAGTTGCAATATTTTCTTTTGCGTTTTTGTTTAATTTAGTCAATAATGAGTTGAATTTGTTTATAAAAATGTATTAAACATGTCAAATGATGAAATTCAAACATTTTTATTGTAATAAGTGCACTGGAAGAACACCTGACCATCCAGCAGAACATTCAATAAATCAATCAATGTTTCATGGTACCTACATTTGTTTACATTCATTTGAATACAAAAATAAATAAAATCCTGCAGACAAAATAATTTAAAGTGCAAAAGGCACCTTCAGAAAGGCATTAGTTTAATAATATAAATTCCCTTCCTTTTACATTTTTCTATAGTCTGTACCATTGGCTTTATACAATATGTGTGCATCTTATTTTAACATTTTAATTAGTGGTGGGGACTCTATTAAAAACACTAATCAAATTTTAGACTTTGTATTTATTTAATCGCAACTAATTGCATTTTAAACTAGAAAATTTGCCCTAAAAGGCCTTTTTTTTTTATTTAAAATTATTTTATTGTGGGACAGAATTAAATAAAAGACCTAATATTATAAACTAAAGCTCCTTTAATTTATAAAATAATGCATTTAAATAATATTTAGGTTCAAAACAGTAGAAAAGCCATAAAATATCCCTGACCAGAGCCAGTACTGTTATTTTATTTATTTAAAGAACATTTTCAGAAGGGTATTGTTTTAAAATAATAATAATCAAAGATTTCCATCATGTGGAAACACGGTATGAGTGACGTGATTTTAGCAGTGCTGTGTTCAAACTGACCCACGTACGGTTTTACAACTTTTGCCTCGTTTTCAATGACGGATCCGGGTCGGGTCTCCATCCGAACCGGACCAGACCGTTCTTCTGGCGCAGGAATAAATCTAAAGGCTAGAGACCGTTCAGTTTCACCGCGGATTACTTCCTGTTTTTGAAGGAGCGGTGACCTGAGTTTACAGAGACCAACTGGATCCGCACAGGCAGCGTCAGGTCCGATTTGTGCGTCGCAGGAAACCATGCCGACGAGTGTTCCGCCATGCTTCAAATGCAAGCTGCGATTGATTTTTTTTTTTAACGCGTTATTATTTTTTTTAATTTATAAATCGAAATTGACACGTTAAAGACATATTTCACCCTCGGGAATAAACAGTGTACATGATGACGTTCTTTAAAAACAACCCAAGAAAATGCATCGTGATTGGTCAAATTTACGTTAAAGTTGCGCTGATTGGATAAAATTGCAAGACGTGCAAAACGTGCGAGGATTGGCTGAATTTGCGTTGATAGTTGAGATCGCAACATTGCGAAATCCTGGAGGGACTGAATAATGAAACTTTCAGAAAGCATCCTCTGATGTTGATCTAGAGCTTTCGGATTTAACCCAATCCAAGATGGCCGCCACAAAATGGCTCCAGCTCAGTCAGTTTTACAGATTTTGAGCTAAAAAGAGTGCTAACAGACCGCAATATTACACAAAATTATACATAATGTGATTTTAGGATATTACTTCTCGACATGAAATGATGGTAATAGAAGTCGGTTTGGTGGAAAAAACAAAACATTTATTTTCATAACCTCATTTTAGTTCTAAAAAAACACTGCTATTTAAAAATTGGTTGTAAATAAAAATCAAAGCTTTAAAACCCAGATCCAGAAGTTTAATCTGCTGAATCCATTAAACATTTTCTGTACAGGTTGCATGTCTCCATCTCATCCATTTATTATTCATCCCACTGTGAAGTCATGCTCTATAAAGATCTGTCCGTCTGAGTTAGGCTGCACTCGGAGGATAAGTGAAATAAATCTCCAGCAGACGTTTTTACAGCGTGGAGGCTTTCAAAAGATCTCCAGGCGTTTAGGGATCACAAATGTTCCGATATCTGTAGATTTCTATGTGGGTGCGTGCTTCTGTGCTTCCATACAGGTGTAAACACCCAACGTGATTTATGGCGTTTTGAGATTTGACTGTCTGAACATGTTTGGATGCTCACAAATACAAAACGCTGTCCGACTGTGGAGGTTTTCACTGATCGTCAGGGTTTAACTGTCAGATTATTTAGTAACATTCAAGCATCAACGTTTTATTTCATCCGTTTGGCCACAAACCTTCAAACTTGTCATAAGAAAAAAGTATTTTTAGGAGTCAGAACTGTCCTAAAGTGGTTTCAGACAACCCAATCTGCACTGACGTGTTTATTATTTCTGCTCCAACACAGAAAAAGTGTTAACAAAACACAGAATTCAGCCTGAATCTGCTCTAGAAACACTGATCAGATGAGCCAAAGACTCACCAAGACGGGAGCTTTTCACAGGATGCATCTGATTGGTGCAAATAAAATCTAATTAAAGTCAGGAGAAACCTGTTGGTCTGCTAATATAAATCAGTTAGCCCCGCCCGTAAGTACGTTTTCTGAAAAACTAAGGCCACTTGTTCACTACATACTGAGTCGGCCATTTTGTAGAGGTGTGTGAAATACTAGGTGTAAATCAGGACATAAAACTAATCCATGACCATGACACGGAGCGTCTGCAGCACCGGACGTACATAGAGAGACACGAGGCAGAAAACTGGCAGAAACGACAAGCTGTAAAATAAAGAGCTGACTGTTCTGGGGTTAAATGATGCAAAGTGTGACGTGATGAGTAGAACTAATTCTATAGGAGAGAAATAATTTAATATTGAGGCTGAATCAACCTGTCAGTCAGAATGGATGCTACATCTTATTTCTTGTACATCACGTTTTAGCAAGTGAAGTAAATGGTTTGTATGTCAGTTAAAAGAAGAGCTGAAATAAGAAAAATGTTTAGGTCAGTTGAGAACGACTTAAAAATTTGCAATTAATACTTCAGTGAGTCTTTTTGCAAGTAGTGCTCGCTGCAGAACCAGAAAGGTGGAGCTGCACCAGGTTCAGCCCCACCCATCCAACTAGAGTCAGCCCTGCCCCGCCCGCTACACAGCCCCGCTGACTTGTTTTTAAAAAAATTAACTTTATTGCAACCAGGGTCAGCCCTCCTCCGCAGTTTTTTAAAATAACTTTATTGCAAAAGAGTGAATTTACAAGAAAATAACTGAATGTTTCTCCTTCTGTTTCCCCTTGTTTTCAGGGTAAAACATCTCCTCAGAATTGATTAAATATCTCGGGGTTTCAGTCATGTTTTTGTAACAGTATTAGTTTGTGAATGAGAAACGTTTTCTGTCACACGGACTACAACGAGAGACAGTGAGCCTAACAGAGAAAGCCGAACTAGCCCACTTTGCTTTGTAGCGTTAGCAGCTAGCGGCTGTTAGCTGCTCCTGGCGGGGGCCAAAGCACCGGGGAAACCCTGAGCGCTTCGCGGACCCGCAGCAAGTAGCTCTGCAGACCCAGCGTAGCATTAGCCGCTGATAGCAGCTGTTAGCGCTCTGTGGCTTAACCTGGCGGGGGCCAAAGCACCGAGGGAAACCCTGAGCGCTTCGCAGACCCGCAGCACAAAGCTGCGCCGGACCAGGAGCACCGTACGAAGCTCCGCGGACACGCTCGCAGCATTACCCGACAACGAGGTGTTGCATCTCCGCCGAACTTTTTGCTCTGGATCCGGCGGAGATGCAACACCTCGTTCTTGGATCTAACAGCCCAGTGTAATAGTCCAATATAACCAGGTGGTCAATCACACGGGAGGTGTGGGAGCTGACTCTGATGAATGGCCAGGTCTAATTGGTTTGAATGGGCGGGGCTGAACCTGGTGCAGCTCCGCTTTCTGGTTCTGCAGCGAGCAGCCTCTCTCTTTTTGTGCCACATTTTTTACGTATTCTTCAGCTCCTTGGTCACTGGGTTAATCATCAACACCTGCTCTGCATCAGCCAATCAGCTCAGCTGTTCTAAGTCTGTAATCACCCTCCTAGTAGTTAAATGTTCCTCCATTTCTCATCATACTGTGATCAGACTTCTTGTGTGACTTCTTTCATTTGCTGCATTGTAACTGTCAGTCTTTCTTCTTCTGTTATTAGTTAGCTCCCTGTGTTAGCGTTTGGTGTTTTACTCTGACATGCTTATTACTTAATTTTTTAAAATACCATTTTGACCCGAATCTAGGATGACCCCGATTATAAGACGACCCCCTGTTTCCAAGACTGGTCTTCAGAAAAAAGCCTAAATTCACTTTTTAAAGAAACTATTTGTATTGAATTTTTGAGAAAATATTTTAAATACCGTAATTACAGACTGCTTTAGTATTAGCTTATTAATTAGGGGTTAAAATTCTCCGTGGCATTGTAAAAAAAAAAAAAAAAAAAAGTTCAGGTAAATCTTCTCTCTCTTGCGCTGTCTCTGGGCTCAGTCTACCTGCCTCTCTCACTCTGAGACTGTCTGTGTTTGTCGGGCAAATAAAGATGCGTGAGACGGACGAGGTTCTGAGGAAGAATGCGTTTGTGAATCGAGCGACGCCCTGACCTGTACAGAGTCCGCTCACGCTGAAAGCACCTGCAGCAGGTCCAGTAGTCCCAGTCTGATCACCGAGGAGGTGTCGGCTCGGTACGTAGGCTACGAGAAACCCAGACCCTACTCTGAAAAGGAAAACCAGTACAGAACCGAGCCGAACCCACACTAGTCTGAAAACGCCAGAAGTGGACCTGGCTGCTGCTGGCCGGACTTCGTCATTTGTTATTTTAATCCTCAGTGGACCTGTAACTCTGAGCTGGTCCAGACCACCAGGACCGCTCGCGGTCTGAGCTGCTTCCTGCTGCTGTCGCTTTGACCGAAAAGCATGCGCCCTCTGCTGGTGGGGTCGTGTAATTACTAGGCCACGATTACAAGGAAAAAACTCATCTTATATTCGGGTCAATACAGTAATATGTATTGAATTAGTTATGGAAGATCAACTTAGAGCGAGGCAGCTCAACAGTGTTGCCAGATGTACGATAATTATCGTATTTGTAGGATAATTTACAAGCACTCTGTACAGTCAATATTTCCATAAATATGATAATTTGAGCACTTTTTTGTGTGGAGTTTGTGTAAGAGTTCCTTGTTTTAATCATTGTGTTAGATTATTTAAAGCTAAAACTACTTTAAAGATTATAATTTTGCACAGTGTTTGATATACTGTGGGTCATCAGGCATGTCGGGCTGTAACTTGGTAGTGTACGATAATTTTTCTTAATAATTTTAAGATCCTATGTGTGATGTATAAGATAATTTGTGGTAAACTCTTTTAAAAAAATCACAAAACTTTAAACTGATGGTGTATAACAAAAAGTTAAGTCCTAAGCTTTTACTCATTTTCAGTCTGAAAGTTTCAGGCTTCATTCCTCCATATGAGTGTAATAATGGCTAACATACATGTGAACATCGAGCACAGTGAGGACTCTGTTTTCTTCGCCCTATCGTTGCTCCATCGAAAGCGTTGGTTTGGGTTTCAGGTGGCATTTGTGGGTGGCGAAGCAAAGTTACAAAGCTTAGCTCTTAGGAAATGTCATTCACTCCACATGAGGTTTGAGTCTAACCAACAAGTGTGCAGCAGTTCATCATCTGAAGCGCTTCTATTACAGCGCCCGTGTGTTTACTTCATGGTCGTCAGTGAAGGAGAATGTACTCTTGTTCTGTGCTGACGAGGTGTGTGTGCGTCAGAGACCAGCTCAGGTACTTCTCAGCTGTGGAGCATTTCACCAGGATTAGGAAAATGTCAAACAACGTAAAACTATCCCTGAAGACGACCATCGCTAGGAGGGAATCCAATAGCAAAGGTAAATTCTTACGTTTCCACATTTTCTAGAGTTTAAACATGATATCCTGCCTTTACATTCACACAATTCAATCAATTTTCCTCCTATTTAAAGTAGTACTAGATAAGCATTAGCTGTTTTTATTATTTCACTATGCATTATGTTTGTTGCATGGTAAAAACAAAGTGAGGCCTACGTAACTGGATATTTGCATGGATAAAAAAGGAAACTACTTCAGAATTAATGTTGATTTGATTCAAAATTTTAGTTTCTTTGACTTACTTGTGGTACTAATGGACCTTTTAATCAACAACACCACCGTGGGACTTTTACCCAAGGAAATGTACATCAAAAGGCATGTAGGTTCATTCTACCAAGGAAGCTGCAGCCATGTTTCTAAAAATGAATTACAAATGTATCAAAAAGTCAAACTCAGACCTAAAGCTGCTGGTGGAGAGGGCAAAACGTACATAACACTCATGACATATGCACACGGGAGTGAAGGAACCATGGACACATGAAGAAGACCGTCACCAAGGGACACTTAACCTCTACCTAGAGCACTGTTAAAAACTCAGATTGGTTAAAACTTGAGCTGTGATACTGTCCCTCAGCTGGATGAACGCCAACAGTTCAGCCGAGCTTCTGGTCGGGGGCTCAGTTGCTGGGATGGAACGCCACCCACTGGTTATAGGCCGAGAACCAAGCTCCCCAGGCAGACGACAACCAAGCAGCAAAGCCTGATAACCCAGCAGAACGAAACCAAACCACAAACGGGAATAGAACAGGTAAAACAGAACAGCAGGGAGTCCGTATGCTGCGTTACGCCACCCGAGTTGGAGGGGAGAGTCCCGCATCTCCAAACAGCCACAGGCACTACACCACACCCATTTCTGATGGGTGCAGAAATCCTGTTTCACTCAGTTATACAATGCTCCTGGATGCCAGGACCAGGGTGACCTGGGGCTGTTACACGGGGAGGAGGTCTGGTGCTAGGGTTCCATCCGGGTCAAAACCCTTCTAAAATGCTCCTGGAACCAGCTACTGGGGCTATTGGAGGAGGTCAAGTTCTGGGTCAAACTAACCCTAAATAAATTTTTTAAAAACGGCGAGCATCTCGTCCTGATCCCCACCTATCTCAAGAGCAAATCAACGCATTGTGTGTGGATCATCCAGAATGAGCTGGATGGTCTGCTGATGTTGAGTCAGACTCTTATTGATTTGAACTAATTACTAAACTTGTTCTAGTGTCAGCTCATACCACAGAAATTGACCCAAGTTAGAACTGAACAGTGCTTTCTAACACGTCACCAAGTTCTATCCAACATTTCCAGTCAACGCAGTGAATCATTCAACACGTGACATTAATTATGTCTCAGACTTTACTGATTGTGTTGTTTTTGGGTGGAGATTGGGATCAAGCCAGTATAAGACAAACGCACTGCACAAAACTTAATTAAAGCTTCAGAGTGTTTTCAGATCATCAAAAGGTTATCGCGAAACAAAAGTCGTACATGTCGGTAAGATTTCTGCGTCACATCTGCGTCCACATCCTCGAGAATGCTTGACGTAATGCAACACGTTCCAAGTTCAGTTTCCAGACCTGGTTTTACTTCCTCCCACAAACCGGAGTGGTTTTAGTGGTTAAACTTAACCAGACATTTTCTTCTAGACCATAATGACATCCATGGGTTTTGTTTTACAATAAGTACATTGGTTTGAGTAGACCACAGGTCTATCATAATTAAAATTTGAAATTTAAATTGATTCCAGATTAATTTTGTTTATTTAGGCAACAAACTCTCAGTAACTTGTTTGATCTTTTTTTTACTTTGATTTTTAAAAATTATATGTTTTGATGAAACTTTCAAAGTCTTTATTGGAAGTCATCTGAATAACTTTTACAGGGTTCCTACAGGTTTCTTCAAGTCAAATTCAAGTCTTTTTAAGACCTTTTAGGACTATTTATATACAAATTTAATATGGATTTTACAGCCCATTTCACAGGTATTGGTTCCACCAGCAAAGATAACAAAATTCTTGAACTTGTGTTCATTTATTTGCAAAAAGCCTCAAAAACATTGTTCTCTACTGGTTTGTAACCAATGATGAAAATACTTTTTAGCCCACCACACTTTGTTAATTTACATTTCCCCATAGGCTAACGCTAGCATGAAATTGGTAGCTAGGTGGCGTAAATAAAAATGCTAAAAAAAACTAACAGGTCAACCTTTCTTGTGGTCTGCTGACATTTTCTTTGATTTTCGTGCTTCTCCTTGACTTGTTGCTTGTGGTTCATGTCTGTGTTATTTACCGTCTGTGGTTGTGGCGTAAATATCTACTTTTAGTGACTGGGGAAAGCTCTACTGGTTCCACCACTCTTTATTTAAGCTACAATATTTATTCAGAATGACTGTTGACAAATGAAATCTTTGAGGTGAAATGTGATATGGAGAAGTTACAAACAGCTCATTTTAAAGTGATAATATGCAGTTTTGCTTGTTTTGGGCGCCCTCTGGTGTCACTGCCATTAAAAAGTTAGCCCATTGTTTCAGCTTCTAAACGCCTAAATCTAACTGTTGAAATGTCTCCTCAGCCTTTATAGCTTTCTACAGAAGTGGTTATTTACTCCTTCAAAGAAATCAGCTGTGTTCAAGCAGGGAGAGATGAAAAAAATAATCAGGAATCATTCTAAAAACACTCCAGCGCTAGCATAACAGCTAGCCACTTTGGGTTAGCCTAACCCTCGTGAGACACGTGACTTCCTGGGTACCGTGACGGAGATTTTGCAATCGTGGTATTCCGGATCTAATCACCAGATGGGGCTAAGTGACCTTTCATTAACTCTGTAGGGTCATATTAGCACAGACTGGCTCAAGGAAAATATTAAAAAATATGAAAAAGTTGCATATTATCACTTTAAGACCCAGATACCAAAATTCAAGACTTTTTCCAAGTCTTTTTAAGGTATTATTTCAAAATTCATGAATTCAATGCTTTTAAGACTTTTAAAGACCCTGTAGGAACCCTGTTTTAGAGTTAACCCAATCCAAGATGGCCGTCTCGGCAAACTTGACAAACCCAAAAAGGATTTGAATGAAGGAAACTGGACTTCTTTGGTTCTTTGAAGACGTTTCACTTCTTGGCTCCGAGGAGCTTTGTCAATTCTGATGAGAAGCGAAACGTCTTTAAAGCCATTCACCTTCATTCAAACCATTTTTGGATTACCATGACCTGGATGACCGAGAACCTTCATCAGCAAACTGACAAAAGCACAAAACTGCTCAAACTCGTGCAACTTTACAAGAGTAAAAGTTGATGTCATAGTCAACAGTCCACACCATCACATGCTCTAAACTTTGAGTGAATAACTGAGACCTTCATCTAAAATTTCAGCAATAATTCTTGGTATCACCACTGTAAAATATCCCAGAAACCAATAAACAAATTTTATTTAAACTTTCTGAATCCAATCCCTTAATATTCACCTGCACCTGATTCGTTTTTCGAGTCAACCTCATTCAATATGGCTGCCACAGAGTCATCCCCAACACATACTTTGAGTATGTTCAAAATTAGGTTTTCCTTTAGACTTTTGAAAAAAAGTTTTTCCAAAGCAGCATGATGTGTGTACGTTTATTTTAAGTTTGAGAAAGCTGCCCTTCCAGAATTTGCGGGGGAAGTCCCTCTATGTCTAAAACGGGTGTGTTGCCTTCTCGCAGACATACCAAAGCATCACAGCATTCAATCCCGTCGACTGGTTCGAATAAGTTTTATCCTACGCCAACCCGCCCTTATACGAGTCAGTTTTAATGGGTTCAGTGGAAGGTCTCCAGCTGAGATTTGTTACTGAGTGAGTAGTTTCAGTTCAGTGATGCATGCAAACATTCATTTTTCACAAATCAGA
This sequence comes from Callopanchax toddi, assembly GCA_006937965.1. NCBI lineage: Eukaryota > Metazoa > Chordata > Actinopteri > Cyprinodontiformes > Nothobranchiidae > Callopanchax > Callopanchax toddi. The sequence continues at coordinate 1,225,803 of SSNR01000037.1, forward strand.
CCTAATGCTTTTAGAGTTCACTCTCCTTACAAAGCCTTACAGTCTCACAACTGGTGAAAGCATTTATTGTAATAAAGGTAATGAAAATTAATTACATTTTGTTCTGAAACCTAATAATATAATGAGCAGAATTATTATTACTTGTTGCCTGGAGCTTTCCTCTACTAGGGTGGCTTCTACGTTTCTGGCACTCCTTCTGAATCGTTGAGCTCGTCGAAAGCCGTGTGATGAAGAGTTTCTCAATTATAAACATGAAAAGCATCCAGAAGTAACTCCCTCTGGCTTTTCTTGAAACGTTCATTAGGAGTTACCGCTTAAAGGTTAACATTTAATGTTGGTATTGATGTCGCAGTGTAATGACACACCCTGGAGCTTCATATTTAGAAGGAAAAGGTGAGGGAAGGACACCGTGAACATCAAGCAAAAAAATAATTGACATTTCAGGTAAATGATTTAAAACAAAACTCTTATACAAAGTCTAGTGTTATTAGCTCAACTATTACATCACCAAAGTACTTTAGTTTTTATAACTCCTTATATAATACACAAACAACTGAAAATATGTATGACAGACAACCCAGGTCTGAATCATACTGAATACCAGAGAGCTCAGACAAGGTTAGGTTGATGAAATTATTACATCAAGTGTGAAAAAACTCAAGTACTGTCCTAATTTGAAATTAGGACAGTACTTGGTAAAGTACACGGTAAATTTTGCCGTGTAAGAGTTAAATTTAACACTGTCAGAGTGTATTTGGTCCATATCAGATTCAGTGTTAAACCAACTCTTTCCAGAGTTAAAATTTCAGAGTAAAATTAACTCATTGAGTTAACAATTAACGCTGACGTACACTGAATAGTGTCAATTAAACTTGACACTATATGTTAAATTACTCTGGATGGAGTAAAAATGATTCTCAGCTGTGTTGAAAAATTACTCTACTGTGGTGATAAATCAATTCCGATTCTAATGTATTTAACACTGCATTGAGTAATTGAAGGTTAACACTGGAAGCAAATATAACACTAATTAAGGTTAATTTTACACACTGCTGTGTTAAAGATTTACTGTATTGATGTGAATGAACACCTCAGATAAACATGGAGTGTTTAACACTTCAAGTGTTAAATTACATTAATACATATGGTTTTTGAATACTTTTTAAACTAATGAGTAAATATATTACTAAAACAAAGTGCACTTAAGAACTTTTTATTCTACAAAAGCATATTTTAATATACTGTACATTGAACTTCTGTATTTTACACAAGTACTTAAAAGCACCTGCCGTACCAGGTACCATTTTGATCACATGCAACAATTTAAAACAAACCTCACTGCAACAGCAAGATCGTCTAACTTCGACATATTCATTATAACTTGTGGACTTTGTCCACATTTGTAAGCAACCTTTGTTTGAGCGTTAAAATTGGAGGTTGTTAACAAAAGGCCATCCAGCCCATACTCCCTGAGCGCCCCCCACAGGGTGTTCCTGGAGACATGGTCATAAGCCTTCTCCAAATCCACTAAACACATGTGGATTGATTGGGCAAACTCCCATGACCCCTCCACCGATCGTAGAGAACTGCTCCATGGTCCCATGACCAGGACGAAAACCACATCCCTCCTCCTCATCCTGAGATTTAGCTAAAGACCTGGAGTAGACCTTTCCAGGCTGTGTTCCCTTTGTTTGGAATACACTATCTGGTCTTCTTTCTTAAAAATGGGGACCACCACCCCGGTCTGCCACTCCACAGGAACTGCCCCCAATGACCACACAATGTTGCTGAGACGTATCAACCAAGAGTCCTACAACATCCATGGCCCTAAATACCTGGGAGGAACCTTGGTGCTCCACCGCCATGTTTGACTATTTATTTTAGCAGACACTTTTATCCAAAGTGACTTACATACACCTGTCAGGTATGTTAATGTCGACCGTCCGCCCCAGAGATTAGACAGTCTATGCCCTGGTCTCTCAGCTCTGGTTCTTAATCGGACTGTGTGTTGGTGGGATTGAGGAGATCCTCAAAGTATTCCTTTCACCAACCAACTCTATCCCAGCAGCTCCCCATCCTCACTGTAAAATCTGAGTGAGTTGCTGCCTTCCTCCCCGGATGGCACTCCAGAACCTCTTCAAAGCTGATCATTAGTCTTTCTTCACCAAACTCCTCCCACATCTTAGATTTTGCCTCAATAATCTTAATACTTGGCCCTTCTGGAGACCAACAGACCAGCCCTGTAGGCCGCCTCCTTCAGCCTGATGGATTCCTCAAACCCTGGTGTCCACCAGCGGGTATGGAGGTTACCGCTACGACTGACACCAGACACTGCCTCAACAATGACAGAATGGACATGTGACCTCAGAGCGCTAGTACCAGCTCAGCCTAGGTCCAGTTCCTAAAATCGCATGGCCTCGTTTTCCTCCATGTACTGTATCCGAGTCCAGGTCGCAAGGGCAGTATCCCAAGTAGGGCCGGGCAATAAAACAATAACAGTATATATCTCGAAATAGCTTTTCCTCAATAGAGCAATATGAACAGGTTGATATAGAAGAACAGCCAATCGTATTAAGTGTTGCTCAGCGTTGACCAATCAGGGGCTGGAATAGAGCCCTCAAAGTGGCAGCTAACGCTAACAGCTATTTGTGCAGCTGCTGCCTCTTCAGTAGCTGGAAGCTGGGGAAAAAATGTGTGATTTGAAAGACACATTGTTGAAAAGAAGGGTCCGCCCACTTTAGTCTAGAGTTCTCAATTTTAACCCGAGCCCTAAACCGACTCGGGTCGGACTTGGATCAGATGGGTTAGTTCAGCAGCACGTTTATAAAGAAGCACTCTTTATGTATTCTATCTTTATCTTTTATCATGGTTAACTGGAGACTAAAATAGAACACAATTACTTTACTGTGTTCATTATGTCTTTTTCTTCACAATTGCTTAGAAGTTCTTTTCTCAGACATGTAAGCAAAAACATACATGTATGAGAAAAGAACTTATGAGCAAAATAGAACACATTTATTTACAGGCTGTAAATGTGCTGACTCGGTTGTTCCTGGTTACCAGCTGGTCCTCTGCAGACACTTCATCATCATTAGAAAATAATTTTATTTGTCCACAGTTCATGCTTTTAGTTTTGAAGGAGCAGCGGTTCTACTCCACCTCCCTCTCTGATACCTGACCTCCTCGTCCTACAGGCTGAGCCCGACCACCTGCAGAGGAAACTCATTTCAGCCTCTTGTATTCATGATCTTGTTCCTGAAATCCACCTCAAAAATTCAGCTATTTTGAATTTTATTTATTTTTTTTTACTTTATTTGTTTTAAAACAGTACAAACTTAAATTTTGGACAAAAGAGACATGAAATTGATCTAGTGGTTAACAATATGTCACAAAAAATACATATATACGGTATATATAATCGTACAAAAGGGTTTCACAATCCAAAACTTTGACGTTGAAGTGAAAAGAGTCCACTTTCTCCATTTATCTTCACACTGTTCTTCTTTAGTCCTCATTCTGTGATTCATGATGTCCATCTTAAAAATATTGGTTACAATTTGAAACCATTCCAAAATTGTAAGTGACTCTGATTTGCACCATTTTCTTGTGACTGCCTTTTTACACGCTGCCAATAGTACCTTAAACAGGTATCTATCACTTGTCTTTATAATATTTCCATTAATATAGCCTAAATACAACACTAAACATGTCTTGGGGATCACATAACCCAAAACCCTAATGAGAGCTAAATAAACCTCATCCCAAAAGTGTGCAATTTTTGGACATAACCAAAAAAACGTGTGGTTTACATTTATTTCTCCACATTCTCGCCAACAAGGTTGTTCTGCTGCACTATATTTTGCTGTAGTATTAGGAGTTATAAAGTATCTGATTATGTTTTTCCAGCAATGTTCCCTCCAAGTTCTTAATCTAGTCGATTGTTGTGTTCTCCATATATTTAACCATTCCTGTTCTGTTCTACGTATACCAAGTTCTTTTTCCCATTTCTGTTTCACGTTCAAACTGTTGGTTTTTCTCATCCCCATTAAGTGTTTATTTAAAGAAAATACAGCTCTGTATTTTCCTAAATGATATATTTTGTTAATCATGTTAATGATCCCTTTATTTTTTAAATCAATATTATGTTTAATTTTTTTTTTATGTAACAGTCCCTTAATTGTAAATATCTAAAATAATCCTGATTTGTCAAATCATATTCCTCTTTCATTTCCTGGAAACTTTTAAAATTGTGTCCTTTGATCAATACACACCAAGCTGTTTATTATAACCCACTGCCTATATGTCAAGTCCTGGATGCCTGGTTCAACATTTTTATTATGAGCAGGCCACTGGAGTAGAGGAAGTTCCTTTTCTAATTTATTTCTCCTAATTATTTTTAACCAAACTTCCAGTGTGCAGCGCGTCACTCTGTCTACCTGATTTTGAATTTTTAAGTAAAATATTCAGGGGAAATAATGGGCAGTTTTACACATAAGAGATTAGCCAATGAAAACACTTCTACAATTATATGGCACAAATTATGATAACAGAACAAACTAGAAATGTTTATTTATCAGACTATTGTCTAAAGAACGTAACAATTGAGGCTAACAATAAACTACTTAGGTGACGGTGAAGGAACAGAATACAAGCATAGATGGAAGAGCACAAAGGCAATAGAGTAGGGCGAGGGATTTAAACAAAGTTGAGGTTGATTGTTGAGGTTGCAGAACTCTGGGCCAGATTATCAGTAATGTTCTGTTACAGATCTCTCATTTTACCCAAACTAATCTTTGTTCTTGTCTGACAAAACCTTGAGGTTCTGTTTGATTTGAAACAAATCTAAATCATTAAAAAATGCTTTAGTTTATCAAGTTTAAAAGAAAGAAGTGCACACTGTTGGTGCTCTAAGTGGTCAAAGCCCTCGAGCCATCAAACCTGAGATTACTAATTACTCACACATGGTTTCAGAACCGGAGCCGACTGTTCCAGTATTTGTAGTACAAGTTTGACTTGTTTTTACGATGCGTTGACCGTGTTAATTTAATTCAAATACCAAGTTTTGCTGAAATGGATTTGATGGTAATTTGACTGAATTCGCAGTTGTTTTGAAGGTCATTTATTCTACATCTGAATGCAGTTTGAGCATAAATGTGACAGAAGTTGGTTAGAGGAAGAGAAGTGACTAAAATCCGTGCCTGAACTCGCTGACCTCGCTTCAGAAACTGCTGATTTGCAGATCGAGCCGACAGGTTTCGTCAGAAAGTCGGCGAGCGATCTTCACTGAGTCATGCACACATGTGAGCGTGCACGCGTAGTTAAACACACACAAACTCGAGCACGAGAGCTTAGGGGAGATTTGCGATCTTGTAAAAACACACTGAGCGCCGAATGGTTTGGACTAGTTGCGCTTGTCAAACAGCACCTGCAGCTTGTTTCTGGTGGGGAGGAGGAGGGGAAAGCCTCGAAGAGGAGGAGAGTGGTTGGCTATAAACAACAGGTATTAACAAGTCGTGATGAAGTGTTTTTATGGCGAAGTGTAGGGAACATTACGTGCAGCTTATGCAAGTCAAAACATTTGGGTGAGAGTTGTCTACAAACTCCCCGTTAGAGCCTATTTAAAAAGTTCAGAATCACCCCTCCTAATCATGTCATTCAATCATTTTCATGAGTTTTTGTCTTGATTTTGAGACTGAAAACATCAGATTTTAATAAGCAACTTGAGATGAATGTCTTTTTTTTTTTTTTTTTATCAGTGCTGCCAATTTGGGACTGACCTGATCTTGTTGGTCCTCGGGTAAAACAAAATCTCTGTTCGAATGCGTAGTCTGGACAGAAGCCAAGAAAACATCCATCTTTATTTGGCAGAACTGGCTCCTGGCTCTTGGCGCGCACAATCACTCCCTGACAGCTCCAACAGCAAAGATCCAGACTAGCAATCTGACCCAAACCCAGCAAATATTCACTTTCCCTACATTTCTGCTAATGTGCATCAGCTAAAATGTATTTTAGATGAACGTATGTGATCGCTTTTTAATCTGATGCATGCACAAAATGCCCCAAAACTGTTGAAAACTGCACTTTTTTTTTCCAAAGGTTGCATGAGTTTGTTCTGTCATACAACCCAAGAATCCATAATAGCAACGGTTGCTGATACTTAGCTCCACAAACATCCATCAAGCATCCACCCGTTTCAGAGATCACACTTCTTATGAAACTTAGAGGCCTGGAGGCAGAGATCTGTCACGGCGGCGTGGAGCCTCTCATTATCTGGCATTAGTTTGACACGGCCGTGTGCTTCTGAATCATCACGTTCTACTTTATGAACATTACAAACAAACTGACGATCAGACAGATCTAGTCAGGTTACAGACACACTCAAACCAACGAAATATTCAGCTGCTGTTTTTACTTTATTCTGGTTTCTTTTTGACATTTCCCATGCAGATAGCGCTTTAAAAACCTTAGAATGTTAATTATTTGATCATTTAACTTCCACACCTGGAAAAAAGAACAGAAAAACTTCAGTTGTGGCAATAAGCCTTATCAGTTTTTATTTAAACTTCACCATAAATTATATTTTTGTAGTTATTTTAAAGTTGTTTTTAAGTGTTAAGTTCAATAGGACATGAACTAAAACATGCTCTATTAGTTAGCTGACCCATTGGTTACTGGTTGTTAGTATTTTAATGGTTTTAGTCTTTTAATAATTGCTCTGCCCTCATGGGGCTGGTGGTCTGCAGGAGCCCCGGGGTTGTAGCCAGTAACTGGGAAAGGGGTGTGGCCCTACTGGTACTTCTGTTGCCAGATGTACGATAATTATCGTATTTGTAGGATAATTTAGCACTCTGTACGATCAATAATTCCATAAATATGATCATTTGAGCCCTTTGTTGTGTGGGGTTTGTGTAAGAGAGGCTTGTTTTAATCATTGTTAGATTATTTAAAGCTACTTTAAAGATTATAATTTTGCACAGTGTTTGATATACTGATATTAAAACTGTGGGTCGTCAGGCTGTAACTTAGTAGTGTATGATAATTTTTCTTAAAATACGATAATTTTAAGATCCTGGTTCGATACTTTAACATTTCTAATCTGGCAGCACTGAGGCTGCTGACTGTTGCCTCAGAATGTCAGATGTCTTGGGCTCCTAGTGTCTCAGGGGCTGGTTCCATATTGCATGGGGTCCCCCTCCACTTGGTCAGGGGGACTGCTTTGGTTGCCAAACTTTCCTTGTCATCTGAGGGGTTTTGGAGGGTTGCGCTCTGGAGGGAGGAGAGGTGCCCCTGGGTGTTGGAGTGGCCTGGCCTGTGTCTAGGCTATGGTGTGCTGGCGCTTTGTGGCTCCGTGTCCCCTCTCGCTGGGCTGATGACCCTTCAGCTCGTTCTCTCCTTGTTTTTGTTTTGTCTCTTTTTTTCCACTGCCTGTCCACTAGGGGTCGCACGAACTAGTCGACTAGTTGACTTTTGTGGGCTGTAGTGACTTTTTAAACCAAAGGTCGAGTCTTCGCTGATCACGTGAACTTTTATTTTGAAGGGGTTTCGTTCCATTTCCTTTGAGTTCCGGTCTGGCGCTGCGCTATTAAAATGGATATTTACTCAAAGAATACTTCTTGGCAGCTTTTGATGCCCTTGCCAATCGATTGTCCTTATTTAATCAATTTAACGGTGAGTCTTTGCTTAGTTTATCTCTTGTTTTACTGAAAATGCGGCACTATTCAAACCTCCGATGTGCTAACGGCTAAGCTAACGAGCTAATGGCTCGTCTATCGAGCTTTGAGTGGTTTTATTCATTAAATAGCGAATGTCTTTGTTATGATTATGTCCGAACAATAGACCACAATCTGACTAAAACTGGTTTGCATATAAACCTGACTAAAGTGTGACTAAAACTAATCAGCATTTTAGTCTAAAGACTTGATACTAAAACCAAAGTGCTCCTAAAACAACTGTTCTCTCTGAGCTGTTTGTCAGCATAAAAATACGTTTTTGCAATAAAGCCTGTCAAGTTTTAGAAAGCTGTCCTGTATACGCCGTATGTATGACATCATACATAAGTCGACGCGACTTTTATTACTTGGTAGTCGACTTGTAAAAATAATAATATAATGCATCAGTTTTATATATTGCTTTTCTAGGTCACTCAAAGACGCTTTACAGAGTTGCATTATTCATTCACACAGTCATTCTCACCGGTGGTGGTAAACTACGACAGACGTCTGTAGCCACAGCTGCCCTGGGGCAGACTGACAGAAGCGAGGCTGCCATTCTGACCATCGGCCCTTCTGACCACCACCAACATTCACACACAGTCACACTCACAGTCACACAGGCAAGGTGGGTGAAGTGTCTTGCCCAAGGACACAACGACAATCTAACCCAGCCAGAGCTGGGGATCGAACCGGTGACCCTCCGGTTACCAGACCGGCCACTCTACCAACTGAGCAAGTGAAAATAGCAAGTCGTTCAACCTCTACTGTCCACTTTGTTGCCTAAGCATATTTGGTCCTCTGTGTCGCAAATATAATCTAGTCAACTGTGTCAAAAGTGCTCCGACTAGGTTTGGCACCCAGACTAACCTCAACAGGACATGTAAAAACAAAAAGAGTCAAAGTTAACACGTCTTTCAGAATCTGTAGGTCTTTATTACATTTTATAAATTGGATTCGTAAACATTTAATCTAAAAAACGTCAAGCAGCATAAAGACGAAAGCAGTGATACATCTGACATTTATTGATTTCGAAACTAAAAGAGAAGGCTTGTTTTTGTTGTGAGACTAAAATAGACTTGTATCTGCCACTCGTACGTCTACGTTGGATTGCAGAGGTGTTACTAATACTAATGATGTCTACACACCCTTAATACGATCCATCACGGAGCTTTGTGGTTTGTTACAAACCCTAAAGCGCTGACTCATCATTGAATGTTGTATTTTGATGACCTGATTTGTCCTTTCTTGGAGTGAACCATCAACGTATTTTGATTTTATAAAGTTAGTTTAGATTTTTTCGTCTACATGAAGTTTTTCTTTTACCTCTACAGAGAGCTCATGCTGAGTTTGAGGAAAAGCTTCCCCCAAATTTTAGATTCAACTCTAAAATCAAACGATGTGAGAATTTTGCCCAAAAACAAAAATTTCAAATTTGCAAAGAAAACTCAACTTCACAGTAAAAACGTCATACAAGGCATAAACGAGTCACAGAAAGTTGAATTTTACTGAACTAGCAAGTTTTTCCATCAAATATTCTACTAAAAGTTTATGTCATACTAACTCTTTAACTTAATAAAATGTTTTTATTCCCACAACTTTTGAAGTCAGTCCAGTATTTAAAGTGATAATATGCAACTTTTTCATATTTTTAAATCTTTTCCTTGAGCCAGTGTGTGCTAATATGACTCTTTACAGAGTTAATGAAAAGTCACTTAGCCCCATCTGGTGATTACAGCCGGAATACCACGATTGTAAGATCTCCGTCGCCGTCACGGTACCCAGGAAGTCACGTGTCTCACGAGGGTTAGGCTAACCCAAAGTGGCTAGCTGTTATGCTAGCGCTGGAGTGTTTTTAGCTCATGATTCCTGATTTTTTTCCATCTCTCCCTGCTTGAACACAGCTGATTTCTTTGAAGGAGTAAATAACCGCTCCTGTAGAAAGCTATGAAGGCTGAGGAGACATTTCAACACTTAGATTTTGGTGTTTAGAAGCTGAAACAATATGCTAACTTGTGTAACGCAGTGATTTAAAACGGACACCAGAGGGAGCCCAAAACGAGCAAAACTGCATATTATCACTTTAAGATGTGAGTTAGACCTGGTCATCTTCATTTAAAATGTTTAATTAAAGGAAAACAACAAACCTATACAGGATAAGATTGGAAAAAAATACGTTGGAGAGAGTACTTCTTCAATCTGTTCCGGGAACGCCGTGGAGGATCTGGACAGTCTGGGACGCCCTAGTTGGAATGCTGCCCCTGCGACCTGGACCTGGACCTGGATAAGAGGCAGATAAATAAAATTTTAAATGGCTCTGTCAGGAAGTGGGGAAACCCAGATGTGTGGTTACCATGGTGACCCAAATTAGCCACCGGCAGTAGCTTTAACATTTCTTTTGATCTTGCTTTTCTTTACATATCTATTGCACTATACAGTGCAACATTTCTACTTTCTAAAATATCTTTAAAATTTCCAGTCTGACTTCCAGTCTGTTGCACCTCGACTTTGGAATTAACTTCCTTTAGTTTGACGCTGTATAGACAGTCTGGGCTCGTTTAAAAAGCAGCTGAAGACCCAATTATTCAAAACTGCTTTTAAATAACTCTTTGATGATGATATAGGTCATTGTAATGATATTTTGTTTGTTTTATTGATTTTATTTGTTTTTTATCATGTTTGATTCTGTTTTCTGTGAAGCACTTTGTGATTTTTTTCTGTGAAAGGTGCTATATAAATAAACTTTACTTACTTACTGATTATTACAGGAAAGTTAAGTTCCAGTAAAAGAAACGTATTTTAATTGCACGAGGATGCTGGCAAAGCTTAAAAATACAGACCCAAATTCCTTTAAAAAGAGCTTGAATTTGACTGTTAACAATGGTTTTTACATTTTGAATGAAGAACTGAGACCTTTATCGTGCTTTAATTGGGTAAACGTAACCAGAATTGAAGTTTGGAAGCTGAACACAAACAGCTCAGCCCGGCTAAAGGTTTCACTCTGAGGTGTCAGACGAATCTGTCTCGCCTCAAGGTGCACTTCATGCCCTGAATTCCTCTAAACCCACATGAAGACAGCCCAAACAATGTCCGACATGTCTCCACTGCTCCGCTGCCACACCATTGGAGGATATTAATAGACATACCTGGGATTGATGAGTAATGTTCAGTCCACGCCTACTGATTCTTCTCTGTCATGCTCTGCCTCCTCCGCTCCTGGCTCGGCTCCAGAGCTGCCGGGGAGATACCGGCGATACACTTGTAAACAGAGGCTGCTCTCTTCGTCTTTCACTCTCCCAAATGTCAATACTGTTAAAAATAAAGGGCTAGGAATGTTTTTTTGTAGGTGTGTCGCCAAGGGAGCCTTAACACAACATATAGGCTAATGCCGCTAAACCGCTGACTGCTGCGGGATGGAGACAGCTTCACGTAAAACAAAAGGACAAAAACGCAGCTGATGCGCTTTAAAAAGCAGCTTGAAGTGAATTTCATGGAGATTTCTTTGGAAAATAAGGTGCCTGTGTGTGAGAATGAACCAAAGCTAACCGCGCTGCCCTTGTAGACCGATTAGCAGCAACATTAAAACCACCTGTCAAATATTTTACAAAGCAGCTCCGGCCTGTCAAGGCATGGACTCCACAAGACCTCTCAGGGCGCTCGGCGCTATCAGACGTGCCAGGCAGATCCTTTAAGTCCCGTAAGGTGGGGCCTCCGTGGATCAGGCTTGTTTTTCCACCACATCCCACAGATGCCTGATCAGACTGATATCAGGGGGATTTGGAGGTCAGGTCAACACTTTTAAATCTTTGTCATGTTGTTCAAAACATCTCTGGTCTTTGTGATTAAAATCTGCCATCAGAGGAGCCGTTTTTAAGGTCTTTTTGTTCGTTAACAAAGTTTATCTAGTTAAATTACTATTAATGCCTTACCTACTGTACATTACTTAGGTTTTTAAAAAGGACCAGGATGGGCTTAATATATTCACTTATACCATTATGATTTTTGCATTAAGAGCACAGAGTTTTTATAAATAGGCTCCTTCCATGATTTCAGAACCAAAATTAACTTCAACAGCTGAGATTTTCACCAAAAATGTCTTTAAATATGTTTTATTATTTAACTTTCTGACAGAGAAATTTAACAGAAACCTAGAGTTTGTCTGCATGTTTTTTTCCAAAGTTGATCTTAAAAATATGAAATTCTGCTACCCAGGGTATCCGCGGAGTCTTGAAAAGTATTAAAAGGTGATTAATCAATTTTGGGAAATTCAAGCCCCTTATAAAGTATTAAAAAGTCTTATCACGGCTTTATAAAGTCTTACATTTTGGAACGAAAAAAATCGGAATTTGATGTCCAACAGTTTGAGTCCCAAAAACATCGTAAACGTGTGAATTTAGTCATTTTTATTTAAAAAAAAAAGAATGGGAAACAAAGGGTGCGTTAGTAATCCTTCTCTCAGAGCACCAGGGCGGGTGGTGCAGAAGTTCAAAAGCACAATGTACGGTCTGGTGTTCCCGGTGAGTATTACAAACGCACCGAAATGTTAAGATGGAAGAGAATCTCGGTGAACGCTGCCACATAACCAGAATGGCGGTGAGATATTCAAATATTGAGACGGTCTTGAAAAGGTATTGAATTTAACTTCAAGATTCCTGCATATACCCTGGCTACCGTACAGCGGGCTCCTCCGTTACCCTACAGCCCTCATGTCCAGCCCCACTCTGAAGCCTGGGTCACACAGGAGACGTCAGCGCCACGTCTTTGGTGAGTCTTCAGGTCTCACGGGACACGTTCCTAAAAGCGGAACGCCCTTGAACGCAGCTTGCAAAATCACGCGATAATCATGATATCTTGCAGGAACTGAGAACAGGAAGAAGCTCATCTTTAGGTCTGTATCGGGTCAGAACTACAGTCATGTTTTGTGGGATTTTTCTTCAACAATGCTATTAATTGGAATAATCTGTTTCTAAAAGCTCAATTATGTAAATATTCCACAATGATTCACTTCTTGTCCACAGCGGGCGGATGTTTTTGTTTGCTGTACTAGTAGCGGTTCAGCGTATTGTCGTACTGTCTGTGTCATAAAGCGCTCCACAATGTCGCAACACACCAGGGGTTGCACGAACCAGTCGACTTTTCTGCTCTGTAGTGACTTTTTATGCCATATGTCGACGAGTCGCTGATCATGTGAACTTTTATTTTGAAGGGGTTGACCCTTTGATCAGTTCCGGGGTGATCAGTCTATCGTCTCTCTGGTGGTGCGCTAATGAAATGGATATTTACTCAAAGTATACTTCTTGACAGCTTGTGATGACCCTGCATATCGATTGTCCTTATTTAATCAACTTAATGGTGAGTCTTTGCTTTGTTTGTCTCTTTTGTTTTACTAAAAATGCGACGCTACATTCAGCCCATTCAAACCTCTGATGAGCTAACGGCTAAGCTAACAAGCTTTTAGTGATTTTATTAATTAAATATTGAATGTCTTTGTTATAATTATGACAATAGACCACAAACTGACTAAAATGTGACTAAAACTAATCAGCATTTTAGCCTAAAAGACTCGTGACTCAATTTCTACCTGCCAGTTACAATAAAAGCTAAAAGTAGATAAACTCAGATTTTAAAAAAGTGATTTAAAAAACCCTGTCTTCTCCGGCATGACGGCGTCCCATAAACGTCCATGTTAGCTGGGCCAGGCAGGGGCTCCTCTCAGCTGGACCACGGGCTCCCTCACAGCTGGACCTCGGGCTCCCTCGCACAGCTGGACCTCGGGCTCCCTCGCACAGCTGGACCTCGGGCTCCCTCGCACAGCTGGACCTCGGGCTCCCTCGCACAGCTGGACCTCGGGCTCCCTCGCACAGCTGGACCTCGGGCTCCCTCGCACAGCTGGACCTCGGGCTCCCTCACAGCTGGACCTCGGGCTCCCTCACAGCTGGACCTCGGGCTCCCTCGCACAGCTGGACCTCGGGCTCCCTCGCACAGCTGGACCTCGGGCTCCCTCACAGCTGGACCTTGGGCCCTCTCACAGCTGGACCTCGGGCTCCCTCTCACAGCTGGACCTCGGGCCCTCACACAGCTGGACCACAAGCTCACTGGGCCATAGACTCCTCGAGTCCTGACCTCAGTCCTGTTCCTCTCTCTCTGTGTCTCTGTTCCACCTTTCCCATCCTGAGTGTTGCACTTAAATAGGCCTCCTCCCAGCCACGCCCACCTTCCAACAGGTGATGGTCATTATTATTGATTTTAGCCACCAGTCCACACAGTGATCCCAAAAAATTGTTTAAAACATGCAATAAATTAGTATTAAAAACAGAAAAATCATGCAAAATAAAACTTTAATAACAACCAAATTTCCACTGTGTGACACAACCGCTACGACACACACATCTCAGTCACGCCATGGCGCTGAAATAGAACTGGTGCGTATGTTTATTTAGTGCAGACTGGCGCTTCAGGGACGTGCTGTGGCGGTCTCCGTGTGACCACTTTCACTGACTATACGGGTTTTGTTTTGAAATTACGGCTCCTCATACAACACCTCAGCACCTCTCTCGGTACCCTGACCCGTGCTTTCTCTAGATTCCTCTGTAGTTGCCACAACTCTGACACGTCCCCCTTGTTCTTAAAAATCTGCACCGTCACACTTCTCCTCCACTCCTCAGGCCTCCTCTCACCCTCTAAGATCTTGTTAAATGACAACTTGTCTTTTCACTCTTTGCTGTTCAGGAAGCTACAGCAAGATAGGAATTTTTATTTTAAGACTTAAACAGTATCTATAACGTTAATTTATACATTTCTCTCATCATGTTTTAAAATAACTCTTTGTTTCCCTCCATCTTGGACTAGATGCTGCTAAGAACTCTAAAGCTACTTTTTTCTTTGTTAAAATTAAAACAAAATAAAAGTAGAGAAAAGTTTCTCCCTGAACAGAAAACCCTTATAAATCTCAGGTTGTGTTTGAAGCCATTCCGAATGTTCCTGGTCCCCCTTAACAGCATTCCAGAGAGCATTCCACATCATCCACATACCTAATGATAACAAATAACCTATGATTACAGACGTATAAAGACACTAATGATCTGTCAAGAGGTAGACAGACGTGTAATTAAATGTGCTGCCTGAGATTTTACTGCAGCGCGGCAGACAGTGTGGTTGTAGTTTGGGACAATCCGGGCTCTTCGGGAGCGCTGCTGTGTTTCCTCTCACTGATCCGTGACGGCGGTTTGGCTTTAAATGCCACAACGAGAACATGAGCACTGCAGAGCTGATGATGGTGGTGCAGGTCATTAATGAAACATGTGTTGATGAAAGGATTGATGCAAAGAGGAAACAATTACCCATCTGATGGCTCGGTTTCGTAGAGCGTTTATCCACGTTTTACACCAATTAAATTTGAAATTCAGTGGGGAAATGATTTTGTCTTCTCTGCTTTATGCTGAATGCTTTATTATGAGCGCACAGTTCAAAGGTCAGAATGGTGCAGGGGAAGCAGGTCATCTATTTACTGGATAAACCCAAAATGCACCAATTGGTTTTGTAAATATAAAGGTTAAAAAAAATTGGAAGAATAAAAAGATCCTAGATAGAAACTCATCAGATATATATATAAAATATCAGAAACACATTTAAAGTAACATTTTCATTTATTTTTCTCCTCATATGAAAAAAGCACAGTGCTAAAGTTTAAAAGTCAATTTTTACCACTTTTAATTCAGTATTTAAAAGGTTATGCTCTGGTGTTTCAAAATAAAATCAAAAGTAATAATAAAATTAACAAAAAATGTAATTTTCCGACTTAAAAAAATCAACAGACTGTAAAGTATAGATCGGGCCTTTATTCATTCACAAACATCTATTTGTTTTTAAGCATCTAAATTCTCAATCTCACATGGGGGGGGGGGGTCGCGTTCACAAAATATTTTCCATCATTGATGCTTTTTTCATGATCGACTGTCATTTTGACAGATTGTAATTCACACCCCTGACCACTTGGTGGCAAGTGAGCAGATTAATTAGCTGTTTTGTCTTTCGATGCATGATGTAGATCAGTTGAACAACGGCCTTTTTGTCTTTTTTGGGCCACCGTACTGAGCGTAAACCTCCTGGTTGCTATAGTAACGTGTTGCACACTACGTAATGGGCGTAAAGAAAAGTTATATAAGCGCTTTATATGTATAAATACTCCTAAACATCACCCAGCAACAGGAAGTGCAAATTGCGTCACAGACCAGCCCAGGATTGCTTAAAATTTCTAAATTCCCGATATGCCCAATTTACACGTCTGATTTTTAGAAAAATGCTTTTGCGATATTGGAGTGATCTGCACAGTGCAGGGAATGCTGGGCCTACCTTGTTCTGGTTGTGATTTTTTTGTTGTTGTTTAATCAGGAATCCATGTTTGTATCTGTTTTATCTCCTTTGCGGTACTTTCCATCAGGTTCCATGGAAATCTGCTTCTGATTTAGTGGTTTTTACAAAATGTTCCCTGTTGGGCGTAGCTCAGCAGCAGAGACAATGACAAGTTAACCAGCACTTGACCCATGTCTGTTTGACTGACACCCAACACAGACACTAAGGAGGGAGTCGTCCCTGATTTCTCCACAGCTACTGGAAAAAAGCCAAGTCCTGGAACAAAAAACAAACAGATGTGCTCCAGGGGTGGCTTTAAAAAAAGATAAATCCTGAGTTTATGTCAAAATGAAAGACAAACATAAAAAAATGTCTGTTTTATTCATTGTATACCTTTTTATTGCTTGTATTCTTTTGCTGCTCATGTAATAATATTAATAATCAACCTAAAGTGCATCCACCAATTAAAAACCTTCCTATATGAAACCAAGATTTAAAGGTGACTATTAATGCTGGTATAATAGAGAAGTGCAGCACTGCCGCAGATTGTTTTGTGATGGTTGCATAACCTGAACCGAGGACCCAACAGACCCAACAAAGACCTAGAAAATTGAATGATTGACAGGAAGGAAATGGAAAACTGAATGACATCACCTTGTGTCCGTAATGATCCTCCACCTCCAACCTGTCACCTGTTAATGCAGGATGAGGATATCATGTAGCCGTTTGTTGTTTCAAACCCGTTACTTTCCAGGCAGCTAGAGCGGTCGCTGAGCACGGATTAGTGCTTCAACCATGTAGTGCATTTTTAAATGGGCTGTGCTTATTTTCACCAATTCCTGTGATTAGGTTGCCACGGAAACTGCATCTCTCTGTATGTTCCTGGTATTTCCAATCAAATGAGGTAATGATGACATTGTGGCAACACGTAGTAATTCATAGGTTATGTTTAATAAATAACCACCAACAGGTGAAAAGATGTAGGGCTGTCTCTGCAAAACAATCTATTTTATTGAAACTTTCAGGAGTAGATGTTTATCTACAACTTTTGGGGCAACCCAATTAAAGATGGTCACCACAGCCAATCACGATCTGTCCATTTAAGGGAAAGGGGTATATATATACCTCAGTGCAACGTAGTGGAATTTGTTCTCTGCATTTGACCCATCCCTGAGGGAGCAGAGGACAGTTGGAGGTTCAGTATCTTGCCCAAGGATACTTCGACACATGGCCGGGACGGGGTTTGAGCCCACACTCTCCCACATGGGAGGCGATCTCTCTTGCCACGGTCGCCAAATAAGACAGGCAAGTAGGGTAAAGTGTCCTGCCCAGGGATACAACAACAGATTGACCTGGCAGGAGCTGGGATCGAACTAGGTCCTTGCCATGTACTAGTGATCCGCTCTACCACCTGCGCCACTGCCACCCCAGATTTCATAATAGCTGAAAGTCACTAACTAACCAATCACACAAAATTCAAACTTTGTCATTAGCTGTTGGAGTCAATTGTGTTTGTTAGCAAAATCTCTCCTGAACTCTCGGATGGATCTTAATGAAACTCTTAGCGTGATAACTGGATGTTCATCTGCCTGACTGATTCACTTTTAGGGTCAACTCCATCCAACATGGCCGCCACAGCCAACTGAGACTGGGAAAAACTCCAAAATGACCAAAAATCAGATTTACAGACATTCAGCTGAATTTTGAGATTAGCTGAGTCTCATTTCCAGTCAAAGACCGAGTGCTACACATTGACCAATATCCTAGCTTAATGTCCAAGGGTGATTATTTTAAAAATGCGGCAGAATTTTTAAGCTGAAAGTTTCCTAAAACTCTCATTTCATGGTTCAATAATCAGCCCTCTGTACTATGCATCAGCCACAGCACACTATTAGAAAAATAAAACAATTCCTAATTGTACCTTTAGGAGCACAAAGTCTCACCATTGGCATGGTTGTTCCTGTCACCCATTTCTTTTTAGAACATCCTGGTCCTTCAACATGTGACAAGTTAATTAAAATGACAGCTGAGACAGCAGACCATCATTCATTTTCCCACCCTTTATATAATAAAGTTACCCAGTTAGTGATGGAATTTATGGCTCTTTGAAGGGAGCCGTTCACCTCAAAGAGCTGTACAAATAAAAAACTAGCTCTTTTGTGGGGTTTTTGCAATATTTTGAAAGAGAAATGTCATGCAGAATTATGTTTGGGGACACTCTTTGTTGCGACATCTACGTGTGCGTTGCTAATTAGCTTCCCCGATAGAACTGATGGGTTTATTTTGCTATGCTCATTGATGTTTTAAATAAAGAGCCGTTCTGTTTCAGACAGCAACTTTGTGTTGTTGAATATTGCCTCCCAGACTCAAACGTCAGTTATTGCAAAAAAAAAAAGAACAGACTCAGTTCTCCTCGTTCACATCGAAGAGCCGTTCAAAAGATTTGACGTTCTTTCTGCACAAGTTTGGGTTTCAGGTTGTTTCTAAATTGTCAAAGTATAAAGACTTTAGTTAAGGATTAGGAATGGGTATCGGTATTTCGATAATATCGGCCGATATTGGCAGTATCGGTTTTTGTAATGATGACACACATGACCTTTACATACCGTGCACACATTATACATCAAAGTGTTCGGCTACTTCTCCTCTCTCCCAAAATGTCAAAATATAACAAATCTGATGTATAGTTTTAGAGATATTTTTTTATTTATTTGGCACACATTGCATTAAATACTGTGTCTTTTTTATTAAGAGGGCTACCACGCTTATATCAGTATCGGTTTATATCGGTATCGAAAATTAAGAGTTAGACGATATCGGTGAAAAAGCCAATATTGAGCATCCCTATTAAGGATACTTTTAACAACAACCTTAAGGAAATAGTGTTATTGTCTCCTGAACATTTAGAATAATCAGAATATACATGAACTTCTTACTACTTGTAAGTACTTGTCTCCAAAATGTGCAGTTTCCATGAGGTCCAATATTAAGTCTAAATTATACCACGAGAGAAAAACATGTATTCTGTATCGTTTTCCAAAAGGAAAACTGAGACAAAGATGGTGGGGAATAAAGACGGATTGGACTCTTTCAAGTGTGAGTGAGAGAATAAAACACTCAAGTAAAGCTCCATTTCTCATATGACCCTAAAGGAAGAACTGCTTCACTGATGTCGGATTTCTCACTTTTTTCCACGTTTGACTCCAAAACACCCAATCAATGCCGTCAATCAGTGAGCATCCGCGTCTATAATAAGCCCAACGCCACACCTACTTGCCACCCACATAACAAGAACAAATGATCTGGTATAATTGCACATTGGACGTGTTGGAACAAAGTGCTTCATTTAGAGATTACTTGTTTTCTCATGAGGCTGAGGTTTTCGGTCCCCACAGGGAGGCAAAAGATGCACGGCGGCAGACCGAGAGGGCGACGCTCGGCTCGCAGGTGCAGGAACCAGGAAGAGGAGGAGCTCTGTGAACCGAAAGTGGCTTAAAATCTCTAACAAGGGTGGAAAAAGACGGGACGGCTTTCTGAAAGGGTCTGAATGAAACTGAAAGCTAGATACTGATTTTAACGTCACCTTACTCTATTTTACCCTGGATGTCAGTTACACTTTATGATCTTGTTTTAATTTCCCTCTGATTTGCAAGGAGAGGCAGGTAGTTTAATCTAATTACTCTCACCAACAGCTACTACTGTGCACTTACTCTGTAAGCGACTCAGCCCGAAGAGCCCCGAGACTTAAAATCGTGACATTTAAGCCGGCGTCGTTATGTAGAGGAAGTTGTAACAGGCTACATCTGCCCGCGGTCACATCGTCAGCCTCTGCTCTCTCAGTTCCTGACATCTGTTATTAATGCTGACCAAGCATGTGGGAAACTTTGATGAAGCTGCAAGATTTGGAGCCATTCAAAAAAGAAAAAAAAAGCCGCCAACATCTTTAATTGGCTTTTAAGATGGTTTAATCCGCTGACAGAAATCACGCTGACGTATCGGAAAAACCCTCCTCGACTTATTGTGAGCAGATTTCGAGTTTGCATGCAACTTGGATGCAATTTATATTCATCCTGCTGCAATCAGAGCCGACAGTCATATTTTTCTGGTGCCTGGAGCCAATGATAACACACATTTAACGTATTATACTCCAGGCCTTTGGATGGAAATTCGTTGTGAGTAAATTTCTAACCTAATCACAGGATATTCCGCTGATAATGGCCCTGTTGACTGCCGTTGCTAAGCGCCAATCTCTCATCTTAATCACCATTTGTCAATAAAGGCAAATAGAAGCTGTGTGTGAGAACAATAATGGAGAACCAAACAGAAACGGTCTCCAGAGAATGAGTCGGGTCAAGCTGGCCCTGCAGAGCCTGGTCTGTTGGAATAAAAGCTTCAAATGCAATAAACATTGACTCTGTTCAGCCAGTGTTTAGTCTGAGGCTATTTACCTCTGATTTGAGACTATTTCACAGCTCCTTAGAGCTGGAGCTGCATTTTAGAGTTTCAATAAATACAATGATGTGAAAAACTGTTTGCCTCCTTCCTGATTTCCTGTTTTTTTTTTTTACATGTTTAAATGAGTCAGGTCATCAAACAAATCAAAATATTAGAAAGAGATAATATAGGGAAACATAAGTCCCGTTTCCACTGTCGGAACTTCGGGGTAATTTTACCGGAACTTTGCGGCGCGCGACTGTTTCCATTATGCGGGCAATTTCGAGAGGGCCGTCTTCAGGACCATTTCAGGGAAAAACGGAGTCCCTGATCAGCAGGTACTCGGATCGGCCCGATAGATTCACGGAGTGGGAAATGTGGTTAACTCGTGCTGATTGGTTGTGGGATGAAGGAAAATGATGAAAGCAGACGGCGCCGAGATAAATGACCTGTGTGTTGTTGTCGGAGCTTGCAAAATGACCGTGTCTCCGAAGTTGGATTAGTTCGTCATGAAGTATACTCATCATTCTGTTCATCACTCCCATCATGATGTATAAAAACAGCGAAATACGCCGCAACCGTTTCTTCGTCCATTGTTGATCTATTTATTATTCTCCACTTCCTTGTCTGTTGGCGCCTTTACGCTTGTCAGTGACGTCGATGCTGACGTCTTACAAAAGTTCCGGAAAGGTGGGGGCTGTAATGGAGACACAACAGCTGAGAGGACCGAGCCACAGGAATGTCCCGGTCATTTCCCCCCCCCCTCACAGAAATTACCCCGAAGTTCTGATAGTGGAAACGAGGCCATAAAGCAGTTTTTAAATTAAGGTGTTTATTATTAAGGGAAAAAATACCCAGAATTCCCCATAAACCTAAAGGCTACTTCACACCGGATGTGGTTGCGGTGCGGACTCATCGAGTCCAATACGCTTCATGTGGATCTTCATCAAGTTAAAGACAGTACATGCACCAGACAGGAAGTGAGACGCTAGCGGGCGAGGTGGATCCGGTATTTTTTAACATAAAACCTTTTAGCTACGTTGCTAAAGTTAACACGATTTCGATATTTAAAAGACAAAGAAACAACATAACATAAGACTTAATTAAGCATAGCATTAAACAAAGCGTGCTTACCCATTAAGCCAAGTGAATAAATAATCAACAAAAGTACGAAAAGACAAGTGTAGCTTTTTTTAGCAGCTGCTGTTACATACGAGATTTGGTGCTCCCGCGGAGGCAAAGTACCGGAGACGTTCTGCAACCAAACAGCAGCCGGTATGGGGGGGAGATTTGTTGTGGCATCATCCAGTGCGACGACTGCGTAAGGTTGGGCCACTCTTTGCAATAAGAACAGACCCACACCTTCCAGAAAGTTCTACTTTTGTCTCTTCAGAGAATTCGTCAAAGTCTTGAGGATCATCAGGATGTTTTTTGACAAACTGAGGCGAATCTTTCAGTTCTTTTTGCTCAGCAGTAGTTTTTATCTTCCATGCAGGGCTTTTTTTTTTTCTTATGGTAGAGTCGTGAACTTTGACCTTAACTGAGGCAAGCGAGGTCAGCAGTTCTTTGGATGTTCTGGGGGTTTTTGAGGCATCTCATTGCTGAGCTTTTGGGGTCATTTTAGTTCAATTTGCTTTAATTGAATTCATTTTAGTGAACTTTTTCACACAGGGCCATTCAGGTTTGGATTTTTTCCCCCTTAATAATAAAGCGTTTTTTGTCTGATATTTGATTTGTCCGAACTGAAACATTTAAGTGTGACAAACAGAAAAAACAAGGAAATCAGGTAAACACTAACAGTCAGCAGGAACTGATGTTTGTGCGTCTCAGTAAACCGACTGCCTCGCATCGTTTTTAAATATAAACTTCCCAGCAGAAAGCAGGCGGCCTGCTAAAACACCAGCTCAGCACAATTATCACAAAGTTCCTGACTCATAGCTCAGCTTCCATCTCTTCTGATGCCTCTTTTCTGCCCCCCCCCCCCCCCCCCCCCCCCCC